>CM036761.1:6782303-6979803 GCA_020796225.1 Arion vulgaris
CTTGACCGCGACATAACTGAATATCCAGTCCTTCGTTTCTAGTTTCGAGGATATTGCCAGTCAATGCTGTTTTACCTTTCAGATGAAAAAATCCAAGGAATGACTCCCGCACTTCAACTGTACCACCGCTGATGTGTACATATCTAATTACGGTTGACATTTGATCTGTATGCGAAACGCATTATATCACAATTCTATTTTCATACTATTTTCGCACCTTAGCCTGGCTGAAAAATTTTGTTGGAGGTGATATAGTGTCACCTCCATATGCTGTCACCCGGGGCGGTCCGTCCCCTGCCCCCTTAGCTACGCCACTGACTGTGATTTTTTTGTATCAAACATCAGGTACAGATAAAACATGTATATTTATTATGTATATAATTGTGTAAACTAAGACTTGTATTATCGATATAAGAGAAGATTACAGTAAAACTATGTAGCAATGGTGAAACACGTTAAAACAAAGTACTGTAGTTTTACAAAAACGATAACACATTATTCATGTACTTTTTCAACTAAGACTAAATACTAGCCAGGTTATGTAAGTATCATACAAGATTAATGTTTGTATGTCGGAGAAATATTATTTTAGATATAATACATATATATGATGGTCTCTGTGGCTAAGTGGCTAAGCCGTTTATCTTGCGTTCCGATGGACGTGGATTTGAACGTACCGCCCGTTCTGTTTATGTATTGCATTTTTCAGGAGAACATGTATTCTTCTCTCTATCCACTTCTATTTATCTGTATCCATTATATGATGTCTTAGTTTATCTCCATCTCTCTCTCTTTTCTCTCTCTCATCTCTCTCTATCTCTCTATCTCTCTCTCTATCTCTAACTCTCTATCTCTAACTCTCTCTATTTTCTCTCTATTCTCCTCTCTCTCTCTCTCTCTAAATTTATCTCTATCTAACTCTCTCTCCCAAATCTCTCTCTAACTCTCTCCTCTCCATATCACTAACTCTCTCTCTCCTATCTCCTCTATCTAACTCTCTCTCATCTCTAACTCTCTCTCTCTATCTCTCTCTCTCTATCTATCTCTAACTCTCTCTCTATCTCTTGAATCTCTTCTTTCTTTATATCCATATCTCTGTCTGGGGTTAAAGGCGCATAGGGACAACGTCGAGCCAAGATTAGTGAGCTGGCACTAACCAAGATCCTACCCCACCTCCACGTGGTGATCCTGGAAACAGACAACGGTTCATGTTTGGCTAAAGCGGGTAGGGATCGAGGGAGAGCTTCTCTGGTATAAGTAGTGATGCAGACGCAGTTACGTTGGATGAGGTCCGCACTCAACACAGACGAGCAGAATTCCAGAGTGACTATTAATGCACGTCTCTCTCGGCCGAAGGCAAAAGCTGAACATATAAACATAAAGGGATGAGGGGGTCCACAAAGAGAAGAGATGTGGGCCCACATGGGGCGAAATTCGGAGTCCTGAGGTGAGGACCCGAATGTAGTTGCGTGTCTTGACAGTCTCGAGGCATAGTAAATGTGAGTACGGGGAAAAACCTGATAAACACGAACACGCATACGGACGATACACAGGTGAGCACACCGGTGGGACAGACATGTACGGTGCTGATGATGGAGCAACGAAAAGGCGTGGCAAACGTAAGGGTGAGCAGGCCACCCAAATCTGCAGAAAAATTGGAAAGCCCAGCAGAGGCTTGAACCCAGTGCAAAAGGTCCCTACCGAAGGGTGATAAACTGCATTGTGCACAGTGAGATAGAAATGGGTAAGGTGTCGCCCAGTACAACAATATGAGCACAAGTGACGAAGATAAAAATATCGGGCCCAGTCGGTGGACGAGGGCACAAGCAGAGATGGACGAGGAGGCATCCAAGGGAAACGCGAGGTGGACGAAAAGGTGGCGAGCCTCGAGGATGGTGTCTCCATCCAGAGAGCAATAACCACGTCCCCATCGCAGAGAGCCACTACTGCTTTGTAGTTCAAATGGGGACAATCAAAGTTCTAGCGGAGCAAACCGTACACAAAACTGGACGGCAGGCAAACCAAGTAGTCCAAAAATGACTGATAACCTGAGCAGATGACGCTCAGAAACCTGGGTGGGAAGGTTGTCTAAGGGTGAAATAAAATGAAAATCGTAAACAGTAAACTTGTCGGTGATTTTCTAGGCACCACTTATACGTTCAGTAGTTTGCCATTGAACTGTCTAAGGGTAGCTACCCTTAAAGAAAATAGTAACCTGCAGCCTTGCAGGTCGGCTAGGGACAGCGCAAGGCTGAATTTTGTAAATCTGTTTCTTTGTCTCTATCCACATCTCTATATGTATTTCACTTTCTATTCAGTCTGTATCTGTTCATCTCTCTCTATCTGTCTCTCACTCTGTCTTTCCGTCCATCTGTAACAGTGGGATGTGATGAGGTTAATATGAGAGTGTTCTTCTTATGCCTCTACTTCCTGGTACGCACCAAAAAAAGATCATGTAAGCGTGAGGTATGTGTGAGTGTCCTATTAATTAATCATGAGTGATAGACTGGTCTCTGTAGATGTCTTGAATAAATTTTTTTTTCTATTCTATTAGTTTGGCCACGGCACCACTGGTATCTATACCAGAATAAGATTTTCTGCAGGTTTCTTGAAGATTTCTATTTCTGCTGCTATAAGAACAAGAGAATCTCTCTCTCTCTCTCAAAATCACCAAATACCTGATAAATGTCAATCAAACTTTAATTCCTCTGTCATCTTTCCTTACTGAGAACTTAATCATAAACATGAATTGATACAATAATCATATATAAATCAATGGTTCTCGAGAGATCTCAGAGCTTGACAGAAAAATACACTGTCCTATGAAGAAAAATCAGACTCAATCTAACTCACAATTCCAAAGTCTCCGCCACTCCGACTATATTTCTCTAGATCAAAATTCTCATCCTCCACAATAACTGACTATTGAATATCTAGATATGCCTATCAGAACTGTCCTACTGGTCTGTCAAATAACTGACTATTGAATATCTAGATATAATGATAATAATAATTCCTCTCGTACCGTTATACGTTACATAGGGCCTGCAAGTAATTTCTCCATACCTCTCTATCCTGGGCAACTCGCTCAATCTCCTCCATGGAACTGAGACCGATATTTCCTGCCTCTCTCAGCAAAGTTGCTTCAGGGTCTCCTTAGGTCGACCTCTCTTTCTTGAACCCTTTGCATCCCACTTCAATGCCTGCTTTGATATTCTTTGATCATTTCTCCTCAAGTGTGCCCAACATATCTCCATCTTCTCTTTCTTATAACAGTTGTCACTAGTGGTTGACCAGACATGTCTCTGATTTCATCACTTCTCCTGAATTCGTTCCATTTTATATTCATTATTTTTCCAGACATCTATTTTCAAATGCATTCAACTTGCTTTCTATATCTTTAGTCATTTTCCAACTCTCGCTGGCATGTTAGGATTGATACAACATTTGAATTCGTAATTTAGTTTTAATACTATATAACTTGCAGTTCAATATTTTATTTAGACTTTTAAAAGCTGATATTGCTTTGCCAATTCGTATCATAATTTCTTTTTAACATTTCCTGTGCAATCAAAATTGCTACCCAAATAGGTGAACTGCTCTGTTATTTTTATCAGTTTAGATTCCAGTGTGATATCTGCATTACTTGCGATAGGTGTCTTCATTATATTTGTTTTTCATAGCTTATCTGCAGTCCAACTTTTGATGCTATAGATGACAAGTTGTCTGTTTTTCTTTGCATATCTTGGTTGTTTCTATTTAACAAGGCAATATCATCTGCAAAATCCAAATCTTCTAGTTTACTATTTTCTACCCAATCAATGCCAGTTTCGCCCTGCAACATTTTCGCATCACCCAGTCAATGGCCACTCCAAACAATAGCGGAGATAGAATACAGCCTTGCTTTACTCCGGTTTCAACCATAAACCAGTCGCTGTGTCCACCATCAGTGCGAACTGCACACTGTGAACCATCATAGAGGCTCTTTATAATGTTTATTATTTTGTCTGGTATTCCATAGCATCTCAGAATATTTCACAGAGAGATTCTGTGTAGACTATCAAAGGCTTTTTTAAATCGATGAAATTTAGTAGGAGTGGTTTTGCTTCCAATATGTTCCTCCAAAATTAGTCGTAGGGTAATTATTTGGTCTAAGCAGCTTCTCCCAGGTCTAAAACCAGCTTGTTCTTCTCTCAGGGTTGTGTCCACTGCTCCTTTGATTCTATTAAGAATGATTTTGCAGAAAGTCTTGGTCATTACTGATAATAGGGTGATCCCTCTCCAGTTGTTGCAATCTTTGAGATCACCTTTTTGGGGATCTTAACAATTATTCCCTTCTTCCATTGATCTGAGACAGTTTCTTCTTCCCATACTTTATTAAATAGTTCTTGCACCTGGCTAATAGTTGTATCATCAGCCGCTTTGAGCATTTCTGCAGTAATGTTGTCATCACCGCTGCCTTATTGTTTATCAAGGAAGTGATTGCCTCCTGACCTCAGCTACACTTATCATTTCTTCGTTAATTGGTAGGAGCTGTTTCTTGCCTCTTCGTCAAACTTGAGTAGTACTGGTGGATCAGGTCTATTTAATATTTCTTCAAAATGTTCTGCCCATCTTTTCTTCTGCTCGGTATCTGATGTTAGAACTTTACCATCTTTGCTCTTGATTGGGCCACCTTTGAAACAAATGTTCCAGTAAGTTGTTTTAGTGTGTTGTATAGCATTTTACTGTTTCCAGTCTTAGCTGCCTTTTCCCTTCTTCGGCCAGTCGATTGACATATGCTCTTTTATCTCTTCTAGCTGCTCTTTTCACTTCCTTGTCTTTTAGTCTATATTTCTCTTTAGCTTGGATTTCATCTGTTGCATCCTTAGTATTAAATATTGCTAGTTTCATCTTTCTTCTTTCTTGAATACATTTCCATGTGTCATCGCTTATCCAGGGTTTTCTGTCTTTCGTCTTTAATCCTGCGCTACTATTTGTTGCCCCCAATAGTGTCCTTTATCTTAGTCCATTTGTCTTCAATGTTCTGTTCATTTTCACCATTGAGTAACTCGAACCTATTCTTAAGTTCGAGCTGATATTCCTCTTTTACTTCTTTGATTTGTAGCCTTTGACTGTCTATTCGCAGTTGTTCTTTTTAGTATGGTGAATTTTCAATTTCAGTTTCAATTTACCTATGCATAAATTATGATCACTTCCTACATCTGCCCTCTGTATGCACGGACATCCAGCAATGATGTTCTAAATTGTGTATTTATGCACATATGGTCAATCTGATTCCTGGTCACTCCATCTGGTGAGTGCCAAGTAAGTTTATGAATTTCCTTATGTGCAAAGATGGTACCTCCAATTACTAAGTTTGACAGCATACATAACTCCGCCAGTCTTTCTCCATTCTCATTCATTGTGTTTATTCCTTGTTTTCCTATAGCTCTCTACTCCTACATTATCACTTCCAACCTTGGCATTAAAATCCCCCATTACTACTAACAGATCATGTTTTGGGTAGCATAGCTAGATATGCCTACCAGAACATTCCTACTGGTCTGTCAAATAACTGACTATTGAATATCTAGATATGCCTATCAGAACTGTCCTACTGGTCTGTCAGATCGTCCATGTTTACTGGATCTCTACAAATAACACCGGGTCTGCTCTGCTCGAGCTCCCTCCACAGAGATGTACATGGTCTGCTCTCCTTGAGCAGCTGTCCTAGCCTCTGCCTCTTTTCAGTATGTCTCTCGAATTACGTCCCACCGTATTTATACCAGGCTGGTATTACGCAATTTAAATCATCCGAAAGTTCTCGATCATGGTTGTTTTTCTAAAAATACTACGCTTAACAATAATCTACGAATTCCATTGGTCTAACTCAGCGTTTCCCAAAGTGGGCGGTACAGCCCCCAGTGGGTGGTGAAGTGTTCTAGGGGGCGATAGTTTGTTCAGAAGAATTTGGGTGTTCAGACGATTAGGATCGGTGACTCCTTTAAGAAAATATTAATAACTATTTAAAAATAATATATTTTCTTATTTTGCGATTGAATAATCATTTAAAATTTGAATTCTGCATTTTAATTCATCTTATGCCCATCTTACACGATCCATTTATTCATCAATTTTCTATTTTATGCATATAATCATTTAAAAATTGACCATGTATGACAGAAATATATATCAATTTTCTATATCAAAGAGATAATAAAGCATATATATATATATATATATATATATATATATATATATATATATGTATATGAAGAGGGGGGCGTTGGTAAACTGTTGTAATGTGGAGGGGGGCGTTACAAAGTTTATGTTGTGCAAAGTGGGCGTTGGCCGAAAAAGTTTGGGAATCTATGGTCTAACTAGATGTCCTCATGTACTTCAATCTACAAATCCAAATAATTTTCGCCACTTATTTACCAGGCTGCGCATATACAATCAGGTCATCCTTCTAGAACATGGTTCTATGAAGTAATAAACATGGAATTTTCCTATTTTTGTCTTTAATTTCTCGTCATTACTAAACTAAAAATGAGTTGTGTTATTATCATCATCATCATCAGGTGCCGTGCCGTCTCCACATCGAAGGTTGGCTGAATGAATCTCCAGCATCCTCTGTCTTTCGCCTTGGTGTTGCACACTGCCGACTGTAACCTGTCCATTTCTTAAAGTTTCCCTCCCACTTATCTCTCGGTCTTCCTCTTGCTCTTCTCCCCTCAACTTTCCCTCTAGTAAATGTTTTATCATGGTGTCATGCCTTTTTATGTGCCCAAAATACTTTACTTGTCTGAATTTTATTTCTCTTAATAATTGTTTCTTCATGCCTAGTTTTCCTCAAACTTGTTTATTTGTCTGTTTTTCTGTCCATGAAACTCTGCTTATTCTTCTATATATCCACATCTCAAATGCATCAATTCTGTCTTCTAACTGCTTGTTCATTGTCCATGTTTCTGAGCCATACATTAATATAGGATATATATAGCATTTGATCATTCTAATTTTTAGCCTGTTTGTGATTTGTTTGGATGTCGGTAACTTTCTCATACTATTGAAATTATCCTTGGCCATTCCTATTCTCTTTTTTAAATTTTAGTTATACATCTGCCATCATCTGTTATCATCTGACCGAGATAGAGTAGCTTTTACTTGATGTAGTAATTTCCATGTATTTTTATATTCATTTTAGGTTTTTCCATTTCCTTGTTGATTACCATAGTTTTTGTTTTCTGTATGTTAATGTCTAATCCATATTCCTTGCTAGTTCTGTCCAATTGG
The DNA here is from genome assembly GCA_020796225.1 of Arion vulgaris. Classification (NCBI taxonomy): domain Eukaryota; kingdom Metazoa; phylum Mollusca; class Gastropoda; order Stylommatophora; family Arionidae; genus Arion; species Arion vulgaris. The sequence goes on from CM036761.1 coordinate 6,789,579, forward strand.
TCCACTAGTTCTTGTAATTCTTGTTCACTTTCTGCTACCAATACTGTGTCATCTGCATATCTTAAGTTGTTTATTATTTTTCCATTGATCTTGAGTCCTGGCATTCCCTCTAGTTGTTTGAAGATTTTCTCTGTGTAGATGTTAAATAGGCTTGGTGACAGTATGCATCCTTGTCTCACTCCTCTCTTTATGTCTATGTATGGAGAGTAGCTATTTTCATATTTTATTATTGCTGTCTGTTCCCAGTATATGTTACTTATTAGTCTGATTGTGTTATACCAAACCTTTAATCAGTTCATCGTCGAATAGCACACGAATATCACGTGATGTTTACAACATAATACGTTTCTGATTTTCGTCCAATTTTCTTGAGTACATTTCTTTTTCTCCTAGAATTGCTTAGATTTTATAATGACCTGGTCATTCCTTCCTTGTTTTTATTCTACTAGAAATATATCTTTATTTATCGTTATCTCCTAGTATAAACATAACCCTACTGTTACATATATATCGTTTCCTCTCTCTTTCTCTCTCTCTCGCTGATGCTGTTTGAATTTTGCAGAGACGGGATTGCTCTCCCACCTCTTCCTATTACATAGCTCTTGCAAACATTTTCCTCAGACTGTCAGTGTAACTTTTATTAAGTCTGAAGTAAATCATAAAGTTCATGGACACACATACAATGTGAGACAAGTCAACCAATTTCCACATAACAGTTTGAAAGTTAACCATCTCATCATGTTTCAACCAGGCGTGATGCATGGCTATTCCTAGAAAGTTTGGAGTATTACAAATCGCAAGATAAATCGCCAGAAAAGCAATCACCCTTACCAACTGCTTCTCACGACTAGAAAGATGTGATCGTCCTCTTCTTGGTGCAACTGAGTCAGAACTTGCGTAATTTCGAATATAACATTTTTTCTCAGTTTCGAATAAATTAGAATTATTATTTCGGATTTTAGATGAAACTTTGAGAGTATAAATCATACAAAATGAGCAAACAATAATAATGACTTGAGATATAACTGACATTGTTAATTCTGCCAAGTCAATGCCAAGCACAACACGGGCTCTGTCTTCTGAGAAAATGACCACCATCATATGTTGTGTAATATTTTTGGCATCAAACGGTCCACAAACTTCTTGCCAGTCAATTCTTTGACTTGTATAGATCGGAATATGATAACTAATGTAAACAACATATATAAGAACAATAATAACAATACTTCGAGATTTTGTAAAAAGTTTGCGAACTTGAAATGGATAAGTAACACATATACATCTTTCCATTGCAAGCATTACAGTTATCCAACATGATATATTATAAACGATATATTTTGACCATATTAAGAAATAATGGCGGAAAATTTTCCCACATCTGTAGCATAATCTGGAGCAGCAATCATAATTGCATAACAAAACAACTCCCGTCTGTAAAACACAGACAATGAAATCGGAAAATGAAAGTGCATACAGTCCAACAGTCATGCTATCCTTGAGACCTTGTCTTTTGAAACGCCATATTGATGACGTTAGTGATCAAACCGACCAATGATAGTCCTCCAATTAGAAAAATGATGAGACATATAATGATGTATCTCATGGCGATGTCATTGATAATAATAGGATTTGGGTTTTTCAAACACATCTTATCAGCTTGAGTAGATGACATGGCACTATTAGTTGTATTCAGATTAATCATGATTGTCTTACTATTAGTTGAATTCAGATTCATCTTGATTGTCTTGTACACTTTCACGAATCTGTATCCAATCAATTAAGGAAATATTATAAACAAACAATATTATATATAGAATCACACTCGCCAGTAAGGTTACGGTAGCATTCAATATTAGGACCAATCTCAATATTAGAGCACACATCAATAAGGGAGTCTTTAGCAATAAGGGAGTCTTCAACAGTTGGACATCATTCACCAGTAAAACATCATTCACCAGCAAAACATCATTCATAAGTAAAACATCATTCACCAGTAAAACATCATTCACCAGTCAAACATCATTCACCAGTAAAACATCATTCACCAGTAAAACATCATTCACCAGTAATACATCATTCACCAGCAAAACATCGTTCACCAGTAAAACATCATTCAACAGTAAAACATCATTCACGCAGTAAACATCATTCATCAGAAATCATCATTCACCGTAAAACATCATTCACCAGTAAACATCATTCAGAGTAAAACATCATTACCGTAAAACATCATCATGAGTAAACATCATTCGTCAAGAAACATCATTCATAGTAAACATCATTACCAGTAAAAATCATTCACAGTAAAACATCATTCACCAGTAAACATCTTCACCAGTAAACATCATTCACATGTATTCATCATTCACCAGAAAACATCGTTCCTAGTAAAACATCATTCAGCAGTAAACATCATTACCAGTAAACATCATTCATCAGCAAAACATCATTCACCAGTAAAACATCATTCACCAGTAAAACATCATTCAGCAGTAAAACATCATTCACCAGTAAAACATCATTCGCCAATAAAACATCATTCGTCAGTAAAACATCATACACCAGTAAAACATCATTCACCAGTAAAACATCATTCACCAGTAAAATATTCACCAGTAAAACATTATTCAGCAGTAAAACATCATTCGCCAGTAAAACATCATTCACCAGTAATACATCGTTCACCAGCAAAACATCGTTCACCAGTAAAACATCATTCACCAGTAAAACATCATTCACCAGCAAAACATCATTCACTAGTAAAACATCATTCACCAGTAAAACATCATTCACCAGTAAAACATCGTTCACCAGTAAAACATCATTCACCAGTAAAACATCATTCAGCAGTAAAACATCGTTCACCAGTAAAACATCGTTCACCAGTAAAACATCGTTCACCAGTAAAACATCATTCAGCAGTAAAACATCATTCGCCAGTAAAACATCGTTCACCAGTAAAACATCGTTCACCAGTAAAACATCATTCACCAGTAAAACATCATTCAACAGTAAAACATCATTCACCAGTAAACATCATTCCCATTAAAACATCATTCATTGACTGGAGACTGATATTAAAAGGATAGGTAAAACATGGAAAGAATTAGAAGGAATGGCAGGAGAAAGATCTAGAAGAAGTTTGTTGCTTCGTTGAAAATGTTCTCAGTTGGGAGTTGAAAATGTGCTCAGTTGGGAGTTGAAAATGTGCTCAGTTGGGAGTTGATAGGTGCCAATGACATGAGAAGATAGTAAGCAGGAAGGTAATATGTCACTTAAAGTCAGACCTCATGTTCACTGTCACTATGGATACCTTTGCATTGCAAATTTTACTGTACTTTGCTCTATTTTACTTTTACTTCGTTTAAACTTTTACATTGCTTTACATTTACACAGTGTTTATATATAATAGTAAAACACGTGCCGTCAATTTTATCTTCAATTTTTGGCTCTAAATTACTCAACAAATTTTTCGTCATTTTGTTAGTCAGAAACGAAAGTCATTCAATGAACCATTGCTATATAATCACAGCAATTTTTTGGGGGCAAACATCAGGTACAGATCATTAAATTGATATCTATTATGTATGTAATTGTGTAAACTAAGACTAGTATTATCTCTCTCTCTCTCTCTCTCTCTCTCGATCGTTCTTTTTCGGCCATATTGAATATTCTTATAGTGATAAACAGCCTTTGCCAAGAACGTATTTTTACGTTACATGTTCAGTACCATTTGGAGCTCTAGTGCTCGTCCTTCGGCGACGTGTCCGATTTCAACCAACGTTTACTGGGTTGGCTATCCGTTAGCCTTTGACTGTCCCCAGCCGACCTACAAGGCAGCATGTTATATAAGAGAAGACTGCAGTAAAACTATGTAGCAATGGTGAAACATGTAAAAACAAAGTACTGTAATTTTACAAAAACGAGAACACATTATTCATGTACTTTTTCAACTAAAACTAAATACTAGCCAGGTTATGTAAGTATCATACAAGATTAATGTTTGTATGTCAGAGAAATACAGGTGTTCAACTTAAAAGCAGCCCCAGTGATAAATATAAATTTACCAGATATGCATTGCATCTCGTCTATTACTATTTAAACCGGTTCTGACTAGCTTGTCCTACGTCACATTTGTTCATCGCCCCCTTTCCCCCACTATAATTACACACTATCACACAACCTTGACCTATATTACGTCATAACTGAACCTTCTCATTTCCATACATATATGCCAAATTAGCTCCATTCACAGGCTGCTTTAATCTTGAACACCTGTATTATTTTACATATAACATATATATATGGTGGGGGGTATCTGTGGCTAAGTGGCTAAACCGTTTATCTTGTGTTCCGATCATCGTGGAATCGAATCCGGATCGCTCTGGTCAGTTTATGTGTTCATCTTTCAGGAGAAAAAGTATTTTCTCTCTATATTTGCCTCTCTGTCCTCTTCTATTTATATGTATCCATTATATGGTGTCTTAGTTTATCTCTCTCTTCTCTCGATCTCTTCTCTCTCTCTCTCTCTTGAATTTTGAAAATCTGTTTTTTCCTAACATGCCCATATCACTATCTGTATTTCACTTTCTATTCAGTCTGTATCAGCACTTCTCTCTATCTGTCTCTCACTTTATCTATCCGTCTCTCTATCTGTTCAATTTCCTCTCGCTGTATCTCAAGTTCTATCTAGTTGTATGTCTCTGTTCATATCTCAAGTTCTATCTAGTCGTATGTCTCTGTTCATATCTCAAGTTCAACCCTAGTTGTATGTCTCTGTTCATATCTCAATTTCCCAATCTATTTTGTATGTCTCTGTTCATATCTCAAGTTCAATCTAGTTGTATGTCTGTTCATATCTCAAGTTCTATCTAGTTGTATGTCTCTGTTCATATCTCAAGTTCTATCTAGTTGTATGTCTCTGTTCATATCTCAAGTTCTATCTAGTTGTATGTCTCTGTTCATATCCCCCAAGTTCATCTAGTTGTATGTCTCTGTTCATATCTCAAGTTCTATCAAAATGTATGTCTCTGTTCATATCTCAAGTTCTATCTAGTTGTATGTCTCTGTTCATATCTCAATTTCAATCTAGTTTATGTCTGTTCTATCTCAAGTTCTATCTAGTCGTATGTCTCTGTTCAAATCTTATGAATTTCTCTTTTATTTTCCTCTCTGTTCATATCTCTTCTCTTCATTCAATCCTATCTCTCACTTTCCATCCTATTGTCTCTCTGAATCATTATGAGTTTCCTCTCTCGTTCTGTCATGTGTTATTGATTGTATCTATATTTTTGTTATATCCCGGGCTACAGTCGTATTCTGGGCAACACTCCTCGTCGATGGCATACCATCTCCCCGACAGTGATGGACACACGGAAAACTCGATGCAATGAGTAAACCCTTCGCCGTTAGACCCTATAATCTACGGGTCTACTTATTGCTGCCACACTTTTTGTATACGGGGCCCGGGGCGCGTATGACTGATGGCTGGGGAGACATGGACGCCATTCAAGGGTTGAAAAAATATTACTAATTAATTCTGAAATGGGATTTTAAATACGACCGTCCAGATTAGCCTACCATCCATGGTTGGGGGGTTTGCGTGCCTTGGTGATCCTTCAGGCTATGACGGTGGGAGTTCTGGCAAGTCTTGCAATTCTTCCCAAGCCGAACAGACTGAAGGTGAAGAACAGCCCAAAAAGGCGAGGGGCAGGTTGGGGCCTCTTAGGGTGACAGCGCAGAACCCACCGGCGAGTGGTAAATGATCTGTGCACCACCATCCCCACTATGGGTTATAATGGCACCCCTCCTCTCTCTTGAGAGCATTTTTTTCTTTTTCTTATCTCCTACTTCTTTTCAATTTTTCTTCCCTCCAGAACCACAGTCTTCTCTAGCAGTAAAGATGCTGAAGTCAGGCAACCAGCCAAGAGGCGCACTATGCAATCAGGTTGCCACGCATAAACGCTAATGAATATTCTATGTATTTGAAAAGATAAGGTGTTCGCCCTGTGACGGACACTCAGGCATGTCGGACCGGCCCTCTCGAAAGAGCACCCCAGCTACTGGAACCCTTTCTTATTTGCCCAGTGGAGCCAGGAGGCATGAGAATAGAGCAGCTGGCCAATTTCTTAAAATAATGCACTGGAATGCTGAAGTGAACAGCAAGATGTAGCAAAAAATTGAAAACATCCTAAATGAAGAAATACATGTAGCTGTTTCAATAACTCACTTGAATGAAGCTTAACCTAAACATCAGAGGCTCCTAGTCTACGATCAGACTCGAAAAAAATAGAAAAAAGGGGTGGAGTACTGACGCGGAGAAACAACATCAGCACATGTCAGTTTGAGAGTACATGGAGGATGGAAATTCAGATGCCATCTTGGGAAAGGCAGTACAAGTTTCACTTACTCCTTCTACTGTCCAGGGTGCCCGCCACTGGCACTGGTCTCAATTCCAACAGAAAAAGACTCATGTGTGCGATGATTTGTGGCATTCACATGGCTGGGGTATGATCAATGAACAGAAGGGCAAGGAGCTTGAAAACGGCGGATGCAAGACTAATCCTTGTCAATCAACAAAAGATCAGCCAACCTTCTACCAGATCATACATCCACCTCTACCAGACTTGGTTTTTTCACTCACCTAGAGTCGAGACATTCCCACGTGTTGTTGGGAGGCAGTGACCATCGGCCAGTCCTTCTCACTGTTGAAAATCAATTTATCGGGAGGCAGCACCTATCAGTTGAAGTACAAGAATGCAGACTGGTCAACATATAACATCACCGTATACAGACAATAGGTCTATCTACTGACAAGAACATCAACAAGGTAGTTGATGAGTTCAGCCGATGCATAAAACATGCTGCCTATAAACAATTGCCTAGAGGCTCGAAGCACTACCCAATGGAGCAGTGTGGAAACTGCACAATAATGCAGAAATTTCCGAAAGCAGGAAGAGATCATCCGTCCAAGAACATCACAACAAATATCAGCATGTCAAAGGGTTATAATTCAAGAGCAGCTGGGAAGAGAAGCTGGAAGGAAAAAACCTTAAACTTTGAAAGAGATACCAGGAAATTGTGGAGGGTGGTAAAGCAGCAATGATGAAGGTACAAGGAAATCCAAAAGGGTTTCATTGAACAAAGATGGAAACACCCCCACGGAAAACAGGCAGCTGATAATTTTGCAGACTCCTTAACTAAAGCAACAATCTTGAAATTAGCTCAATGAAACAGGAGAGATTGTGAGATAAGGCAAATGTAGAGCAAGATGAACCATACCTGAAGTGATGAAGACAAATCACATTTAAGAACTAAACTAACAATATCCAAATTAAAATTGAGAAAAAAACCAGGCTGGGTGGAATTAAGAACTCAAAAAACAAAGATGCAGTTTACAAATTATTGTATCTTGGGTTAAGTTCACAGCCTGGAAAGCAATTGATACCTCTCTCAAAACCGAAAGATGGGTTCTGCTCCTTTCCCGCTACCAACCGATCAGTCTTACAAGTTTCTCTGCAAAACAATGGAACGTATAATCAATCTCCGACTGCAGTGGTATCTTGAAAGTAAATCATTCTTATGTCTCAGCAAGTTTCAGGCAGTGCTCTCTACGAAGACCAAGCAACTACCTTTCTCAGGAGATTGAGAATGCGATCCAAGATAAAAACTGGCTAGCAAACATGGATAGACCTAAGGAAACTGAGCAAGGTTTGGAAAGAAAGGATTCTGAAGAAACTGAAAAATGTAGTATAAGGGGGGTAGGATGTACAGATGGATAAAAGCATACTTACATAACAGAAAAGTTAGAGTACATCTAGATGGTCTCAAGGTAAAAATATTCTGCTGGCCATGGCGTCCCTCAGGAGGAGTACTTTCCCCACACTCTTCTTGATTTTCATCAACGACCGGTTGCTGAGTTCCACGGGAGTATAAGTTCCAAAAGTACGCTGAGATCTGGTAATGATGCCAAATGAGTATGCACGTGGCCATCAAAGTGATCAAGACCTTAGATGCCTTAACCTCATGGGCAAACAGATGGTGTGTCAGCATCAGCACAGATAAGTCACCCTACACTCTTTACTCTCTCCCAAAAAATCTGGGAAACCCTTAAAAAAAATGGAGAGCTAAAGAAGGCAGAACCTACTTATCCCCAAGTTTCATTCGAGGGTAGACAGACATGGGAAACAGCAAACAACAAGCAGCAGCAAGGCCGGAGGAAGTTAGCCATACTGAGAAAATTCATGGAACCCATGAGCCAGCCAAAAATACTTAAATATTTATCAGCAGGGCATACGATCACATCTGGAATATGAGTCAGCTGCATGGTGTCCCGCATCAAATACCACATTAGGAGAACTGGATAGTGCAAAACCAGGGCTTCGTGTCGTGTCCTTCATGGCAACACCACTAGTGGAGATGGAAAGAATGCGTGAGGGGGGTGGTAGGGGTGAGAGGGGAGGAATACAGGCATTGAGAGAACGCGGAGACACTAAAGTGATGACACATTCAGAAAAGTTTTTGAGTATGCCAAGCCTCCCAGTGGAAAACAGATTCCAAAATCTAGCAATGGGGCGGCGGAAATAAAACAGTTTTATTCATCACAATGAGCAAACTTTAGCCTACCAAAAGTTGGCTTTCCCTAAAATCTGTGCCAGACAAACCCTTTTAGAGTGGGGACTGAACAGAGTATGTTTTCACACAGAAGTGAAAGGAATACTCGGCAAGGATGAGCAGAACAGCATACAACGCAAGACAATCACTCTCAGTTTACTTGATGAAGAATACCCACATGATCTCTGGGTCCGGTTATATACAGATGAGTCAGTAGAAAATGCAGTGAAGAATGGAGGAGCAGGAGTGTATATAGAATGCCCAAACAACGCTAGAGATGCGATTAAAGTACCAACAGGGAAATTCTGTCACAACTATGATGCAGAAATTTAGGCAATCAAGGTGGCAACTGAGAAACTGTTGAATACCAGCCTCGATCCTCAACATGTTGTATTTATGACTGGTGCAAAATTAGCACTCCAATCACTCCAATCCAGAAAATTGCCAGGTCTACAGACCATACTGTCTAAACTGTCCAAGCAGCGCAGGGTCGTCTTGCAGTGGATACCCTCTTTCTGTGGAATACCAGGAAATGAAACAGCAGACCGATTGGCCAATGAAAGTGATGCAGGAGAGCAACCACATGTGGCAGTTATCTACCACCAAAAGAAAAAGATGATTAAATCAATCAGAAAACCCCAAATACCAACACAAGACGATTACTATAATATGGGCAGATTGGAACAAGTTGTCATTCTGTGCCTTTAGAACAGGACACAATCGACTCCAGCAACATGTATACAAAATTCAAGATTAGCAATTCAGTCTGGTGTACATGCACATCAGACTGCAGAGCACATACTTCAAGACTGCCCTGAATATGATACACTGAGGCAAACCCACTGACCTAACTAAACAACACTTGACAGAAAACTACACGGACCTCTGTAGTGACTACAAAAGACAGTGAAGTTTATACAGAGACAACATTGAATATATAGACAATATTTCAAGCGAACGAAAGGAAGGAAGGAAGGAATATTAATACGAAAGACACTGTCTATGAAGCGCACACAAAAACCTGTTCTAGAAATTTCTCCTTATCCTGACGTTGTGAGGCAAAACAGGATTAGAGAAAGAGAAAGAAGAAGATTATAGCAATATTAAAAGAAATTAATAACATGAAAACTTAATCCAATCCTATAATCATGACGTTTAATATAAAATAGCAATTATTGTACTTACATTTAACATAGTGTGAAATATAACACAGCGTATATGTTACAAGTTGATAAAATGTTGGTGTGTAACTGGAACAGACTGCTTTTAATTCATCATTTATGTTGGAGTCTGTCAGGCAGGACATATATTTATTTTCTTGATGATGTTGATAGATGAAAACGCGACTTCACAAAGATATGTTAAACCAAATCTGAATATATTGTCTGCGCAACACTACTAATCATTTCAGCGCTGCGTTCGGAAGTCTACGTGTCACTGCGAGGAGTGGAAGGGGATACAAAGCTGACGTAACACAACGCTGAAAGTTTACCAGGCCATAGTGCTAACCACGCTGTTGTACGCAAACGAGACATGGACAGTGTTTAGCAGACACGCAAGAAAACTAAACCATTTCCACACAAGCTGTCTACACAGAATACTAAAAATAAACTGGCAGGACAATATTCCAGATAGCGATGCCCTCACAAGAGCAAAGATCCCAAGCGTCAACACCCTGTTGCAGAAGGTCCAAGTGAGATGGGCTGGTCACGTTGCTTGGTTACCTGAAAAACGCATCCCAAGATAGTTGATGGGTGGCGAATTTGAAGGGGCAGACGTTCTGCTGGTGGACAGAAAAAACGCTTTATAGACACTCTTAAAGTGTCTCTGAAATGCTTCGATATAGAAACCACGTGCTTGAAATCCATGGCCAAGATAGCAAATGTGATGCTGTAACAACAAAGAGAGTACTCGATAGCTGAGAAGCACCGTGCCGTTGAGGCACAGAGAAAACGAGCTGCGCAAAAAGACAGAACACACAACACCCACATGTCTAACCTTGATCATGTATGCCCCACCTATGGTAGGGGATTGTGTTCTAGTACGCCAGAAATGTACAAAGTGGGCGCAGCGTTGAACAGCCCTGTTCTACATCATCCAACGTTAGTCTTTAAGTGAATTCATTGTGTCCATGTACACACATCTATCGTCTCAACTATAGACATACTCATTCTATCATATAAATTCTTTCGCTAAATTAGACATCTTTATGTTTATGGCAATAGATTCCCACAATAGATTCCCACAAATATATTCCCACAATAGATTCTCACATTAGATTCCCACAATAGATTCCCCAAATATATTCCACAATAGATTCCACAATAGATTCTCACAATAGATTCCAACAATAGATCCCTATATTAGATTTCCCACAATAGATCCTCAATAGATTTCACAATAGATTCCCTACAATAGATTCCATAATAGATCCTACAATGATCCTAATAGATTCCCACAATATATTCCGACAAAAAATTCCTACAATAGATTTCTACAACAGATTTCTACAAAAAATTCCACAATAGACTCCATAATATATTCCCATAATATATTCCCACAATAGATTACCACAATAATTTCCCAGAAGATTTCACATTAGATTCCCACAAGATTCCACATTGATCCAACGTAGTTTCCACTATAATTTCAACAATGATTCAGACAATGGATTCCCTAAATAGATCCTACAATATATTGCCGCAATAGCTTCTCATAATGGATTCCAACAATAGATTCCCAAATAGATTCTCATAATAAATTCCCACACTAAATCCACTTACAGAATTGAAAACGCTACTGCATAGTCTTTCTAGACAGCATCTAATCTAATCTAGACAGTCATTTAGATCATGGTAGGAAATTGTTCTACGTTCTGCATCCCTAGGAAAGTCTTGATTAATACCCCATATTATACGAAGAATTATATCTTACAGCAGATATCCGGGGCTATATCGCAGTAGGGCACCCAATAGAGTGCCAATGGTTATGAGTCTCAAAACTGATAACGATAAACAGCGGATGTTGTAAAGGGTGACATTGTTATGTTATGTTATGAGATCGACGTCATATAACATGAGGAATTCCATGGTGCTCTGTCCTCCGCTGCAGAAGCCATCCCAAAGTCCATTTGCTCACCGTACCATAAGAAGTTGATTAGTATACCTTCTCTCTCCACCACGAAAACGACACTGTCTGCCATGTCCAAACTTAACTCCCAACTCTCGCACTCGTTACAGTGTCTGAGACTCGCCCATATCACATAAATGAGAGCGTGTCGCATTTATGACATTGGCTCTGTCCATACTTCTGCCAGCTTGAATCGAGACATTATTTGCAAGAAAGTCAGCATGCTCGTTGCCCTGTACTCCAGCATGTCCGCTAGCTAAGGTCATGGACTAGTATGGTCACTACCAGAAGGAAACTTTAGCTTCTTGAAGTTACTTCCTTGTTGCTGTGAGGATCTGAACTGCAGCAAATCGGATGATAAAGCTAAACAAGTTATATTCAAAACATGAAATCACTCAGATCTAAATGAATCTGATGTAAATTATGAAACAAATATTTCGTGACAAAATCTTAATTATAAAATTAATTGTCTGTTCGTGTGTCCCGGCAGAAACTTGAAAACGTCGAACTCTGGAATCATTAAATGTATACATCTGTATTCTCTTCGTATAAATTACACATTCTATGGGTCAGCGAAAGTAGATGGACAGGCTTTGGACAGACGACAACTAGAACAGGGAAACCATCTTGTACTCAGGAAGAGACGACGGGAATCATTCAGCAGGAGTTGCACTAATAATAAGGAAGGATTGAATAAACATCTCTGAGAGTGGCACCCGATTAATGAAAGATTGTTGAAAGCCCGATTTAATGGAAAACAAGGAAAGCTAACTATCATTCAGTGCTATGCACCCACTAACGAAGCCGAAGAAGAGGACAAAAACACATTTTATAGAAGGTTACAGGAAATAGTGGACAAGGTTCCAGCTCAGGACGTTTTGTGCATAATGGGAGACCTAAACGCAAAAGTTGGCAACAATAACAGACACAGAGAAGCAATAATGGGGAAAGAGGGATGTGGCACTGCAAATGAAAATGGAGAAATGTTGAGCAATTTTTGTCTAGAAAACAGATTGATCATAGGAGGCACATTGTTTCCACACAGGACCATACACAAGTCACATGGATATCCCCAAATGGAAGAGATGAAAACCAGATAGACCACTTTATGATCAACAGTAAATGGCGAAAGACATTACTTGATGTAAAGGTGAAAAGAGGAGCTGACGTGGGCAGCGACCACCACTGTCGTTGCCATGATCAGGCTCAAACTCAAGAAAACATATATACAAGCCAAGACAAGAATAGAATACTTTAATGTTAACCTATTAAAAGACAGAGAGATTGCTACAAAATACATAGTGGAACTAAAGAACAGATTTCAAATCCTGTCAGAGCAGTCAGACACAACACCAACTGAAAGTATCCAAGAAAAATGGAATGCGATCAAAGGCACATATAAAATAGTTAGCAGTAGTGTACTGGGAACCAGTAAAAGACAACATAAAGAGTGGATAAGTGGCCAGACCTTAGAATACATCCAAAAGCGAAAGGAGAAAAAAAAATCTCATCAATAGCATTAGATCAGAACGTCAAAAAGATAAGGCAAGAAAAGAATATACAGAACTAAACAAAATGATAAAAAGAAGTGCTAGAACAGACAAGAGAAAATTTATGGAAAAGACAGCAGAAATAGCAGAAAAGGCTGCTAAACTACATGATCTGCACACACTGTACAAGATTACCAAACAATTATGTGGAGGTAAAAGACACAACCATAACATGCCAGTCAGAAACAGTCTAGGACAACTGTTGACAACAGAGCAGGAGCAGGATATGAGATGGACATCCCACTTTGAAGATGTGCTAAACAGACCTGATCCTGAACATCCACCTGATATTCCACCGGCCGCACAGGATATTGATATCAACCTCAAATTGCCAGAAAAGCAAGAAATAGTAAAGCTATTGGATCCCTGAGAAACAACAAAGCACCGGGAAATGATGAAATGACAGCAGAGCTTTTCAAGATCGATCTGCAAACATATTAGAGCCACTGTTTGCAGATATCTGGGAGAAAGAAGAATTGCCTAAGGATTGGACTAGGGGTACTGTAGTGAAAATCCCCAAGAAAGGAGACCTAACAGATTGCAATAACTGGAGAAGAATCACGTTGCTTTCAATCCCAAGTAAGATATTCTGCAAAATTGTCATAATGCGAATACAAGAAGCAATAGATAAGTGTCTACGAATGGAGCAAGCAGGATTTAGGAAAGGAAGAGGAACAAATGAACATATATTTACCCTGCGTAACATTCTAGAACAATGTAGCGAGTGGCAAAGGACTATATACATCAACTTCATAGATTTTGAAAAGGCATTCGACAGCGTCCACAGAGACAGCCTATGGAAGATACTAAGACAATACGGCGTACCGCAGAAGCTTGTCAACATCATAGCCCTCTTCTATAAAGATTTCTCCTGCAACCTAAGAATTCCAACAAAACATTTCCAATAAAATCTGGTGTAAGACAGGGATGCGTAATGTTCTCTCTTTTGTTTAGTATTACAATTGACTGGGTGCTAAAAATGCCATAAAACAACAAGCACCAAGAGGAATAAGATGGATCCCTTTCGATATGCTTGAGGATCTGGACTTTGCAGATGATATAGCCCTGGTGTCACACAAATATGAACATATACAAGAGAAAAGAACAACACAGCACGGCAAAGACAGTAGGCCTCAAAACAAACACAGGAAAAACAAAATTATGACAAACAGTGAAATCCAACAACCAGTAATGTTAGAAAATGAAACACTGGAAAGGGTTGAGCAGTTTAAATATCTTGGTAGCGTACTGACACTAAATGGTGGCACAGAGGAAGATCTAAAATCACGTCTAAGTAAGGCCAGAACCGCTTTTGCCAGAATGAAACCAGTATGGAAGTCCAAAATCTACAATAGGACCACAAAGCTTAAACTCTATAAAAGCATTGTCTTGCCAGTTTTGCTCTACTGATCGGAGTGTTGGAGGATGACCAAAGGAGATACTAGCAGGCTGTCAGTTTTCCACCACTCTTGTCTTCGCAGAATCTTGGGAATCTTTTGGCCAGTAAAAATATCCAATAACCAACTACTCCAAGATACAAGTCAAGAGGCAATGAATGACATACTCAAAAGAGAAGATGGAAATGGCTCGGACATGTTATGAGAATGAAACAAGAAATGCCTGCAAGGGTAGCCCTCACTTGGACACCAGAAGGAAAGAGAAAGAAAGGCAGACCACGGAAAACATGGAGGCGCATGATGGAAGAGGAACTGGAAACCGCATCTCTGACGTGGGGCTCTGCGCTGAAGGTTACACGGGACAGGAGAGCATGGAAAGTCCTTTCTGAAGCCCCATGTGTCACTAGGCATGACGGATTAAGTAAGTAAGTGTCCCGGCAGAAACTTTAAAACGTCGAACTCTGGAATCATGAAATGTATACATCTGTATTATCTTCGTATCCCGCTTGGCAGATAAGACTTTCCCAAAAGATTTCATTTGTTGCTGGTTCTGCCACCTTTCTACCAACTGTTTCACATGTCAGACCACAATCTTTCTATTCTCTTTCCACAGTTCTTTTCCAACTTTCTTTGGACATCAGGTTTTCTTTTCCGATCCGATGTCCATCTAGTCTGTCTAGTAATGTCCCTACTGACATACAACATAGATGACCAATCCACTTTCAACTTTGTCTTTTATTAATGGACTCCAACGATGCACAGTTTGGCAGTTTAAAAAATCTGAATTAGCTATCATATTTGGCCAGAAAATGTTCAGGAATCTACTTTAAATATTTTTTTCCAATGTTAGAATCATGAGATATGGATATCTTATTCCTACAGAAATGTTAGAGTCAACTCCCCATTTTCAACACTTCCGTGCCTTCAATACCGAGTTATGAGTTAATCATGTTAGTTAAAAAGTGTTTACTTTTTATAGCGTGTTCAGTCAGACATTATATTATGTCATTGGGCATACGCATATGATAAGCGGGAAAAAAAATGTAGTCGCACTATTTATGACCGGAGAATATTCATTAAAAAAATCAGATCAAAATTTCTTTACTTATTAAATCATTCGAGACAAAAATTTAGGTTTCCGATTTATTTTTAATCAGACAAAACAAACATCACATTTTTTTTAAATCACAGAATACAATTAAATCTACAATTTATAAATGTTTTTAAATAAATAAAAGAATCCTTTTTAACCGTCAAGTATATTTGTGAATACAATTTGAATCTTGTGTTTATCTCTGACGTACTGCACACGGTGAGAGATGAAGTCCCAATCTCGCCAAACACTTTTACTTCCCAATGTTTCTTTGATACCCATTTTAAATTCACTCGACCTGAGAGCCGTTACAGTCTGAAAAACTCGACCCCCAAATATTTAATCTAGGTTGCGGTATCTGCGAGCTTTGGCCCACATATCAATTTTGGCCATCAGTTTGTTCGGGTTTGTTATTCTTAGCTGGTAACATGCAGTTTCCTTTATGTCTTCAATGATGAACAGTTTATCCTTCCGTTGTGATCGATTATCTTTCAGGGAATGTTCGGTTTAAGGAATTTTTGTAATCAGGACATCAGGCGTTTAGAAAATGGATGATTTGCATCTGACGTTGATGTTTAAATTTTGTACAGACGTGATTATTCTCCACCTCTTCTATTCTACATAGTTCTTGCAAACATCTTCTTCAGACTGCATGTAACTTTTAGTCAGTCTAATGTAAATCATGAAATTCATGGAAACACATACGATGTGAGACAAGTCAACCAATCTCCACATAATAACTTGAAAGTTCATAGTTATCGCACCATGTTTAAACCATGTATGATACAGAGCTAGTGTTACAAAGTTTGGAGCATTACATATCGCAAGATAAATCGCAAGAAAAGCAATCAACCTTACCAACTGCCTCTCCCGATCAGAAAGATGTGATCGTTCTCTCCTCGGTGCAACTGAGACAGAACTTGCGTATTTTCGAACATAAAATGTATTCTCAGTTTCGAATAAATTAGAATTGTTATTTCGGATTTTAGATGAAACTTTGAGAGCATAAATCATACAAAATGAGCAAACAATAATAATGACTTGAGATATAACTAACATTGTTAATTCTGCCAAGTCAACGCCAAGCAAAACACGGTCCCTATCTTCTGAGAAAATGACCACCATTACAAGTTGTGTTATATTTTTGGCATCAAACGGTCCACAAATTTCTTGCCAGTCAATTCTTTGACTTGTATAGATCGGAATATGATAACTAATGTAAACAACATATATAAGAACAATAATAACAATACTTCGAGATTTTGTAAAAAGTTTGCGAACTTGAAATGGATAAGTAACACATATACATCTCTCCATTGCAAGCATTACAGTTATCCAAGACGATGTATTATAAAAGATATATTTTGACCACAATAAGAAATAACGGAGGATAATTTCCACATCTGAGCATAATCAGGAGCAACAATCATAATTGCAATCAAAACAATTCCCCATCTGTAAAACGCAGACAATGAAATCGGAAAATGAAAGTACATACAGCCCAACAGTCATGCTATCCTTGAGACCCTGTCTTTTGAAAACGGCCATATTGATGACGTTAGTGATCAAACCGACCAATGATAGTCCTCCAATTAGAAAAATGATGACACATATAATGATGTATCTCATGGCGATGTCATTGATAATAATAGAGTTTGGGTTTTCAAACACATCTTATCAACGAGTAGATGACATGGCACCATTAGTTGTATTCAGATTCAGCTTGATTGTCTTACTATTAGTTGTATTCAGATTCAGCTTGATTGTCTTGTACACTTTCACGAATCTGTATCCAATCAATTAAGGAAATATTATAAACAAGCAATATTATATATAGCATCACACTCGCCAGCAAAGTTAAGGTAACATTCAATATTAAGGACCAATCTCAATATTAGAGCAAACATCAATAAGGGAGTATTTAGCAATAAGGGAGTCTTCAACAGTTGGACATCATTCACCAGTAAAACATCATTCACCAGTAAAATATCATTCACCAGTAAACTCATTCACCAGTAAAATATCATTCCAGATAAACATCATTCACCAGTAAAACATCATTCTCCAGTAAAATATCATTCACCAGTAAAACATCATTCACCAGTAAAACATCATTCACCAGTAAAACATCATTCACCAGAAAAACATCATTCACCAGTAAAACATCATTCACCAGTAAAACATCATTCTCCAGTAAATATCATTCACCAGTAAAACATCATTCTCAGTAAAATATCATTCACCAGTAAACTCATTCACCAGTAAAACATTTCACCAGTAAAACATCATTCTCAGTAAAATATCATTCTGATAAACATCATTCACCAGTAAAACATCATTCTCCAGTAAAATATCATTCACCAGTAAAACATCATTCACCAGTAAAACATCATTCACCAGTAAAACATCATTCACCAGTAAAACATCATTCAACAGTAAAACATCATTCATAAAGTACGAGCAAGTCAAAATATTGTATGTTTTCTAAATATTAGACCACACTCCCCAAACAGTGATACTTATATGAGACGAGACAAATACCAATCCTTGTAAGAGATATGTATGCAATATTCCACGTCTTATATATATATTTTTTTTAGGTGGGGCGTGGGAAGGGCGTAAATCTGTCAGTCTTTCTCACTGTTGAAAATCAACTCATCAGGGACAGCAGCACTCTATCTAGGTGGAATTACAAGAATGCAGACTGGACAATGTATAAGCATCGCACCAGTATACAGACAATAGGTCTATCTGCTGCAATGACATCAACAAGGTAATTGATGAGTTCAGCCGATGCATAAAATAGGCTGCTATAAACAATTCTAGAGGGCTCAAGCACTACACGCCTTACTGGAGCAGTGAGATTGGAACTCTGCACAATAATGTAGAAATTTCACCAAAGCAGGCAGAGACCACTCCGTGCCAAGAACACCACAACAAATATCAGCATGCCAATGTTATATTTCAAAGGGCCAAGCTGCAGGCCAGACGGAGAAGTTGGAAGGAAAAAACAGAGCCCTTAAACTTTGAAAGAGACACCAGGAAATTGTGGAGGCTGGTAAAGCAGCTTAATAATGAAGGTACAAAGAGAAATCCAAAGATTGCACTGAACAAAGATGGAAACACCCTCACAGGAAAGCAATTAGCTGATCAGTTTGCAGACTCCTTTGCTAAAGACAGCAATATTGAAATTAGCTCAATGAAACAGCGAGAGATTCGTGAGAAAAAGCAAAATGTAGAACAAGATGAAACCATAACTGAAGAAGTTATGAGGACCCCAATCACATTTAAAGAACTGAAACTGGCAATATCCGAATTAAAATTGAGAAAATGACCAGGCGCTGATGGAGATTAAGAACTTGGGAACTGCAGCAAAAACAAAGCTATTGCAGATTTACAATAATTGTTGTATCTTGGGTCAAGTTCCAAAGACCTGGAGAGAAGCAATCATGATACCTCTCTCAAAACCTGGAAAAGATAGTTCTGCTGCCTCCAGCTACCGACCGATCAGTCTTACAAGTTGTCTCTGCAAAACAATGGAACGTATAATCAATTTACGACTGCAGTGGTATCTTGAAAGTGAAATCATTCTTGTGTCACAGCAGGCAAGTTTCAGGCAGTGCTACTCTACTGAAGACCAAGCAACGTACCTTTCTCAGGAGATTGAGAATGCGTTCCAAGATAAGAAACTGGTACTAGCGACATGGATAGACCTAGGAAAGCCTTTGACAAGGTTTGGAAAGAAGGACTGTTGAAGAAACTGAGAAATTGTAGAATAAAGGGTAGGATGTACAGATGGATAAAGCATACTTACATAACAGAAAAGTCAGAGTGCATCTAGATGGTCTCAAGAGTAAAACGTCCTACTGCTCCATGGCGTCCCTCAAGGAGGAGACTGTCCCCACACTCTTCATGATTTTCATCAACAACATGTTTGCTGAATTACCACAGGGAGTATAAGTTGCAATGTACGCTGAGATCTGGTAATATGATGCACAAATGAGTATGCAACAGTGGCCATAAGTGATAAAAGAGTTGTAGATGCCTTAACCTCATGGGCAAACAGATGGTGTGTCAGCATCAACACAGATAAGTGCAGCACTACACTCTTTACTCTCTCTATCTCCCAAACTAAAAGATGGAGAACTAAATGGAGAACTGCTAAGAAGACACCAACCCACCTATCTTGGAGTTACATTCGAGGATAGACAGACATGGAAGCAGCACATCAACAATGCAGCAGCAAAGGCCAGGAGGAAGTTAGCCATACTGAGAAAATTAAGTGGAACCACATGGGGAGCCAGCAAAAATATTAAAATATTTATCAGCAGGGCATACGACCCCACCTGGAATATGGGTCAGCTGCATCGTGTCCAACATCAAATACCACATTAGGAGAACTGGATAAGGTGCAAAACCAGGCGCTTCGTGTCGTGTCGTTACATGACAACACCACTAGTGGAGATGGAAAAGGAGTTGAGGGGGTACAGGCACTGAGAGAACGCAGAGACACTAAAGTGATGACGCAGGCAGAAAAGTTTCTGAGTATGTCAAGACCCATATGAAACAGATTCCAAAATCTAGCATTGGGGCGGTGGAAAAGAGGACTTTATTCATCAGGCCAAAAGACTGAATTGGCAGAGCTTCAGACCTACAAAAGTTGGCATTCCCCTAAAATCTGTGCCAGAGCAAACCCTTAGAGAGAGAGACTGAACCAGAAGTATGTATCCACACAGAAGTGAAAGGAATACTCGACAAATATGAGCAGAACAGCATACAACGCAAGACAGTCACTCTCAGTTTACTTGATGAAGAATACACACATGATCTCTGGGTCCGGGTATATACAGATGGGTCAGCAGAAAATGCAGTGAAGAATGGAGGAGAGAGTGTACATAGAATGCCAAACAACGTTGGAGATGCGATTAAAGTACCAAGGGAATTTCTGTTACAACTATGATGCAGAAATTCAGGAATCAAAAGTGGCAACTGAGAAACTGTTGAATGCCAGACTCGATCCTCAACCTGTTGTATTTTTGACTGATGCAAAATCTGCACTCCAAGCACCCAGTCAAAAATTGCCATGTCTACAGACCATACTGTCTAAACTGTCCAAGCAACGCAGGGTCGTCTTGCAGTTGATACCCTCTCACTGTGGAATACCAGGAAATGAAAAAGCAGACCGATTGGCCAAGGAAGGTGCCGCAGGAGGCAACCAGATGTGCCAGATTACCTACCACCAAAGAAAAGGATGATTAAATCAATCCGAAAGCCACAAATACCAACACAAGACGATTACTATAATATGAGCAGATTGGAACAAGTTGTCATTCTGCACCTTAGAACAGGACACGATCATCTCCGCAGCCAAAATGTATACAAAATTCAAGATTAACAATTCAGCCATCTGTACTTGTGTACATGCACACCAGACTGCAGAGCACATACTTCAAGACTGCCCTGAATATGATACACTGAGGCAAACCCACTGACCTAACGAAACAACACTTGACAGAAAACTACACGGACCTCTGTATGAGACTACAAAAAACAGTGAAGTTCATACAAGAAACAACATTGAATATATAGACAATATTTCAAGCGAACGAAAGGAAGGAACGAAGGAATATTATACGAAGAGACACTGTCTATGAAGCGCACACAAAAACCTGTTCTAGAAATGTCTCCTTATCCTGACGTTGTGAGAAACAGGATTAAGAAAGAAAGAAAGAAGAATTAATAGCAATATTAAAGAATTAATACATGAAAACTTAATACAATCCTATAATCCTGACGTTGAATATAAAATAACAATTATTGTACTTACATTTAACATAGTGTGAATATAACCTTTAGCGTATATGTACAAGTTGATAAAATGTTGGTGTGTAACTGGAACAGGCTGCTTTTAATTCATCATTTATGTTGATCTGTCAGGCAGGACATATATTTATTTTCTTGATGATGTTGATGAGATGAAACAGACTTCACAAGATAATGTAAGCCAAATCTGAACATATTGTCTGCAACTAACTAATCATTTCAGCGCTGCGTTCGGAAGTCTACGTGTCACTGCGAGGAGTGGAAGGGGATACAAAGCTGACGTAACCACAAGACAGAAAGTTTACAGGCCATAGTGCTAACCACGCTGTTGTAGCGCAAACGGACATGGACAGTGTTTAGCTAGACACGCAGTAAACTAAACCATTTCACACAAGCTGTCTACCAGAATAGTAAAATAAACTGGCAGACAAAATCCAGATAGCGATGCCCTCACAGAGCAAAGATCCCAAGCGTCACACCGGTTGCAGAAGGTCCAGTGAGATGGGCCGGTCACGTTGCTCAGTTACCCTAAAAACCATCCCAAGATAGTTGATGTTTGGCAGAATTTGAAGGCGGCAGACGTTCTGTGGTGACAGAAAGAACGCTTTATAGACACTCTTAAAGTGTCTCTGAAATTCTTCAATATAGAAACCACGTGCTTGGAATCGCTGGCGCAAAAACGCTAAATATGGTGCTGTAACAACACAAGAGGAACCCTCAAAAGCTGAGAATCATCGTGCCGTTGAGGCCTGAGAAAACGAGCTGCTCAAAAAGACAGAACACACAACACCACATGTCTAACCTTGATCATATGCCCCACTATGGTAGGGGATTGTGTTCTAGTACGCCAGAAATGTACAAAGTGGGCGCCGCGTTGAACAGCCCTGTTCTACATCATCCAAGGTTAGTCTTTAAGTGAATTCATTGTGTCCATGTACACACATCTATTGTCTCGACTATAGACATACTCATTCTATCATTTCAATTCTTTCGTTAAATTAGACATCTTTATCAACGATAAACAGCGGATGTCTGTAAGGGTGACATTGTTATGTTATGTTATGAGATCGACGTCATATAACATTGGGCATTCCCATGTATGCTCTGTCCTCGATGCAGCTACCATTCAAAATCCATTTGCTTACCGTACCCATGAGAAGTTGATTAGTATACCTTCTCTCTCCACCACGAAAACGACACTGTCTACCATGTCCAAACTTAACTCCAACTCTGCACTCGTTCCAGTGTCGAGACTCGCCCATATCACATAAATGAGGCGTGTCGCATTTATAACATGGCTCTGTCCATACTTCTGCCAGCAGATCAGAGACATTATTTGAAAGAAAGTCAGTATGCTCGTTCCTGTTTGATGCCCCTAGCAAAGGGTCATGGACTAGTATGGTCCTACCAAAAGGGAAATTTCTTCTTGAATTACTTTTGTTGCTGTAAATTTAAGCGAAAATGGATGAAAACTAAAAAATTAAATTCAAAACATGCAATCATAATCTCTGAATTATTAAATTATAAAACAAATATTTCTGACAAAATCTAATTAAAATTTTTTTCTGTGTCGAGAAACTTGAAAACTCAAACTCTAATCAAAAAACCATCTGTATTCTCTTGTTCCCAGATAAGATTTTCCCCAAAAGATTTTTTTGTTGCGGGTTTTTGCCCCTTTCTACCAACTGTTTCACATGTCAGACCACAATCTTTCTATTCCTTTCCAAGTTCTTTCCAAATTTTTTGGACATCCGGGTTTTTTTTTCCGATCCATGCCCATTTTTCTGCCAATTCCCTGATAAAACATGATGAAACCATTTTAACTTTTATTTTTTAATGGACTCCGCCACAGTTTGGCAGTTTAAAAATCTAATTACTATATATTAGAAAATTTTTTGGGAATTATTTTAAATTTTTTCCATGAGAATCATGAGATATGGATATTTTATTCCTAAAAAATGTGGGGGTCCCCCCTTTTTTAAATCTTGTGCCTTCAATCCAGTTAGGGAGTTAATCATTTTTTAAAAAGTGTTTACTTTTTATAGCGTTTATAACATTATATTATTCATTGGGCTCCATATAAAGGGAAAAAAAATGTAGTCCCTTTTGCCCAGAATTCCTTTAAAAAAAATCAATAAAAAATTTCTTTACTTATTAAATCATTCAGCAAAAATTTTAAGGGTTTCATTTTTTAATCAGAAAAAACCCATAAATTTTTTTAAATCACAAATACAATTAAATCTAAATTTATAAATGTTTTAAAAAAAAAAAAAACCCTTTTTTTAACCCGTAAAATATATTTGTAATAAAATTTTGAATCTTTTTTTTTCTCGACGTACTGAAAAGTGAGAAAGAAGTCCCAATCACGCCAAACATTTTACTTTCCAATGTTTCTTTGATACCCATTTTAATTCACTCGACCTGGGGCCAAACAGTCTAAAAAAATTTCCCCAAATTTTAATCTATTTTTCCGTATCTGAAATTTTTGTTCAAAAATCCTTTTTTGTCCATCAGTTTGTTTGGGGTTTTTATCTATCGGGAACATCAGTTTCCATGTCTTCAATGTAACGTTTATCCTTATCTGGTAAAAGAATTTCCCTTTTGTTTCAAATTTAACATTTTTCCCTTCCTTGATCTATTACTTTTGGGGAGTGTTGTTAAAAATTTTTTTAATCAACTCAATTTTGGGAAAAAGGATGATTTGCATCTGACGTTTATGTTTGAATTTTTTCCAAAACGGATTTTCTCCCCCTTTCCCCATTCTCAAACTCTTCAAAAATTTTTTCAGACTGAGTGTAACTTTTATTTTAAAAATAATCGAATTCATGGACACACATAGTGTGAGACAAGTACCCCAAACCCAAATAATTGAAAAAATTTACTTATCCCCCCTGTTTAAAACCATGTATGATAAGAATTTTCAAAGTTTGGGGTATTTCATATCCAAATAAACCAAAAGCAATCAACCTTACCAAAGCCCCACGTCAGAAAGATGGATCGTCCTCTTCTCGGTGCAACTAAGTCAGAAAGCGTATTTTCAACATAAAATTTTTCAGTTTCGAAAAATTAATTTTTTTCGTTTTGATGAACTTTGGACATAATCATACAAAATGAGCAAGCAAAAAAATGACTTGAATTAAACTTTTAAGTGACCAAATCAACTAAATTCAAAACGGCTCTTTTTCTAAAAAAACCAATTTGGTTTGGGTTTTTTTTGGCATCAAACGTTCACAAACACTATCAATTTTTGACTTGTTGAACAAAAATGATAATTTTAAAAATATAAGAAAAATAAAAAACTCCAGATTTTTAAAAAATTTGGGAAATTGAAAAGGATAATAAAAATATACATCCCATTGCAATCTTTCATTATCCAAACATTAAAAAAAGATATATTTTCCCAAAGAGGATATCCCATAGTTTCCACATCTGAGAAATCAGGAGCAAATAAAAATTCATAACAAAAAAAATCACTGTCGAAAAAACCCGACAAAGAAATCGGGAAAGGGAAATCTAAACCCCAAAAGTCATCATCCTTGAGACCCGTCTTTGAAAACGCCTATTATGACGTTAGGATCAAACCAAATGATAGTCCTCCAATTAGAAAAATGATGAGACATATAATGATGTATCTCGTGAGGGTGTCAATGATGAGAATAGGATTTGGGTTTTTCCAACATATCTTATCAGCTTGAGTAGATGACATGGCACCATTAGTTGTATTCAGATTAATCATGATTGTCTTACTATTAGTTGTATTCAGATTCAGCTTGATTGTCTTGCACACTTTCACGAATCTG
Organism: Arion vulgaris; assembly: GCA_020796225.1. Classification (NCBI taxonomy): domain Eukaryota; kingdom Metazoa; phylum Mollusca; class Gastropoda; order Stylommatophora; family Arionidae; genus Arion; species Arion vulgaris. The sequence goes on from CM036761.1 coordinate 6,814,984, forward strand.
TATCCAATCAATTAAGGAAATATTATGAAGAAGCAATATTATATATAGCATCACATTCGCCAGTAAGGTTTCTTGAAGGGAGCATTCAATATTAAGCTTTTCAATCAAATGTGAAGTTAGTGCTGTTTTTCTTCTTCTTCCTCTGCGATCGTTCTTCACGGCCAATTTGATCATTCTTATTGTGATGTATAATTGGTCCACTGGCAAGAACGGAGTGATCTACGTAGGGACGATTGTGCGCCCATGGTGACTAGGCCCGCCCGTCCGTTTTCAGCCAGCTTTTGATTTACTAGGTGAACTTTCCCTAGGTACGATCCTTTCTGCCGCATATGTCGGCTCGGATCTACGCCTTACGATCAACTTTGCCGTATATTGGGGTTTTTGTGATCTACGCCAGGACAGTGAGTTACGCTGTTTTGCCCTTTCTGACAGAAATATTTCTCGGGGCTTGTCAGCTTTTCCTCGGACGGCGTGTTACTCGTATAAAACACAGTGTAAAGTATCGGTCTTCGCCAATGTTCAGGACCCGGACTTCCTGTCTGATCAGTACATTGTCGGCCTTGCTCTACCGTACATTTTTGAGTTTGATCCGGAGAAGGAACATTCTCAGCCTTTTCTAGACACGCGTTGGTACGTGGCAATTTGCAATTAACCTCTAAAGGCACCGGCGTGGGGCCTAGTACAAACGATGTAGAGGGTCGTTTCAGTCGGCGCTAGCAGCGCAACTGTGGATTTTGCGATCGCCATCATCACCCGCTCCAGTTATTCCGGGGATGTTAGTTACGACTGCAATCGAACCTTCCCGGTTGCCCCAAGGCTGGCAGTTAGGTATCACCCTTAGGTATCACCAACCTCAGTTCTTCCGGGCATGTTAATTTTTTATCGCACAGTACCTTGCACGGTTTTCCCAGGTCGGGTAGTTTCGTTATGCACTAAACGCAACTTGTTCTTTGCGCTCGGCAAACCTTGCCCAGTACATGTATCTGGACCAGGCCACCGATGCGGAGTCAGCTGCAATCTTCTCTCGTACCAACACGAGGGTAGACTTTTATTCGTTACGGTCATGTCTTATTTATTCTTGCCGACGGGCTGGCAATGTTTGCCCCCTCCTCAGGGCTTCGAGCTTCGCCCTACATGGGCACACGTTTCGTCACTGGATGCACCTCTCATCCATGTCTGAGCCGTTTCGTTGCTGTTTCTATACGTTCAGGAACTTGGGCAATATCTCGTTGGACATCGGTCAGAGATTTGTGCATTTGTTAGTATGAATCTGTATTGCAATTCCGTACTTGCACTGCTACCACTACCAGTAGTTTCTCTCCCCGATCCCTGCCCTCTTAGCCAGACCGGAACCAGAGTCTGTTTCCAGGGTCACCGCGTGGAAGTTGGGGCAGGGTCTTGGTTAGCGCTCCCTCGCTAACCCTGGCTCATGTTACCACCATAACCTCATGAGCCTTTGACTCCCAGTGCTGTTCTATGGCTCAGAAGCATGGAGAACAACAAAATAAACTACCAGAAAACTACAGACCTTCATAAACAGATACTTACCTAGAATAGAGGGACTGAGATGGTATGATAATATTACAACCGAGGAACTCAGAGAAAGAACTAAGCAGATAACAGGGGAGAAAGCGTTAAGGAAGAGACACTGGCAATGGATAGGACGCACATTGAGAAGACCTAAGGGAGGCATTGCAAGAAAGACAATGTTTTGGAACCCACAGAAAGAGAGGATATGGGGAAGAACTAGACAGACCTGGAAAAGAGAGCTGTAGACTGACATGAAAAGGATAGGAAGACATGGAAAGAATTGGAAGGGATGGCAGGAGAGGAAGAGCTGGAAGAAGTTTGTTGAAGACCTGTGCTCCGTTGGAATTTAAAACGTGAAGATTCAATATTAAGGAAACATTGAATATATTAAGGGAGCATTCTATATTAAAGATTCAATATTAAAGGGAGCATTCAATATAAATTTCTCTCAGCCAAGTTCGTTTCAGTGTCTCTTTCTTAACCCTTTGCATTCCACTTCAATGCCTGCTTTGATATGCTTTGATCATTTCTTCTCAAGGTGTGTCCAACATATCTCTATCTCTCCTTCTATAGCAGTTGTTATTAGGGGTTGACCAGACACTTATCTGATTTCATCACTTTTCCTGAATTCGTTCCATTTTATATTCATGATGTTTTTGCAGACATTTATTTTCAAAGGTATTCAACTTGCTTTCTATATCTTTAGTAACAGTAAAATCCTCAATAAGCTCTACTCTGGAAGAGTGCGACCAGTCTACAGCTTGGGGTAATACATCCAACACGCAATTCGCCAAAGTGAGCAACTTCCAAAATCGTGCAGCACGAATTATCATAGGGACCATAAGTCTACGCTAATCACGACGCTGAAACAATTACGGGCCTCCAACACATGAAAGACCGCAGGACAGAAAAGTTTCTCACTTGCGGAGAAATTCAAGAGACTCAACCCACCCCATGTACGAGACGGAATGAATGGATTGGAAGGGAAGGTTAAGAGATCCAGTTTCGCGAAAAGTGCCAAAGCACTGATCCAAGACGACCCGGTCTTAGCCAACTGTAAACACAGACTTGTACCGGCAACCGACAAGAACACGCAGTGTGAGACCACGATGCCAGAGCTAAGAGAATCAATACCGGGCATACAAAAAAGGGATCGCAAGTGAACTGAGAAAGGAGAGCGATTACAGAAGAATTTATAGCGACAGAGTACTCTGAGAGAGCGTACACCAACGGATCGTCAAAGAACGTGATTAGCGATGGAGGAGGAGGAATAGTGCTTAAATTCTCAAAGAAAGTGAAGGTCAAGAAGTCGATAGCCGCAGGAAAGTACTCCAACAACTACCGTGCAGAGACGGAGGTACTAAGAATAGCCGCCGAAATGATCCTAAAGAGAAGAAGCGCCTCACATAACAAAGTAGTGATATTCACGGACGCCCTGTCGGCCATCAAGGCACCAAAAGCTCAGCCGGCACAGAGCTAAAAACGATTCTCGTAGTATTGACAAACTCATTCATGCACAGTCATACAGTGGACCCCATCACACTGCAATATTGGCGGAAGAGAAGAGGCAGACAAGCTAGCAAAGGCAGGTGGGCGACTGCTGCAGACTGATTACGAAATCAGCTACAAGGAGGCTAAAACCACCATCGGATGGTGATATAAAGAGCAGTAGTCGCAATACCACCTTCAACACAGCGCAAAGATGGGTATCGTGGTCTGTTCCGTAGCAAACAAGTTGTGATATTCCACCTCCGTACCGACCATAACAGACTCCGGTCCCAGCTTTACATCAAATTTAAAATTGGCACAACTAGCCTGTTCCACTGCGAGAAGGTGGAGATGATGGCAGAGCACCCACTGCAAGACTGTCCACTGCTAGCAGGGCCCACTACTAGCAGGCCTGAGAAACGAAACCTGGTCATAAAATAACGAGCTAAATGAGAGACTGTACGGAGAGACGGAGTCCCTCAAAACAACAGTAGAATTTAGAGGAAAATCAGCTACATTAGTCTAAGCGGTGATCGCGAGAGAGAGAAAGATATCTTTAGTCATTTACCAACTCTCGCTGGCACATGTTAGGATTGATACAACATTGGAATTGAAAATTCGTAATTTAGTTTTGCAATATGCAATTTATTTTACCTTATTTTATCATACGTTACTTTACATTTACCTCTACTTTACCTTTACTGTAACTTTACTATAACTTTACTATAACTTTACTATAACTTTACTATAACTTTACTATACTTTTACTATACTTTTACTATAACTTTACTATAACTTTACTATAACTTTACTATAACTTTACTATAACTTTACTATAACTTTACTATAACTTTACTATACCTTTACTATACTTTACTATAACTTTACTATAACTTTACTATAACTTTACTGTAACTTTACTATAACTTTACTATAACTTTACTATAACTTTACTATAACTTTACTATAACTTTACTATAACTTTACTATAACTTTACTATAACTTTACTATAACTTTACTATAACTTTACTATAACTTTACTATAACTTTACTATAACCTTACTACTTCAAGACTGCCCCGAATATGATATACTGAGGTAAACCAGAGCCAACTATAAACTTATCTAAAGTTGGCTGTGGCAAACTTTCCGGCCTAACGAAACAAGACTGGACATAAAACGACATGGACCTCTGTCTGAGCTACAAAAGACAGTAAGCTTTACTTTACTTTTATCTTCACTGTACTTTTACTTCTTTATATTTTTACTGTGCTGTACTTGTATTTTTACTCTACTTTGCTCTATTTTACTTTTGCTTCGTTAAAACTTTTACTTTGCTTTACATTTACTACACTTTATTACTTTTAGAATCTTCCATTTATATATTGATTCATCATGTAGAAACAACCACACTATACCCATCTGTGTTTTATCTTGGAGAAACAACAATATTATACCCATCTGTGTTTTATCTTGGAGAAACAACAATATTATACTCATCTGTGTTTTATCTTGGAGAAACAATCATATTATACTCACCTGTGTTTTATCTTGGAGAAACAACAATATTATACCCATCTGTGTTTTATCTTGGAGAAACAATATTATACTCACCTGTGTCTTGCCGTAGCCATTTATTTATTATCGTCACGATTCAAAACTACATACAACAAATCTCCATCCTTAAATTACAACCTTGGCTAGTATGACAACAGAACATATCCTACAGAACTGCCCCAGTATGCAGACCTGAGAAGAAAGAGGTGACCCACTCACACCAGCACCCAAGATAAACTGTATGACGTGACTGACAATCTGAGGCAGACGGTGGCCTTTATTAGAGAATCCAAAATCGCAATCTAGTGAGAACGCGGAAGAAGAAGAAGAAGTTTTCACCAACAAATATACAATCTTCAACTTCATCCAACTTCTGCTAAAAAAAAATACTTACCAATTCGATCTCATTTAACCACACACACACACCCATACGCATACACACACCACAAACACATACATGAGTATATACACACACGCACAAATGTACGCACATTAAAGCTTAATACAACAATCATGACTCAACAGCCGCACACATTAAAACTCACGCACGTCTAATTCTCTAATGACACATAATTTCTTGACTTCAAATAAATCATCCCATATTTATTTCTGTAATATTATCTTCGACTCACTGGTTACTTAGTAATCATTTACACAGTGTTTATATATAACAGTAAAACACGTGCCGTCAATTTTACCTCAATTCTTTTTACTCCAAATTACTCAACACTTTTAATCGTCATTTTTGTGTGCTCATAAACGAAAGTCATTCAAAGAACAATTACTAAACCACAGCGATATTTGTTTGAGTCAAACATCAGATAGGCCTACAGATCAAACATATATATTGATTTTGTATATAATTGTCTAAACTAAAACTAGTATTATCGATATAAGAGAAGACTACAGTAAAACTATGTAGCAATGGTGAAACACGTTAAAACAAAGTACTGTAGTTTTACAAAAATGATAACACATTATTCATGTACTTTTTCAACTAAAACTAAATACTAGCCAGGTTATGTAAGTATCATACAAGATTAATGTTTGTATGTTGGAGAAATATTATTTTACATATAAAACATATATATGGGGGTGTCTCTGTGGCTAAGTGGTTAAGTTGCTTATCTTGTGTTCCGATGGTTGTAGAAAAATGTCATTGTTTCCCTTTAGAGAATGTCCAAAATATGTCTTCTTGAAAATTCAAAATGTTATGTCTTTACAAGATTATATCAGCAATCGTTGCACACAAGCTAACCAGGTAATGGGACAGTTAACACCACTGTTGTCACATAAAGCGATACCGGTAAAAACTAAAGCAAATCTTATAAAAACGATTGTCTGGCCAACACTATGTTACTAAATCAAACATGGCCAATAACAGCAGCTAATCAGCGGAAAATCATAGCAACGGAAATGATGTGTCTTAGAAGAGCTGCAGGTGTGACAATAAAAGACAAAATTAGAAATGAAGAAATCAGAAGAAGACTGGAAGTGAAACCAGTCATGCACTTCATAAAAGAACAACAGATTAAATGGTTTGGACACCTGGCCAGAATGATCTGGTGTCGCCTACCACAGAGAGCTACACAGAAAAAGTATAATGAGTACAAAGCAATAGGAATACAAGCAAAAGATGGAACGACAGCATTAAGAACAGCTTTACGAAAATGAATATCAGCTTACAAAGTGCCTTAAAACAGGCACCCATAAGATCACTATGTTCCCCCTTCCACCCTACACTTCTATCTTCTTCTTTCTTTTGTCGTCACACTGCTACCGGGCTGTTGCCCAGTGTCGTCACACTGCTACCGGGTTGTTGCCCAGTGTCGTCACACTGCTACCGGGTTGTTGCCCAGTGTCGTCACACTGCTACCGGGTTGTTGCCCAGTGTCGTCACACTGCTACAGGGTTGTTGCCCAGTGTCGTGATTTTCTGTTTTTGTCTTACGCTGTTCTGGTGGCTTGTGTGATTGTTATCTATGCTCTTTCACAGGATTCTGCTACGCCATCTAACCATCTTATCCGTGGTCTTCCTCTTGCCTTCTTTCCCGATGTTCTGTTGTAGAAGACTCTTGTATACTGTGGAGTTTGGATGCATTCTTATTAAGTGGCCAAACCACTTCATTCTTTGTTTCTCTATATAATTCAAGCACGGTTTTGTGCCAACTTTCTTTCTTATGCTGATGTTAGTGATTCTGTATTTTCTTGTGTTGTTTGTAACTTTTCGCAGGCAACGCATTTCACATGTAGTTATTTTTTGTGACAGCGCTTTGCTCAATGTCCATGTTTGGCTCTGGTAACACAAAGTAGGTATAAAAATGCTGTTGATCATCTGTTGCTTAGCTGCCTGTGAAATTTTTGGTGCCTTAACAATGGGGCTAGCTGGTAGGTTATAGCATTTGCTTTTTTGTACTCTAGCCTCTATCTCTCTATCCAGTTTTCTGTCTTTTATGAATATGCTTCCTAAGTATTTGAATTCTTTCACTTGGTTTATTTTAGTGCCATTGACATGGATGTCTAGATTATTATGGTTTTCTTCCCATATTCATTATTTCTGTTTCAGTGTTGTTGATTTTCATGTCATGTTTTACACAATTTTTGTTCAAGGTGTCAATATGATGTCGTAGATCTTGTTCATTTTGATGTATCAGGCACTGATCATCTGCAAACAGCAGTTCATTGATTTCATCATTATCTGAATTTGACTCTTGATTTATTTTATCCATATATGCAATAAAGAGTAGTGGTGAGAGGACACAACCTTGTCTAACACCTGATGTAATGGAGAACCAGTCGGTCATTCCTTCTGTTGTTCTTACTGTACTCTGGCTATCTTGATATAAGGCCATGATATTACCTAATAGTTGTCCCTGGACGCCATATTCTTCAAGGATCTTCCATAGTTTGCACCTGTTTACTCTATCAAATGCCTTTTCTTGGTCTATAAATATAAGTTGTTTACTTTGATTGTATTCAATTGTTTGTTCGCAGATCTGTCGTAGTGTAATATTGCATCTGTGCAGCTCTTCTATAAAGAAGTAAATGGTGGAAGAGAGGAAGAAAAGATTCCTGGTGGTTATTACAATGATAAGAGATACATTTTGGACTTGACTTATCCTTAGTACAAAGAATAAGAAACACTGTGTCTACCAGCCGTTGAAAGTGACCCATTAATTGTTATATGAACAAGTTTTGAAAATGATAAGTTACTTTCCTTATTAGATGTAAGAAATACGTTAAAAGCATGTCTTGCCCGTTAGTACGATCTTTAACAGGAAGAAGTTTAACGATCTACCCATTTACAGCAACATTAGAAGAAGAAAAAGCTCTTCTAGTAAATACACAAAACTGTGCAGTATCCAAAATGTCCGTGCTTTCATCGAACTGAAATAACAAATATTCACACGACTGCAGTCGCGATTTAATTGAGAAGAATGTGCGGCGGGGGAAGTCTCTGTGGCTAAGTGGTTAAGTTGTCTCTGTGACTAAGTGGTTAAGTTGTCTCTGTGGCTAAGTGGTTAAGTTGTCTCTGTGGCTAAGTGGTTAAGTTGTCTCTGTGGCTAAGTGGTTGTTGTCTCTGTGGCTAAGTGGTTAAGTTGTCTCTGTGGCTAAGTGGTTAAGTTGTCTCTGTGGCTAAGTGGTTAAGTTGTCTCTGTGGCTAAGTGGTTAAGTTGTCTCTGTGGCTAAGTGGTTAAGTTGTCTCTGTGGCTAAGTGGTTAAGTTGTCTCTGTGGCTAAGTGGTTAAGTTGTCTCTGTGGCTAAGTGGTTAAGTTGTCTCTGTGACTAAGTGGTTAAGTTGTCTCTGTGGCTAAGTGGTTAAGTTGTCTCTGTGACTAAGTGGTTAAGTTGTCTCTGTGGCTAAGTGGTTAAGTTGTCTCTGTGGCTAAGTGGTTAAGTTGTCTCTGTGGCTAAGTGGTTAAGTTGTCTCTGTGGCTAAGTGGTTAAGCCTGTGCCCTACGTTCCGAAGGTCGCGGGTTCGGATCCGAACTTTGTCGATCTGTTCCAGTGTGCAATTTTATTTCCAGAGATCCCTCTAATTCTTGTGGAAACTACGGAGTTTGTGCTTTGTGTAATGCTCTCGGCAGGTGACGTGCCATTTATGTGGAAAGAGACCGAGCCATATGGGGTAAAGCCTGGTGCAACGAATCTGGTGCAACCAATACAATATTCTGCATTAGACAATTTTAAACTGAGATTACAAATTATTAGAAATCTGTTCAACCGGTCTAGCTATAGTTTGATGAGACATCTGGATACTCTTAATGAAAGACATACGTTTAAAGATTTATCTTTATAATCATTGAACATAGCTAGTTTCAGCTGCAATGATCATTGCTTCTTTCCTTATTCCCTCATCCCTGAACGATTTCTTTCTGTTAGCTAATATGTGACCGATTTTGTAAGAAGCTATTATCACACTACTTGATTGTTTAACAGTATTTGTTAATATACTCTGTAGTAATGTTAATTTGGAAATAAATTATCTCATTGTGTGCTGTCTTAGTTCGTAGTTCGTAGTTCGTAAGTACGGTTCCAACTTCACTGCAACGGGTCACGCCATAATTGCTCCGTTCCTGTGCCAATGAAAATCACACGAAATGCCAACAACTGTGAAATGTTTCCTGTGTGAACTAATTCCAGAATGAAACAGCCGCGTACCGCCACAAAAAGACACCGCATAAAATGCACATGGCCGTCGCTAATGTCTTAGTTTAGAATACGCAGTATATTCACTATTAAAACTGTTGCGATTAGTGAAGAAATGTCACTCTATATTACACTGGTTTTTTTTTGTTATTAATCTCTCTCTCTCTCTATCTATCTATCTATCTATCTCTCTCTCTCTATCTATCTATCTATCTCTCTATCTCTCGCTATCACCGCCCAGAGCGATGTACCAGATCTCCTCATAAATTCTATTCATGTAGAAATCTGATTTATGCAACCTTAGCATTGGTGTGTTTTACGCCACATCTTCAGCTCCATTTGGAGCTCTGGTGCTTATCCTTCGGCGATGTGTCTGGTTTCAGCCAGCGTTTACTCGGTTCGCTCTCCGTCCTGTAGTGTTTAACCCCGGTATCCACTCGGGCGGGTTACTAATCGATACGCTTCCAAGTGAAGGTTTGGCGTGGGATAAGCAACTCTACACTGTATGTAATAACACTGAGCCGCCCGAGCGGTTACCGGGGCCCAAATATGGGGTGTAAAGAATAGAACCACTGTTACCTGCCACGCATTGTCGTAAGAGGCGACTAAGGAGTGTGGCAGAAATTGGATGCACATGTCCTAAACGTGTGAAATCTATGCGTTTGAGGGCCTACAAACCAATGTGCAACGTATACACGTTCTTGGCAAAGATCAAACATATCACAAAGAGTGTTTAAAATTGGTCGTAAAGAACGAACGCAAAGAAGAAGAAGACACTGAGTTATAAATACCACAGCCATGCGTATGAGAGCTTGCAGGGTCTTGGTTGAGGACCTATGCTTCCTTGGAGGCGAGGGATTAAGAAGAAGAAGAAGAAGATACGCTTCCATTTTACAATAAACACACGGATTTGCTTTTGTATTCAATGTCACAATATTGAACCTCGATTCTGACTCTAAAATGTAGTTCCGTTATTGCTTAACCATGACACATGGTACTAATTAACAAATATTGCACACCTGTGGTAGCTAGTACATATTAACTTGTAATGTCAATTTAAAAGTTTAAATAAACATCACTGATAGATAACGAACACGTTGTCCTTAATCTGAACTGAAAGCGCTGCCCCTTGTTGCTACTAACATCACGTGTTCTTAACTGTTCTCTCAAAGAATAAGCTCGTATGTGTGACTTGTTTAAAGGGGTGAGTTGAGAGATGAAGCCGAAAGGTTCTTCAGTGAAAAAGCAAATGTTAAGGACAGTAGATTGGTTACGAAAGAAAAACAAGATTGTACAAGCAGTAAGACTGTGTTCTCGAGAATGATGTTACAAACACATATAAAACTTATTCAGATTGTTTTTGCTTAAAGCCAGTGTACTACATTGTAGTGCAGGAAATGTACAACGTGGACGCCACGTTGTACAACTCTGGTCTACATCATCCAACGTTTAGTCTTTGTATGAATTCCTTGCGTTCATATACCCACATCTAATGTCTCGACTAAAGACATATTCTATCATATCAATTCTTTCGCTACATTAGACTGGTGTTTGTTGGTGGTAATAGATCCTCACAACAGATCCCTACAATAGAACCTCACAATAGATCATCATAATAGGTTCCCACAATAGATCTCCACAATAGATCCTCACAACAGATCCCTACAATAAAACCTCATAATAGATCATCATAATAGGTTCCCACAATAGATCTCCACAATAGATCCCCATAAAAGGTTCTACAATAGATTCCCACAATAGCTCCTCACAATAGATCCCCTCAACAGATCCCCATACCAGATCCCCCACAACAGATCAACACAACAGATCCCCACAATAGATCCTCACAATAGATTCCCACAATAGATTCCCACAATAGATTCCCACAATAGATTCCCACAATAGATTTCCACAAAAGATCACTACAATCAATTATCACAATAGATTGAATCGGGGCATTGTTTGCAAGAAAGTCAGCACGTTCGTTAACCTGCATTCCAGCATGTCCGCTGGCTGAGATCATGGACCAATATAGTCACTGTCAGGAAGGATAGCAATGACAGTCTAACTTCCAAATATTTGCCTAGATAAGCATGACAGTGTGTTGGAAAAGACCATTATAACAGGAGGAATCCGGACAAAGAGAGGACAACGACAGGGAAGATGGTTTCAGAATGTAACTGATGTACATGTCGGCTATAGAATGGTACTTCTGGCCTATGATAAAAGTAAATTCAGAAGGACTGTTAGGGGTGTAAATTTCTGCTCAGAACAAGCTCTTTGATGATGATGATGATAACGATGATGATTATGATGATGATGATATCGCACAAAATGACATGTCATCTCGCGTCGTCAAGGGATGGAAGCTCTGCCAGTTTTTGTTTTTCCACAGTTCGTGTCCATACTTTCTTTGGACATCCTGTTCTTCTTTTCCAATCCGCTGTCCATCGGAGAGCTGTTCCAGCCAATGTTCCTACTGGCATACAACATACATGACCAATCCATTTTCATCTTTGTCTTTTATTAATGGACTTCAATGATGCACAGTTTTGTAGTTTTAAAAGATCTTAATTAGCTATCATATTTTGCCAGAAAATGTGCAAGACTCTTCTTAAAATCTACTATATAATCTGTAGGGTCCCGATGTGCTGTCCGGGTATACAAGGCCTCAGTTTACATCCAAAATTCACCATATTTCTTACAAATATTTTTCGGTCAAAATTTAGATATGTCAGCGATAGAAAAAATTTCGAAATCGGATCAATATTCGTTTTAAAAATAAATAAAATCAATTTGCATAGCTAATCCAATATTACCACGTGCTCTACGGAAAGGCAGGTCACATTTGCCAAATGGTCAAAGTGATATAATCACTAAATTGACCACTGTCACTGTCAAATTGATTATGTCCCCTCACGTATTAGACATTTACTTCTTTGCGATCCCCGACTGTGAATTCAGGAGTTAGCCAGGACGTCTGCGTTTGCGTTGATTTGCGCAAGCTATATAATTCTCATGTTGTTATAACTTTATCTTTCTGTTTCAAACTACACTATAGAGGTTTTTTAATACTTATTCAGTTAAATGTACAAATAATTATTCTGTTTTCTCAAAATACCTCAGGTCGGTTTATTATTATTAAAATCTGCAATGCCGTCTAAGAAAAGAACTATTCAATCGTACTAGAAGTGACTCTAAACGAAGAGCAGCACGTAGATCAATAGAAAATGTGAAAATAGAATATCTAAAGGTAGCTAATAGTTCGAGAATGGCAATTCTAGAGCTGAAGAAAACTAAGATGATGTCTTGAACAGACATGAAGCCGATAAATCACGAAAAGTCTACACAAGAGCTGAAGAAAACGAAGATGCTGCATTGATTCGACGTGAAGTTAAAAGACCATGAATGGCACTTACCAGAGCTGAAGAAAGTTAAGACGCTACTTTGATTAGACGGGAAGCATTATACGAACCACCCGAATCATTAATTTCGTTTATGGGTAACATAGCCGATTCAAATAACTTCTTAAAGAAATATCCGAAATACAATTCGCAACTCTGGATTAGATGACAGTCCTGGAGGCTGAATCCGCTGACAGCACAGTACAAAACCTAAAAAGATAATTTGCTCAGCTTTCGGGAATTCACTTGCAGTGGATTCCATCTCACTGTGGCATTGCAGACAATGAGAGTGCCGATGTGTTAGCTAAGGAGGGCGTGCCAAAGAGTAAATTTACCAACCCTGTCTTTTAAGAGGTCAAAACCCTCATACAGAGAAATTCTGCAGTAGACTGGAAGACAAACGTTGGATATGATTATGGAAAAGACTCCATCAAAGACCTAAGCAGAACAGACTAGGTCATTATATTTCGACTACGCACCGGACACTGCAGACTCAACAAACACTTATAGACTAGGAATAAGTCAAACAGCTCTCTGCCAGTGTCAGCAGGCAGAACAGACACCAGAGCATATCCTGCAAGACTGTCATCTCCTGGGTGAGCTGAGAAGCAACATATGACCACACCCAGTCGACCTGAAAACTAAGCTTTGGGAAACCTAACAGACCTGAAGCTGACTGCCCAGGTTGTGGTCCACAGTAAATTAAGAGCATGACCAGAGATCGCTGAAGAAGAAGATGACATCTCTTGGAACGGCTTCACCAATTCCTCATCAATGATTACTAAGAACTTTCATCCGTGCGAAGCCGGGCTCATCAGATAGTACTTTATAAATCAGAATCATTAAATATGAACATTTTATTCATGCAGAAATGTATATCTCCGCTCAACCATTTTCAACTCTTTCGTGCCTTCAATATGGAGTGATGAGTTAATCACTTTGGCTAAAAAGTGTATACTTCTTTATAGCGTGTTCATTCAGACATTATATTATGTCATTGCGCTATGCATGTGATAAACGGAGAAAAATTATAGTTGCACTATTTGTGACAATTTTAAAAATCATATCAAAATGTCTTTGCTTATTTCTTTACACACGAGATAAATTTAACTTTCCGATTTATTTGTAATCAGACAAAGCAAACATCACATTACAAATAGGAGAATATAATTAAATTTTTTTAAAACTAAAGTAAAAGAACCCTTTTTACCGAGAAATATATTTGTGAATACAGTGTCACGCATGTATTTATCTCTGATGTACTGCACACGGTGGAGGGATGCAGTCCCAATCACGTCACACACCTTTACTCCCCAATGTTTCTTTGATACCCATTTAAAACTCACTCGACCTGAGAGCCGTTACGTCAGAAAACTTAGCCGGTAAATATTTAATCTAGGTTGCGGTATCTGCGAACTTTGGCCAGCATATCAATTTCGGCCATCAGTTTGTTCGGGTTTTTATCTTATCTAGTAACATGCAGTTTCCTTTATGTCTTCAATGTAACTCGTTTATCCTTCACGTTGTGATCGATTTTCATTCGGGGAGTGTTCGGTATAAGGAATTTTTTTTGTAATCAGGACATCAGACATTTGGAAAATGAATGATTTGCATCTGACGTTGATGTTTGAATTTTGCAGAGATGGGATTGTTCTCCCACCTCTTCCTATTCTACATAGCTCTTGCAAACATCTTCTTTAGACTGCCAATGTAACTTCTATTAAGTCTAAGGTGAATCATGAAGTTCATGGACACACATACATGTGAGACAGTCACCCAATCTCCACATAATAATTTGAAAACTAATCCTTACCGAACCATGTTTAAACCATGTATGATGCATAGCTCGTGTTACAAAGTTTGTGGTATTACAAATCGCAAGATAAATCGCCAGAAAAGCAATCAACCTTACCAACTGCTTCTCACGATCAGAAAGATGTGATCGTCCTCTTCTTGGTGCAACTAAGTCAGAACTTGCGTAATTTCGAACATAAAATTTGTTCTCAGTTTCGAATAAATTAGAATTGTTATTTCGGATTTTAGATGAAACTTTCAGAGCATAAATCATACAAAATGAGCAAGCAATAATAATGACTTGAGATATAACTGACATTGTTAAGTCAGCAATGTCAGCGCCGAGTTCAATACTTGCTCTATCTTCTGAGAAAATGTTCAGAATCATATGTTGTGTTGTATTTTTGGCATCAAACGGTCCACAAACTTCTTGCCAATCAATTCTTTGACTTGTATAGAGCGGAATATGATAACTAATGTAAACAACATATATAAGAACAATAATAACAATACTTCGAGATTTTGTAAAAAGTTTGCGAACTTGAAATGGATAAGTAACACATATACATATTTCCATTGCAAGCATTACAGTTATCCAACACGATATATTATAAAAGATATATCTTGGCAATGATAAGAAAGTATGGCGGATAGTTTCCACATCTGCAGCATAATCTGTAGCAACAATAAAAATACATAACAAAACAATTCACCGTGTGAAAAACACAGACAATGAAATCGGAAAATGAAAGTGCATACAGTCCAACAGTCATGCTATCCTTGAGACCTTGTCTTTTGAAAACGGCCATATTGATGACGTTAGTGATCAAACCGACCAATGATAGTCCTCCAATTAGAAAAATGATGACAAATATAATGATGTATCTCATGGCGATGTCATTGATGATAATAGGATTTGGGTTTTTCAAACACATCTTATCAGCTTCAGTAGATGACATGGCACCATTAGTTGTATTCAGATTCATCTTGATTGTCTTACTATTAGTTGTATTCAGATTCAGCTTGATTGCCTTGCACGCTTTCACGAATCTGTGTTAAATTAATTAAGGAAATATTATGAAAACAAGCAACATTATATACAGCATTACACTTGGCAGTAAGGTTTCTTAAAGGGATCATTCAATATTAAACCTTTCATTCAAATGTGAAGTCAGTGATGTTCTATGTCTCGGAAACATGGAGTACAACAAAATAATCCACAAGAAAACTACAGACCATCAGAAATAGATGCTTACGTAGAACAGAGGTACTGAGATGGTATGATAAGATTACAAACGAGAAATTCAGAGAGAGAACTAAGCAGATAACAGTGGAGGAAGCGCTAAGGACGAGACGGTGGCGATGGATAGGACATACGTTGAGAAGACCGACCAGAAGCATTGCAAGACAGGCAATATTTTAAAACCCGCAGGAAAAGAGGAGTAGGGAAAGGTCTAGACAGACCTGAAAAAGAGAGCTGGAGACTGTCATGAAAAGAATAGGAAGACATGGAAAGAATTGGAAGGAATGACAGGAGAGAGGAAGAGCTGGAAGAAGTTTGTTGAAGACCTGTGCTCCGTTGGAATTTGAAAGGTGAAGATTCAATATTAAGGAAACATTGAATACATTAAGGGAGCATTCTATATTAAAGTTGCAATATTAAATGGAGCATTCAATATTAATTTCTCTCAGCCAAGTTCATTTCTGTATCTCTTTCTTGAACCTTTTGCATCCCACTTCAATGCCTGTTTTGATATTCTTTGATTATTTCTTCTCAAGGTGTGTCCAATATATTTCCATCTCTTCATCTTACAGCAGTTGTTACTAGTTGTCAACCGACCATACATTTCTCTGATTTCATAACTTCTCAATTCGTTCCATTTTATGTTCATTATTTTTTGCAGACATCTATTTTGAACTACATTCAACGTGCTTTCTATATCTTTAGTCATTTTCCTACTCTCGCTGGCATATGTTAGGATTGATACAACATTTGAATTGAAAATTCGTAATTTAGTTTTGCATTATGCAATTGAGCTTTACCTTCTTTTACTAAACGTTACTTTACATTTGCCTTTACTTTACCTTTATCGTTACTTTAATTTTACTTTTTTACTATACCTTTACTATACCTTTACTATACCTTAACTATAATTTTACTATAACTTTACAATACCTTTACTACACCTGTACTATACCTTTACTATAACTTTACTATACCTTTACTATACCTTTACTATACCTTACTACACCTGTACAATACATTTACTACACCTTAATACCCTTTATAACCTGTACATACCTTCTATACCTTTACTATACTTTACTATACCTTACTACACCTGTACAATACATTTACTATAACTTTACTATACCTGTACAATACCTCTATTATAACTTTACTACACCTGTACAATACATTTACTGTAACTGTACTATACCTTACTACTTCAAGACTGCCCAAATATAATATACGAGTAAACTCACCGCTATCGATACAGACTAAACATAAACGACATGGACCTCTGTCTGAGCTACAAAAGACAGTGAGCTTTACTTTACTTTTAACTTCATCGTACTTTCACTTCTTTATGTTTTTACTGCACATTACTTGTACTTATACTGTACTTTGCTCTATTTTATTTTTGCTTCGTTTAAATATTTACTTTGCTTTACACTTACAACACTTTATTACTTCTAGAATCTTCCATTTATGCATTGATTCATCTTGTAGAAACAACACTATTATAACCACCTGTGTTTCATCTTAGCCATGTATTCATTATCGCGAAGATTCAAACCTACATACAACACATCTGCCCAGAAGAAAGAGGTGACCCACTTACACCAGCCCCCAACACAAACTGTATGGCGTGACTGAAAATCTGAGGCAGACGGCGGCCTTTATTAGAGAATCCGAAATCGCAATCTAGTGAGAACGCAGACGAAGGAGAAGTATTCGCCAACAAATATACAATCTTCAATTTCATCCAACTTCTGCTAAAAAAACATACTTACCAATTCGATCTCATTTAACCACACATCCACATACATACACGCATACACACATTACACACACATGAGTATATACACACACAATACAGGCGTATTTACACTCCACCCCACCCCCCACACACATACACCACACCTTGCATAAATGTACGCCCCTAACAGTTTAATACACCAATCATGACTCAACAGCCGCACACATTAAAACTCACGCACGTCTAATTCTCTAATGGCGCGTAATTTCTTGACTTCAAATAAATCATCCCATATTTATTTCTGTAATATTATCTTCGACTCACTGATTACTTAGTAATCATTTACAATAGATGTAACAGAAAAACACGTGCCGTCAATTTTATCTTCAATTTTTGGCTCAACATTACTCAACAAATTTGTTCGTCATTTTTGTTAGTCACAAACGACAGTCATTCAATGAATCATTGCTATATAACCACAGCGATTTTCGGGGTCAAACATCAGGTACAGATCATCAATTTATATTTATTATGTATGTAATTGTGTAAACTAAGACTAGTGTTATCGATCTCTCTCTCTCTCGATCGATCGAGCGATTGTTCTTTTTCGGCCATATTGATCATTCTTATTGTGATAAAGAGCCTTTGCCAAAAACGTATTTTTACGTTACATGTTTAGCACCATTTGGAGCTCTAGTGCTCGTACTTCGGCGACGTGTCCGATTTCAACCAGCATTTACTAGGTTCGCTCTCCGTTAGCCTTTGACTGTCCCCAGCCGACCTGCAAAGCAACAGGTAGTATTATCGATATAAGAAAAGACTGCAGTAAAACTATATAGCAATGGTGAAACAAGTAAAAAAAAAACAAAGTACTGTAGTTTTACAAAAATGATAACACATTATTCTTGTACTTTTTCAACTAAAACTAAACACTAGCCAGGTTATGTACGTATCATACAAGATTAATGTTTGTATGTCGGAGAAATATTATTTTAGATATAAAACATATATATGGGGGTAGCCAGTGCCGGATTAGGCCAGCGCGGGGCCTGTAGCAAATTTTAGCGCGGGCCCTAGGTTTTGTATGATAATAAATAATAAAACAATTTTTACAAACAAACTTGTCTCGATTTAATGTGAACAAATTTAGAGATAATACTAGACAAATCAATTTCACTAAGTAAATTACATTCAATGTTCAACGATATAATGTTTTGTTATTTAGACGATCTTGTCCCATCATGTTCCTTAACTTTTTATACGCTTTAATGTTGAAAAAGAACGTTTTCCGCTGCAGTTGGTAATCATTAAAGACAAGTAAATTCGTAAAAATATTTCTACATTTGGGAAACATAACTCTAATGAATTTTCCATTATACTTTCTTCAAATCCTCTTGGTAAGAGCTGACAATATTTGGAGTTCTTTTCCAGATCTCTTCTTCTGTAAGAGATTTTAACTGCCAAATTATTCCAAATACACCATTCACTCTATGGTACGCTCCCATGCGTTTAGCTAAGGCAGAGAGTACATTATCAATTATGACATTAAACACCTGACTTTCAAATTTTGTTTGGGTGTTTGATTTTCTACAACTTCATCGAGCGTAGTAGAGCCGCTGAAATTGTCGTACTTAGTATTTCGCTTGCGTCGTCTTGAAGTTTGTTGCTGATATTCTTGACAGTCACTCAGGATTTTGCTTTGGCCTCAATATCTGAAAATGTAGGCCGCATTGCTTGAACGTACCGTGTAACGATTCATAAAGGGCATATCCCGTGTTAAGGTCTTGATCAGGTGACTGTAATGAAGCGCTTGACGCTTGCAAGCGTTCTAGAATTCCGTTCCATAAAATGGTCATTATTCACGTTTCCAACTTACTCATCTCCAAAACTAGTCCATACACCTGATTACGACACTCTACCTTTTGATCCATGTTATTTGAGATGTCATCCAAAACTTGTTTGATAGTGGTAAAACCACATAAAAGGGCCTTTGTCGCATCAGCTCGGGCAGACCACTTTGTGTCCGACAGTCTCTTCAAACAACAGAAATCTAAATGACTTCAGGCAATCATATCAACAACAGAAGAACAGCTACAACAACACATCAACAGACTCCAGTTAGCATGTAACGAATACAAAATGAGAATAAACATCGACAAAACAGAAGTAATGACATTCGCCAGAGAGGAAAGCTCTACCAATATCTCCATCGATAATCACCTACTAAATCAAGTAAAAGATTTCACATACCTGGCGAGCATTTTTTCAGCAAATGGAAGAATAACTAATGAAATTCAACACAGATGCAACAAAGCAAATCAAATGATAGGCAAATGGCGCCAATTTTAAGATGCAAACACGTCACCATGAACACAAAAAGAGCAATGTTCAACACAATCTTTCTCCCCCACATTATGTTACCAGTGCTAACCTGGACGCTGACAACAAACGATAGAAGAAAACTAGTCACAACAGAGATGAAGTGTCTACCAGAATGCTGGGTGTAACAAGAAGAGACCGGTTGAGAAATGAAGATATCAGGAAAAAGTGGGTACAACATCAGTACTAGACTTCATCAAGAAACAACAAATTTAATGGTTCGGCCACGTAAGCAGATTACCATCAGACAGTGCACCCCAAAGAGCAATGCTGCTCTAATACAATGGGTACAAAGCAAAAGGTCGGCCACGCAAAAGATGGACTTCAGAGATAACAGAGGCGATGAAAGAGACTATCTACGAAGCGCATACTAGGGCCCGTTTTAGAAATCTCTTCCTGACCTGACGCTGTGAGGCATACAGGATTCGAGAAAGAAAGAAAGAACGAAAGAAAGTCTCTTCAAAGTCGGGAGTGTTGAATCTGTATCTTCCAGTGCTTTTGTAAGAATGCCCCATCGATAGGTAGAAGTGGAAAAGAATGTATAGAGGCTTTCAACAAAATCCCAAAAAATGGAAGATTCTATACAACATTCTGCAGCACACTTAACAACCAAATTCAGTGAATGTGCAAAGCAGGAATGTATTCTGCGTACTTATTTATCTCCTTAATGCGTGCTTGTAAGCCGTGGTATTTCCCACTCATGTTGTTGGCATTGTTATAGCTTTGACTACGACAGTCTTTGATATCAATGCCATTTTTCTTTTTAAAAATCAAGTAAACTTTGGGCGAGTTGTTCAGCAGTATGACCTTCCATATCCAGGAACTTCACAAACCTTTCCACTGGTCTAGATGGTAAGACATAGCGCACTATTAGAGTGAGTTGGTCCACATGCCAAATGTCTGGAGTAGAGTCCATTGATACGGAATAGTGCTTGCATTTCTTAATTTCGCAAATAATATGATCCAGTAAGCTTGATGCAATTAGATGGATAAATTTCTCACATGTTGTTTTTGATAAGTATGATGTATGCCTCGTTCCTTTATTTGCATAAGTATTTATATGCTGAGCCAGAAAAATGTCAAATTTGGCTATTAATTCCAACAAACCTAATTAATTTCCATTATGAGATGAACCAATAGTTTCATCACTACCCAGAAATGCAAGACCTCGTTCTGCTAAAAATTAGATAACTGAAGTAATTAGCTCTAAAAGTGTCCGACAATATGTTTTTCGGTCTCAATTTGGTTTACAAGTTGAGAATCGACACGCGCATCCTTCTTTTTGCAAACTAACAGCGAAATTATCGCTTGTCTATGGAAGGTGCTTTCTTCACGTCTTTTCAACAAATTATTTGCGTTTTTCCAGTCGTCAAATCCTTTTTTCGTAAACCGTGACGAAAAGCCTGAATCAGTAACTTTGCAAACAGAAAAGTTGTCCTTTAGTTTCTGAATAACACAACCAATCTTTTACATGAGTTTTGTTTGTTGGTTTATGTGTATATGTGAAAAACGACATTGACAAAATCGTGGATTGTTTTCTTTAACGTATGTTTTTTTTTAAGACAAGAAATCCCTGTTTATATGTTGCACTTCGCTACTCCCTTTCGCAATCCAATAATCTCGAAGTTGCTTGGCCATTCACCAATATCGTCGGAGTACATTTTACTTCCGTTGTGTTTTGGCTTGTAGAAGATGTTGCTACATTGGTAAGCATGTGATGTGCTTTCTGCCTCTCTTTGACTTGAAGATGATATTGCTAAATTGGGAGGATTTGCTGTACATTCGACTTTAGTTTGTCTTGTGGAAGGTGTGG
Source organism: Arion vulgaris (assembly GCA_020796225.1). Lineage (NCBI taxonomy): Eukaryota > Metazoa > Mollusca > Gastropoda > Stylommatophora > Arionidae > Arion > Arion vulgaris. The sequence goes on from CM036761.1 coordinate 6,836,582, forward strand.
CTAAATCGTGAAGAGTTGCTGATCTTAATGATAATATTGGTAATGATGATTCTTCTATAGCACTGCCCTCATCTACTACACAATGAGACGCGACTTCTGTATTTTCTACTTCGATTTCTTTGAATTCAGCACCATCACACACGATACTAAAAATTCAGACAGCTTGCGTGTTTTGATATAACATTTGGTTATTTTTCCTTTTCATCTCTGTCACATAGGCGCGGGGCCCCCTAGAAGCGCGGGACCCGTAGCATTTGCTACTTCTGCTACTAGGCTAATCCGGCGCTGGGGGCAATCTGTGGCTAAGTGGTTAAACCGTTTATCTTGTGTTCCGATGGTCGTGAATTCAAATCCGGACCGTTCCATTCTGTTTACGTGTGCATATTTCAGGAGAAAAAGTATTCTTCTCTCTATATTTGCCTCTCTGTCCACTTCTATTTATATGTATCCATTATATGGTTTCCTAGTTTATCTCCATCTCTCTATCTATATCTCTCTCTCTTGAATTTTGTAAATCTGTTTCTTTGTCTCTATCCACATCTCTATCTGTATTTCACTTTCTATTCAGTCTATATCAGCTCATCTCTCTCTCTATCTGTCTCTCACTCTGTCTATCCGTCTCTCTGTTCAATTTCTCTCTCTGTATCTCGTTCTATCTAGTTGTATGTCTCTGTTCAAATCTCAAGTTCTATCTAGTTGTATGTCTCTGTTCAAATCTCAAGTTCTATCTAGTTGTATGTCTCTGTTCAAATCTCAAGTTATATCTATGTGTATGTCTCTGTTCAAATCTCAAGTTATATCTATGTGTATGTCTCTGTTCAAATCTCAAGTTATATCTAGTGTATGTCTCTGTTCAATCTCAAGTTCTATTCTAGTTGTTATGTCTCTGTTCATATTTTATGAATTTTTACTATTTATTTATCCCTCTCTGTGTTCATATTTCTATCTGTTTCTTTCAATCTGTCTCTCACTTTCCGTCCCTATGTCTATCTCTGTATCATTCTGAGTCTCCCTCTCTCGTTCTGTCATGTATGCTTATTGATTGTATCTATAGTTTTGTATTGTTGCCGGAGCTACGGAGTCCGTACCTCGTGCAACACTCTCGTCAGATGGCGTACCATCTCTGCCGACAGTGACGGAGCCACACGGGAAAACTCGATGCAATGAAGTAAATCCTTCGCTGTTAGACCCTATAATCTACAGTCTACATTATTGCTGCCCACCACTTTTTGTATACTGGGCGCGGGCGCGTATGACTGATGGCTGGGGAGACATGGACGCGTATGACTGATGGCTGGGGAGACATGGACGCCGTATGACTGATGGCTGGGGAAACATGGACGCCGTATGACTGATGGCTGGGGAGACATGGACGCCGTATGACTGATGGCTGGGGAGACATGGACGCCGTATGCCTGATGGCTGGGGAGACATGGACGCCGTATGACTGATGGCTGGGGAACATACCGTTCGACGATATACGATAATAATACACATAATAATAATACTAGTAATAGAGTGATATTAATACGAAAGACACTGTCTATGAAGCGCACACAAAAGCATGTTCTAGAAATATCTCCTTATCCTGACGCTGTGATACAAAACATGATTAGAGAAAAGCAAGAAAGAAGAATTAATAGCAATATTAAAAGAAATTAATAACATGAAAACTTAATCCAAACTTATAATCCTGACGTTTAATCTTTTTTTAAAAAACAATTATTGTACTTACATGTAACATAGTGTGAAATATAACACAGCTTATAAGTTACAAGTTGATAAAATGTTGGTGTGTAACTGGAACAGGCTGCTTTTAATTCATCATCTATATTGGAGTCTGTCAGACAGGATATATTTTTATTTTCTTGATGATATTCATAGATGAAAACGCGACTTCACAAAGATTTAGATATGTTAAACCAAATCTGAATATATTGTCTGCGCAAGACTACTAATCATTGAATATTTATACTTGGTCACCAAAGCCCAAAAATGTCGTTGCTTATCTTTATAGAATTTTAAAATATGTCTTCTTGCAAATTCAAGATTTTATGACTTTTCAAGATTATATTATTCGAAAACTTTACAGATACTAATTCCAAGTTCAGTTACATCAACAGATACGAACGGGTTATTGAATATTATTCTAATTGGATCAAGGGTTGAAAACGGACTAAATCTGTCAAATATATATATAGATAGTGTACAAGTATTAAGAGGTTCCGAAAATAAATTTGATAAACAGAGGATTTGAATCAATTAGCATTATTTCTTACAGCACTCATTACCTAGACTAGCAATACCAGCGCTCTTACAAATACAACCAGTGAACAATTCTGTGTTTGTCAATTTGTTTTTTCTGAATCTATTAATACTTGTACACTATCTATATATTGATCATATTCTTTGCTTTCGTTGCTTCATCTTGGATTCTTACCAAACAAAACCTCTCACTTTAAATCTGTTAGCAGGTTAGACAGTAAGAAGTTCTAGATGTTTCACAAAACATTATCATAAACATCGCCACTCATAGATTCAGAAATAGATTCAGAAATAGATTCGGAAATAGATTTTGAATTCATAAAGTGAGAAAGTGATTTTTTGTTTAAATATTCTTTGATACCCATTTTGAATTTATAAAGTGAGAAAGTGATTTTTTGTTTAAATATTCTTTGATACCCATTTTGAATTCAGTCGACCTGAGAGCCGTTACGGTCAGACAAAACTTCGCCGGTAAATATTTAATCTAGGTTCCGGTATCTGCGATATTTGGCCCAGCATATACATTTTCGGCCATCAGTTTGTTCGGTTTGTTATCCTTATCTAGTAACATGCAGTTTCCTTCATGTCTTCAATGTAACACGTTTATCCTTATCTGGTAACATGCAGTTTCCTTTATGTCTTCAATGTAACACGTTTATCCTTCACGTTGTGATCAATTATCTTTCGGAGAGTGTTCGGTATAAGGAATTTGTTTGTAATCGGGACATCATACGTTTGGAAAATGAATGATTTGCATCTGACGTTGATGTTTGAATTTTGCAGAGACTGGATTGTTCTCCCACCTCTTCCTATTCTACATAGCTCTTCAGAACATTTCTTCAGACTGCCAGTGTAACTTTTATTAAGTCTGAAGTAAATCATAAAGTCATGAGACACACATACTATGTGAGACACGTCACCCAATCTCCACATAATAATTTGAAAACTATTACTTATCGCACCATATTTCATCAAGGCATGATGCAGAACTCGTGTTACAAAGTTTGTAGCATTACAAATCGCATGATGAATCGCAAGAAAAGCAATCAACCTTACCAACTGTCGCTCACGATCAGAAAGATGTGATCGTCCTCTCCTCGGTGCAACTAAGTCAGAACTTGCGTATTTTCGAACATAAAATTTGTTCTCAGTTTCGAATAAATTAGAATTGTTATTTCGGATTTTAGATGAAACTTTGAGAGCATAAATCATACAAAATGAGCAAGCAATAATAATGACTTGAGATATAACTGACATTGTTAAAGCAGCAACGTCAACGCTGAGTTCAATACGGTCTCTGTCTTCTGAGAAAATGACAACGATAACAAGTTGTGTTGTATTTTTGGCATCAAACGGTCCACAAACTTCTTGCCAATCAATTCTTTGACTTGTATAGATCGGAATATGATAACTAATGTAAACAACATATATAAGAACAATAATAACAATACTCCGAGATTTTGTAAAAAGTTTGCGAACTTGAAATGGATAAGTAACACATATACATCTCTCCATTGCAATCATTACAGTTATCCAACATGATATATTATAAATGATATATTTTGGCCATGATAAGAAAGTATGGCGGATAGTTTCCACATCTGTAGCATAATCTGGAGCAATAATAAAAATTACATAACAAAAACAATTTGCCGTGTGAAAAACGCAAACAATGAAATCAGAAAGAGAAAGTGCATACAGCTCAACTGTCATGCTATCCTTGAGACCCTGTCTTTTGAAAACGGCCATATTGATGACGTTAGTGATCAAACCGACCAATGATAGTCCTCCAATTAGAAAAATGACGACACATATAATGATGTATCTCATGGCGATGTCATTGATGAGAATAGGATTTGGGTTTTTCAAACATATCTTATCAGCTTCAGTAGATGGCATGACACCATTAGTTGTATTCAGATTCAGCTTGATTGTCTTACTATTAGTTGTATTCAGATTCAGCTTGATTGTCTTGCACACTTTTACAAATCTGTGTTAAATTAATTAAGGAAATATTATAAACAAGCAATATTATATATAGCAATACACTCGCCAGTAAGGTTTCTTAAAGAGATCATTCAATATTAAACCTTTCAATCAAATGTGAAGTCAGTGATGTTCTATGTCTCGAAACATGAGTACAACAAAATAATCCACAAGAAAACTACAAACCATCAGAAATAGTTGCTTATTTAGAATAGGGGACTGAGATGGTATGATAAGATTACAAACGAGGAACTCAGAGAGAGAACTAAGCAGATAACAGTGGAGGAAGCGTTAAGGTAGATGGGTACATGGTAGGGTCAGAAACTCTAATTTTCATCACAGAATCAAAATTTCAGGGTATTGTATAAGTATGGACTTCACAATTAAAAAAAATCTTAATTAATTAATTATGCAAATTAGCTGCCACAGTACATAAATTATAGATCTTTTTAAAGTTGCATAACTATGGTGTTTATTGCTGGATTTCAGTGAAACTTGGCATATTGATTCATTCTATGTAGATTGATGGCCTGAAGTAGAATGATAGGGCATGGACAAGAGTTTTTTTTTAATGAATTTTTAAAATATAATTCCAATATTTGGGCCTCATTATATATGCATAATAGTCATAAAACCATAACTACGAATTCAATTTTTTCCATTCTAGGTCAGCCCCTGCAATAGTGTATGATAGATGATTGTTTCAAATTTCAAGCGAATTGAATGAATTGATGCAGAGTTATCTTATTTTAAAGATCACGACTTAGGTAAAACATAATTCTGAGAAAACGAAGAAAAACTGAAAAAGTACACACTATTTGTAGTTTAATGACCTCCGGTTGAATAAAGGTCTCCTTCTATTGCTGCTGTAGTGTCTATGAATCCCTTTCGCAGTGCTCTCAAAGTCTTTTTCCTCTTTTTGTCTTTTCCTGGAATTTGGTGATACATCCAGATATCCGCAACTCGTCTCGTTTTGTTGATAATCTCATAGTGTGGTATCCACAAAATCCTAATCTTTCAAACAAATGTACTATTGATCCTGTCCCATCGTTAAAATATGATATTGCACTAAATACAGCCTCCTCTATTGTCTCTCTTTCCACATACACTTCTTTAGAACATCGCTGCCATATCAGTTTGTTTAGTGCTTCATTGCTATTTTGTGTCTTTCGGTGCAAACATTTCCTCAATAGATCCTCATTCGCTAAATCTGTAAAAACTGGTTGTATAAAATCCATGACAGCATGTGGTAGTCCATGTCTATGACTATATTTTCCGGGATTTAACTTATACTTGCACCATGAATCATTTGGACAACCGCCGTGGTTTGGGTTGACATCAGTCGAACCGACATGAGGAAAAACAGCCATTAATTCGCACAACATTTTATCTAAATTTCCTGGATTCTGTCTAATTGCAAAGCCATACTAATTTTGAAGAGTGTCTATCTTTTTATCAGTAAGTCTCCCAATTCCCCCTAAACCTTTTCCATCATCCAGTTTTAGTCGTTTGTTTTCATTTCTGCAATCGTGTCCCACATCTTTTCTGAACGTGTCCAACACACTCCAGCTTTTCAATCTCTAAATTCCCATATGGCTTCGTTTCCATGACTTTCTTGAAAGATGCAGAATCTCCATCACACAAATACTGTTTATATCGTAGCTTTCTCATTTGTTCTGACCATTTGTATGAGTATAATTATAATTTGATGGTTAGTTGATGGTTAGTTGATAGGCAGTTGATGGTTAAGTGTGTATTCCTTACCATCTTCTGGCATCTCCTGCAAACCCTGCTGGATTCCAAACGTATAGACTTTGTCTTTCCTTTGGAAAAACAGTAGGGTAGAGAGAGGGTTTGTGCAAAATGGGCAAGGCACATTCTCCATATCAGCTGCCCAGGCTAGGCACAGAGAGAGACGACACTTCATCTTTTCTTTCGGCTCGAGCACAACACGGTTGCCTATTGACCGTCTGTAAAGATGAAAAGGGCCATATAATTATAATTTAGCAGTTTTAAGATTGTGAATTGTTTTGTTCTGAAGTTATTCACATAGTAACCTAATGTAAACATTGGTTGCTATGCAAGTCCCTCAAGGGGGTGTGTATAGTGAAACACTGATTCCTACCAAAGTAGAGTACATATATGCTTCTTTTAATTATTGGATATATTGGGATATGTCACAGATGAATTAGAGCCACACAAAAAAAACATGTCGGTTTTAAAAAAAAAATGTCCATGTAACCTTCTACCTTAAGGAAGAAACGCTGGCAATGGATAGGACATACGTTAAAACAGTGTCTGTCTTACAATGCTTCTGATCGGTCTTCACTGCATGAAAAGAGAAGTAGGGAAAGGTCTAGACAGACCTGGAAAAGAGAGCTGGAGACTGACATGAAAAGAATAGGAAGACATGGAAAGAAATGGAAGACATGGAAAGAAATGGAAGACATGAAAAGAATAGGAAGACATGGAAAGAATAGGAAGACATGGAAAGAATAGGAAGACATGGAAAGAATAGGAAGACATGGAAAGAATAGGAAGACATGGAAAGAATAGGAAGACATGGAAAGAAATGGAAGACATGGAAAGAAATGGAAGACATGAAAAGAATAGGAAGACATGGAAAGAATAGGAAGACATGGAAAGAATAGGAAGACATGGAAAGAATAGGAAGACATGGAAAGAATAGGAAGACATGGAAAGAAATGGAAGACATGGAAAGAAATGGAAGACATGGAAAGAATAGGAAGACATGGAAAGAATAGGAAGACATGGAAAGAATAGGAAGACATGGAAAGAATAGGAAGACATGGAAAGAATAGGAAGACATGGAAAGAAATGGAAGACATGGAAAGAAATGGAAGACATGAAAAGAATAGGAAGACATGGAAAGAAATGGAAGACATGGAAAGGATAGGAAGACATGGAAAGAAATGGAAGGGATGGCAGGAGAGAGGAAGAGCTGGAAGAAGTTTGTTTGAAGACCTGTGCTCCGTTGGGATTTGAAAGGTGAAGATTCAATATTAAGGAAACATTGAATATATTAAGGGAGCATTCTATATGTCATAGTTCCCCAGATGGCAGCGGAGGAATGGACAGTTAGCCATATAGTTAGAGTAGTATAATTAGATTATTTAATAGTTGAGACTATGTGTTGCACTCTCTAAGCAGAGGCGCAACACATAACAACAGACATGACGCTTTGTGTAGTTAAATAGTGACGGCTTAAGAACAGTTGCTAGGAAGTTAGTAAATAAAGGAGAGAGCATAAACCATTGACAGAAGAGGACATGTTTTTTGTTGATGTCGGAATAATATCAATAAAGGCTATGAAGTGCGACTATACAAGCATAGTTGTTACATCTATGAATTACATTTATTTGTCATAATCATAATAATTAAAGCATGATAACACAACCAGCACCCCCTTCAGCGGCAATCGTTAACGTGGGGGTCCTGTAACAATGGTGTCAAGAGGTAAAGAAGATCTGCCCTAACTGTATCGACATTCGTGGATCAATCGTGAGTCTGGTTATGATTTCATAGTTTATTTTATATATATATAATCTACAAGGTACACGTTTTTTACGATGCTTCTTCGGCTATCATGGTGCGGATAATTGCGGATATTCACCCACTGATCATATATTTTCTGCATACTTCCGGATCTTCGCTATTTATTATTTATTGTCCTTCCTACAGGGAAGGTGACCGGCGTGAGCCACCCACCGGTCATATATTTTCTTCATCCTCAAGGATCTTCGCTATTTATTATTTATTCTCCTTCCTACAGGAAGGTGACCGGCGTGAGCCACCCACCGGTCATATATTTTCTTCATACTCAAGGAGCTTCGCTATTTATTATTTATTCTCCTTCCTACAGGAAGGTGACCGGCGTGAGCCACCCACCGGTCATATATTTTCTTCATCCTCAAGGAGCTTCGCTATTTATTATTTATTGTCCTTCCTACAGGGAAGGTGACCGGAGTGAGCCACCCACTGGTCATATATTTTCTTCATACTCAAGGAGCTTCGCTATTTATTATTTATTGTCCTTCCTACAGGAAGGTGACGGCGTGAGCCACCACCGGTCATATATTTTCTCCATCCTCAAGAATCTTCGCAATTTATTTTTCAACAACAGCTCTTCTTCTTGAGACCACATCTACCGGTCAAGACCACTGTTCCTGTCATTCTACCTCTCTCGTATGGACCCTGAGAGATCGCTACAACGACTACAAGCCTGATACAGATGTTTATTGCCATGTGTTTTCTAAGACATTTACACCAAGTGTTACAATATTAGTAAGTACTATTTTGTTTCCTATCATTCCTAATATTGCTATTTTTCAGAGATTATTTAATTGGTTGCATTTTATTGGAACGACTAGCAATCGAACTTCTTGATTACCTATTTTTACCAATGATTGTTTATAACGGTTTGCATATTTGATGTTCTAAGAATACACTCCCGGGGATTGACATTGCTAATTTTTGTCAGTATAAATGACGGGTGTATAGTATAGTGGTGAAAGTGTGATTATCTACTTATGACGATGCCATATGTCTATTGAGTGCGCCTGGTATGGATTGATCAAAAGCATTGCAATGATGGAGCGATGATTTTTTTCTATATATACCAAATTTATATTGATTAGGATGATACTTTAATTATTGGCATACTTATTCATAATTATACGATTTTGCTATTTCTGACACTTTGATATAATTCGTACTATTGTTTACATTTCGCCTTTAAGGGTGTTTTTGACTGATGGCTCATATGAACACTAGGGGCGGCAAGGGCTGTGAGGAGGCCTTGTTGGAGGTTATGCCTCAGGAACTATCGCCTCCCGCTCCTGGCCCATCTGAACCACGGGTTCAGGTTGGGGATATTTACTCTGGTGCCTTGGCAAATCCGCCGTCGGTTCCGTGGATCCCTCCGCATCCACCCTGTCGTCCCCTGCGTATGTTTGGTGAGAACGATGGGCCGTCGGTAGGAGAGTTTGTTCGGAATGTTCGGCATTATTGGAGACACTATGGTATAGTGGGTCAGGACAAATTGGATACAATATTGGATAACGTGTCCGAATCAGTTCGCTGTGAATTAAGTATCCATATGCTGACTGTGCAGGACCCGGACATTTTGTTGTCTAAACTGGTGAATGAATATGGGGATGGAAGGTCAGCCCATGACCTTTGTCTACTTTTATAGTTCCTTTCAGGGAGTAGATGAGCCTTGTCGCGTTTTCTCTCATCGCGTAATGGATCTTTATTCGAAAGTTACGACAGCGCAGAGGAGAGAACATTTGGCAGTTTTAGAGCCCCAAATTCTTCGAGACCATTTTATTGCTTCGTTGCATAATAGGTTGTGTTCTGGGATGTTGTTGGCCAAGGTGGCGGGAACCCCATCCACCACCTTCCTGCATTGCAGAGATGATGCTATACGATGGGAGCGCAGTCCCATTCCCGCGTCAGACGCCCATACAATTTCTGGGATGCAACGTTGCATGGAAGACCTGGAATCCAAGGTAGCAGAGCGACATTCCGGGGCACGCTGCCGTATTCCTGCCAGACCCCCTCCCATCACACCTCATTCTGTCAAGAATGGTTTTCGTCCGCAGAATCGCCTACAGGGTTCCACGAGGCGCCATAAGAGAGTAAATTTGGGGGGCTATTTTGATTGTTCTTCTCTCCACAGCCAAGACATAAGACGGGGCGCTCAACCCATGGGCATGGCCTATGACAGCCAGTCTATTGACACATACGATATGGTTGGATATGAGGCGAGGGAGGAGCAGCAATTCTCTCCCATTAGTCCCTCTATATCGATAGGCAGTTGCCAGGTAGAGCCGAGAGATACTTGTAATAATTTGTTCGATAGCATGTCGAACGAACACCTAAATTTCTTCCAGGTTTCGAATGACGTGTGCCAGGAAAAACAAATTGTTGATATGACTATTTCCGATGTTGATGATTTATGTACCATGCCTAATTTTTTATTAGATTTTCCCTGTGTAGAGGAAAATCACAAATTAGTTTCAAGCATCGATCGTTCAAATGCAGAGCCGAATTTATTGTTGCATTTTTCACGGATAGAGGTAGTTGATTCGCAAGATGGCGATACAATGGGATCTGTTATGGATTGCTCCGATATTAAGCCTACTGCTTTGATATCTTCCGACGATGTGGCATGTGAAGAACCGAACTTCTTATTACAGTTTTCTTGTGTAGAGGTGGTTACTTCTCAAATTACCAGTACAGTCGAATCCGTTGTCGATTGGTCCGATGATGAACCATGTGTCTTAACAGACCCTCCCTTGATAGTGGAAGCAAAATTCCAGGAAATCCAGATGGTGAATGAGTCCTTCATCTGGGGGGCAATTGTAGCGCGGGATATAATAGAGGATAATCAGTGTGCATTTGAGGATAATATACATGAACATGAAGAGACTGACATTAAGAAAGTCATTAGTGATTCCGGTGAGGAATTGAGAGTTGCACATAGCAGTTTATCGCCGCCTTCTGGAAAGGTCATCCACGACAATGTACGACCAATAGAACATGTGGATATTGTTCATGTTCACCACTCAAGATTAAAACGCAATGTAAATCGTATACTTTATCCTCATGGGACACATATCATTGAATCTATGAGCGCGAAGGCAGCTCGTACAGGTTACAAGATTAATACATCAGGTTTTAAGGATACTAACAATGTTCAAACAAAAGTAAAACGGCGAGGAATTTATAAAAGAGTCCAGGTTACTTCGAAAAATTGTAAACAAGCGTTGGTGGGCCACAATAGTAAGGGGCGTATGTTGCAATTCAAGGGTGCTGCCCGTAGCAGTCAGTCCGAAAGAGTACGGAGAAAAGCAAAGTGGCCTACGTCTATCTTTAGATTAGACCCTAATGATCATTTACAACAGGAACAGGTTAGGGATCCGCCTGTACAAGAATCGTGTCGACTGACGGTGTCTCCATCCAAGGACACGTCAATATCGACAACACGAGTAATTGAGATCCCAGTGGTTGAGTTCAACAATGACGATATAAAGATCTCAGGATCCAGCGAGTGTGCCTACGTGCATACTAGAAGTGTTAACCCCCCAGTAGACAGTGGTGGTGAAAATAAATTCACCTCTCTACAAATAAGTTCGAAAATGTATATGACAGATGCCAAATCCCGGAACTCAGATTATGAGCTAAATATGAACTGCAATGCTAGTTTTAATATTAAAATTTGGTCAACATCAGATCCAGTACGATCTGGTTCTGATGTGCAAAAAGATGTGCAAGTTGAACGGAAGTTACTTGATAACATAAACAATGCGTCGTTTCGGGGGAGGTATTGTGTCCATCCTTTGACTAAGCGTTTGCGATGGAATACTGTGGTAATTGGATTCTTATTACTATTTATTAGTGCTGGTGCCCTGTGTTCTCATCAGCATGGGTTGCAAGGGTTGATTCTTTCGATTTGTCAACGAGGTTATATGCCTCGCCCTCTCTATTTAATGTTTGGGGTTTTCGTTATCCTTCACATATTGTTTCGAGGTAGACGTAGTGGGAGTGGTACACGTGATACCATTGACATGGCTCCCAGGGATGGTCCCATGGGAAAGATATTTGATCATGTCAAGGACAACCATGCTTTGCGCAACTTGTACAAAACCACAAGGAAACCGAGCTTTAATAACAACTGGCCTGCGTTTTTGTTTAGATCCTGGGGGATTGTAATGTTGGATCGGAAGCAATCTATCGGAGTTCACATAGAGTGATTATTTGGGTTTGTAGAAATGGAATGATGCATTGTCTTGCTTCTTTATTGCGGGTCTCCGATGTACAGCTCCAGGTTTATTTGGGAATTTGGTGGATTCCTTGGTTTTTTTTGGATGAATGGTAATATTTCATTGATGGGGGTTAATTGATTGGGAACCAAATATTAGATTTTGTTTGGGTCCACTTGAGATTGTTGGTGATTTTAATACCTCAATGTGGATACATTGTGTTGAATTGAATATATTTTGCGTATTTTGAGTGATTTTATAATGGGTATCCACATGTTGGATGTTTTAATTGATTAATTTGTGATTTTTGTGGACTTGCGTTTTGGATACGGACTTACACTTTGAGAGATGAGCTATTTGGATTGTGGAAATTTTATTGGAATAGAGGATAAGTAATACATTATGAACTGTAATGACAGAGAGTGGAGAGATGTTGATTTCTTTGGTTCATTCCATTCCCCTGGGATTGGGGGTTGATTATTATTACCTCACGGAGGTCAGATAATGTTGATGTTGGACATTATCATTGCAATTTTCATTGCTAGACAGTGGAGCAATGATGATTTTTGGGGACCTTTCTTTCCTTAGGGTGTGGGTTGGTTATTATTACCTCTTGGAGGTTTAATAATGTCAACAACAGTTAACATTATATTATTGTTTTATCTTCAATTTGTAACTTGTTTTTTTGTTTGAGATTTCAGATAGTATGACAAGACTCTGACAGGCGAAGAGTGACATAATGATGCACGCTGCCATCAAACCCATACTACCTCATGTGAGGAATGGATGTCCCAGTACAGCCACCTCACATTGGCCAAGTGTTATGCTGTTCGGTCGCCGTCGGAGTTATATGGCGCATATTTTCCAATTAATTAATGAAATGCTGATTAATTTCTATATTACATGGTTTCAGCACAAGAGCACAGAGGGTTTACTGTTGTTGTTAACCATGGTCACCTATGACCAGTTGACGAGTCACGTTCAATGACATGTGGTGACTAGTTCCCATTTAGCTCGTTCAACTGGGTCTTCCTGAGCTCCCGTCAGGATTTTCTTTTCCTTTTCGACCATGGTTGGCTGTTATAGTTAGTTGTTGTGGAGCCACGTTTATCACGTGAGGTGACTAGTTCCTTTCAGCTTTCACCACTCTAATAACCCTATTGGACACTACCTGTGCGATTTTTCTTAGGATTTCGCCGTCGGGGCGACGGCGAGGTCTCAGAGTGTCATAGTTCCCCAGATGGCAGCGGAGGAATGGACAGTTAGCCATATAGTTAGAGTAGTATAATTAGATTATTTAATAGTTGAGACTATGTGTTGCACTCTCTAAGCAGAGGCGCAACACATAACAACGAGACATGACGCTTTTGTGTAGTTAAATAGTGACGGCTTAAGAACAGTTGCTAGGAAGTTAGTTAGTAAATAAAGGAGAGAGCATAAACCATTGACAGAAGAGGACATGTTTTTGTTGATGTCAGAATAATATCAATAAAGGCTATGAAGTGCGACTATACAAGCATAGTTGTTACATCTATGAATTACATTTATTTGTCATAATCATAATAATTAAAGCATGATAACACAACCAGCACCCCCTTCAGCAGCAATCGTTAACGTGGGGGTCCTGTAACATATATTAAAGTTACAATATTAAATAGAGCATTCAATATTAATTTCTCTCAGCCAAGTTCGTTTCAGTGTCTCTTTCTTGAACCCTTTGCATTCCACTTCAATGCCTGTTTTGATATGCTTTGATCATTTCTTCTCAAGGTGTGTCCAACATATCTCTATCTTTTCCTTCTTATAGCAGTTGTTATTAGTGGTTGACCAGACACTTATCTGATTTCATCACTTTTCCTGAATTCGTTCCATTTTATGTTTATTATTTTTTCCAGACAACAATTTTCAGATATATTCAACTTGCTTTCTATATCTTTAGTAGCAGCAACATCCTCAATAAGCTCCACTCTGGAAGAGTACGACCAGTCTGCAGCTTGGGGTAATACATCCAACACGCAATTCGCCAATATGAGCAACACCCAACATCGTGCAGTACGCATTATCATTGGGGTCATGAAGTCCACGCCCATCACGGCACTGGAAATAATCACAGTCCTCCAACCCATGAAAGACCGCAGAGATAGACAAGTTACCCAACTGACGGAGAAATTCAAGAGACTTAACTCCCATGCCATGTACGAGACGGAATGAACGGAGTGGGAAGGGGAAGGCTAAAGAGATCCAGCTTCACGAAAAGTGCCAAAGCACTGATCCAAGACGACCTGATCCTAGCCAACTGTAAACTCAGGCTTATACCGGCAACCGACAAGAACCAGCCGTGGGAGACCACGGTGATAGAGCTAAGAGAATAAATACCGGGCATACAAAAGGGACCGCAAGTGAACTGAGAAAGGAGAGCGATTACAGGAGATTTCATAGCGACAGAGTACTCTGAGAGAGCGTACACCGACGGATCGTCAAAGAACGTGATTAGCGATGGAGGAGGAGGAATAGTGCTTAAATTCTCAAAGAAAGTGAAGGTCAAGAAGTCGATAGCCACAGGAAAGTACTCAAACAACTACCGTGCAGAGACGAAGGTACTAAGAATAGCCGCCAAAATGATCCTAGAGAGAAGCAGCGCCTCACATAACAAAGTAGTGATATTCACGGACGCCCTGTCGGCCATCAAGGCACTAAAAAGCTCAGCCGGCACAGAGCTAAACGAGCTAAAAACGATCCTCGTAGTATTGACAAACTCATTCAAGCGCAGTCATACAGTGGATCCCATCACACAGCAATATTGGAGGAAGCAGCAGATAAGCTAGCAAAGGCAGGTGGGCGACTGCTGCAGACTGACTACGAAATCAGCTACGAGGAGGCTATAACAACCATCGGATGGCGATATAAAGAGCAGTGGTCGCAATACCACCCTCAACACATCACCAAAGATGGGTATTATGGTCTGTTCCGTAGCAAACAAGGTGTGATATTCCGCCTCCGTACCGGCCATAACAGACTCCGGTCCTACCTTTACAACAAATTTAAAATTGGCACAACCAGCCTGTTCCACTACGAAAAGGCGGAAATGACGGCAGAACACCTACTGCAAGACTGCCCACTGCTAGCAGGCCTGAGAAACGAAACCTGGCCGAAAAATAACGAGCTAAATGAGAAGCTGTCAATGAGAAATGAGAGGGACGGAGTCCATCAAAACAACAGTAGAATTTAGAGGGAAATCTGGTACATTAGTCTAAGCGTTGATCGCGAGAGAGAGAAAGATATCTTTAGTCATTTCCCAACTCTCGCTGGCATATGTTATGATTGATAAAAAATTGAAAATGAAAATTCGTAATTTAGTTTTGCAATATGCAATTTAGCTTATCTTATTTTATCATACGTTACTTTACATTTACCTCTACTTTACCTTTACTTTACCTTTAATGTTACTTCAATTTTACTTTTTTACTATACCTTTACTTTTACTTGAGAATACCTTTACTATACTTTTACTATAACTTTACTATAACTTTACTATAACTTTAATATAACTTTACTATAACTTTACTATAACTTTACTATAACTTTACTATACCTTTACTATAACTTTACTATACCTTTACTATAACTTTACTATACCTTTACTATAACTTTACTATAACTTTACTATAACTTTACTATCCCTTTTACTATAACTTTACTATAACTTTACTATACCTTTACTATACTTTACTATAACTTTACTATAACTTTACTATAACTTTACTATAACTTTACTATAACTTTACTATAACTTTACTATAACTTTACTATAACTTTACTATAACTTTACTATACCTTTACTATAACTTTACTATAACTTTTCTATAACTTTAATATAACTTTACTATACCTTTACTATAACTTTACTATAACTTTAATATAACTTTACTATAACTTTAATATAACTTTACTATAACTTTACTATAACTTTACTATAACTTTACTATACCTTTACTATACTTTACTATAACTTTACTATAACTTTACTATAACTTTAATATAACTTTACTATAACTTTACTATAACTTTACTATAACTTTACTATAACTTTCCTATAACTTTACTATACCTTTACTATACTTTACTATACTTTTACTATAGTTATTGGTTATTGGTTACTAAACTGACGTCATTGCACTCCGGGCAGACCCATAGGTGCTCAGTCTCCCAACAGATATCGAAGAGTATGCATACTGATGGTTCCTGTGGCTCGCTGATTAAACACACCTCTCACTCTGCCTCTCAGGCATCCAGTTCGACTTGAACAAAGGGTAACTCCAAACTGCTTAATCGCTTGATCGATTCAACATCGATTTTAGTGTTCTCATCCAACAGAGAGTCGCGAAGAGACCGAAGAATATCCCCCCTATCCATCTTCAACTCCCAACAATCGATGCTGTTGATGCAAGCCTGTCCGCTCTCTCATTACCGTAAACACCCGCATGCCCAGGACAGTATATCCACGTAAGCCGCTGGAGGTTAGAAACTTCTATAGATGACATCCACTCATACGAAACATGCCCTTCTGGATCTTGTGAAGCATCGATTTGAGAGTCAGAGCAACAACTGCCCCAGTAAATGAAGTCCCAGAAATCCAATGGAGGGCAGCAGTAACGGCCTCAACCTCCATCCTCATACTAGAAGTAGTTGTCCTGTATGCCCCATCGCTCTGCAACAACCCTACCATGCGCATAAGCCAAGAAACCCCAGCCGGATTTCTCACCACGTTGAACCGACCCATCAGTATATACAACAACTCATCATCCCTTGTATTATCTTCTATCAGCTGCTTAACACGAGATCAGTTCATGTTGCCCCAATCTCTACATTCTTTTCCAAGAGTAATGATAACGTTGAGATAGTTGGTCATGCTCATCTGTTGGGATCCATTCTTCCCTTTTGGTAGGGTCAACCGTAGTCACTTTACTATAACTTTACTATAACTTTACTATAACTTTACTATAACTTTACTATAACTTTACTATAACTTTACTATAACTTTACTATAACTTTACTATAACTTTACTATAACTTTACTATAACTTACTATCCCTTTTACTATAACTTTACTATACCTTTACTATAACTTTACTATAACTTTACTATAACTTTACTATAACTTTACTATAACTTTACTATAACTTTACTATAACTTTACTATCCCTTTTACTATAACTTTACTATAACTTACTATCCCTTTACTATAACTTTACTATAACTTTACTATAACTTTACTATAACTTTACTATAACTTTACTATAACTTTACTATAACTTTACTATAACTTTAATATAACTTTACTATAACTTTACTATAACTTTACTATAACTTTACTATACCTTTACTATAACTTTACTATACTTTACTATAACTTTACTATACCTTTACTATAACTTTACTATAACTTTACTATAACTTTACTATAACTTTACTATACCTTTACTATAACTTTACTATAACTTTACTATACTTTATTATACTTTTACTATAACTTTACTATAACTTTACTGTAACTTTACTATAACTTTACTATAACTTTACTATAACTTTACTATAACTTTACTATAACTTTACTATAACTTTACTATATTTACTATAACTTTACTTATACCTTACTATAACTTTACTATAACTTTACTATAACTTTAATATAACTTTACTATAACTTTACTATAACTTTACTATAACTTTACTATAACTTTACTATACCTTTACTATAACTTTACTATAACTTTACTATAACTTTAATATAACTTTACTATAACTTTACTATAACTTTACTATAACTTTACTATAACTTTACTATACCTTTACTATAACTTTACTATACTTTACTATAACTTTAATATAACTTTACTATAACTTTACTATAACTTTACTATAACTTTACTATAAATTTACTATAACTTTACTATAACTTTTCTATAACTTTAATATAACTTTACTATACCTTTACTATAACTTTACTATAACTTTACTATAACTTTACTATAACTTTAATATAACTTTACTATAACTTTAATATAACTTTAATATAACTTTACTATAACTTTACTATAACTTTACTATACCTTTACTATACTTTACTATAACTTTAATATAACTTTACTATAACTTTACTATAACTTTACTATAACTTTACTATAACTTTCCTATAACTTTACTATACCTTTACTATAACTTTACTATACCTGACTATACTTTACTATACTTTACTATAGTTATTGGTTTTGGTTACTAAACTGACGTCATTGCACTCCGGGCAGACCCATAGGCGCTCAGTCTCCCCAACAGATATCGAAGAGTATGCATACTGATGGTTCCTGTGCTGCTGATTAAACACCCCTCTCACTCTGCCTCTCAGGCATCCAGTTCGACTTGAACAACGGGTAACTCCAAATCGCTTAAATCGCTTGATCGATTCAACATCGATTTTAGTGTCCTCATCCAACAGAGAGTCGCGAAGAGACCGAAGAATATCCCCTTATATCTATCTTCTCCCAACAATCGATGCTGTTGATGCAAGCCTGTCCGCTCTCTCATTACCGTAAACACCGCATGCTAGAACACTATATCCACGTAAGCCGCTGGAGGTTAGAAACTTCTATAGCGACATCCACTCATACCGAACATGCCTTCTGGATCTTGTGAAGCATCGACTGAGAGCAACAACTGCCCCAGTAAATGAAGTCCCAGAAATCCAATGGAGGGCAGTAACGGCCTCAACCTCCATCCTCATACTAGAAGTAGTTGTCCTGTATGCCCCACTTCAGCTCTGCAACAACCTACCATGCGCATACCAAGAAACTCCCAGCCGGATTTCTCACCGCGTTGAACCGACCCATCAGTATATACAACAACATCATCATCCCTTGTATTATCTTCTATCAGCTGCTTAACTGCGAGATCAGCCTTCATGTTGCCCCAATCTCTACATTCTCTTCCAAGAGTAATGATAACGTTGAAATAGTTCATCATGCCACCATCTGTTGGGATCCATTCTTCCCCTTTTGGTAGTGTCGCAACCATAGTCACTTTTACTATAACTTTACTATAACTTTACTATAACTTTACTATACCTTTACTATAACTTTACTATAACTTTACTATAACTTTACTATACCTTCACTATAACTTTACTATACCTTTACTATACTTTACTATAACTTTACTATAACTTTACTATAACTTTACTATAACTTTACTATAACTACTATAACTTACTATACCTTTACTATAACTTAACTATAACTTTACTATACTTTACTATAACTTTACTATAACTTTACTATAACTTTACTATAACTTTACTATAACTTTACTATAACTTTACTGTAACTTTACTATAACTTTACTATACCTTTACTATAACTTTACTATATATTTACTATAACTTTAACATAACTTTACTATAACTTTACTATACCTGTACAATTTTATTTCACATGCGGCGGTTGGTGATGACCTCATTGTTCCTCTGATGAAAATGGACCTCTGTTTGAGCTACAAAAGACATTGAAGTTTACTTTATTTTTATCTTCACTGTACTTTTACTTCTTCCTTCTTTTAACTCTCTCTCTCTCTCTTTGCCTTTTTACCCCGGGTTGGGCATAGGCCCTCAACCAACTCATGCCAAGTCTTCCTATCTCTAGCTATCTCCTGCAGCTCCTCCAGCTCTTCTTTATATTCTTGATCTCCGCCTCCAAATCTCGTCTCCATGTATTTCTCGGCCTCCCCTTCTTTCGATGTCCCTGAGGGTTCCAGGCAAGGACCCTTCTTGTTATATTCCCTCCGGTTTTCGCAAAGTGTGTCCTATCCAGAGCCAGCGTCTTTTTTTAACCTGTTCGTTCACTAGAATCTGTCATTTTCTCTCATAAGTTCCTCATTGGTGACCCTATCATACCATCTTATTCCTCTATTCTGCGCAGACACCAGTTGATGAATGTTTGCAATTTATGCGCCATTGTTTTAGTTGTTCTCCATGTTTCTGACCATACAGTAGAACTGCTTTAACATTAGAGTTAAATATCCGAATTTTTGTTCTAGATTTGATTTCTTTAGACTTCCATATATTTCCCAGTGCAATGAAAGCTCCTCTTGCCTTCTGTATTCTTATTTTAACATCTCTATCTGTTCCACCCTCTTTGTCTACATTGCTGCCCAAATATGTGTATGATTCTACCTCTTGAAGTGGGATTTCTCCCAGGGAGATCGAGTTGTCGTTTGCTTGGTTAATTCTCAATATCTTTGTCTTTCCTTATGAATGTTCAGCCCTAGTTGCTGGGACCTTTGTTTGATTTAATGTGTTTAGCTTATCCTGCATCTGATTTCGTGTATGTGACAGAGGGCTATATCATCAGCGGTCCAGATCATCTAGTTGCTCTGTCAGAGTCCAATGGATTCCATTTCTGGTGTTAGTTACTGTGGTCTTCATAATCCAGTCTATTGTCAGTAAGAACAACAAAGGTGATAGAAGACATCCCTGAAGCACTCTTGTTTCTATTCCAAAGTATCTGTTAGTTTACCTTCATGAAGAACTCTACATTTCATATCTGTATATGTTGCTTTTATTAGGTTAATAATTTTCTGTGGATTCCGTAATGCCTCATTAATTTCAAAGGGTTTCCTATCAATACTGTCAAAAGCCTTCTCATAATCCACAAATCCGATATAAAGTGGGGATTTTCATTCAATACTTTGCTCTATTATTATACGTATGTGGCTATCTGGTCAGCACAGGATCTATTTGGTCGGAAACCTGCCTGTTCATCTCTTAGCTTTATATCGATGGCATCTCTCAGTCTCTCCAGGATGACTCTGCTTAGTATTTTCCCAGGTACTGACAACAGCACTTTCTTTTACTGTACATTACTTATACTTTTACTGTACATTACTTATACTTTTACTGTACTTTGCTCTATTTTACTTTTACTTTGTTTAAACTTTTACTTTGCCTTACATTTACCTGACTTTATTACTTCTATAATATTCCATTTATACATTGATTTATCTTGTAGAAACAATCATATTATACTCACCTGTGTTTCATCTTGTAGAAACAATCATATTATACTCACCTGTGTTTCACCTGGTAGAAACAATCATATTATACTCACCTGTGTTTCACCTGGTAGAAACAATCATATTATACTCACCTGTGTTTCACCTTAGCCATGTATTTATTATTACCCAGATTCAAACCTACATACAACAAATCTTCATCCTTAAATCACAACCTTAGCGAGTATGACAACAGAGCATATCCTACAGAACTGCCCCCACTATGCAGACCTGAGAAGAGGTGACCCACTTACACCAGCGTCCAAGACAAACTGTATGGCTTGACTGACAATCTGAGGCAGACGGAGGCCTCTATTAGAGAATCCGAAATCGCAATCTAGAGAACGCAGACGAAGAAGAAGTATTCGTCAACAAATATACAATCTTCAATTTCATCCAACTTCTGCTAAAAAAACATACTTACCAATTCGATCTCATTTAACCACACACACACACACATACACGCATATACACATCACACACACATATGTGCATATATATACACACACCACACACGCATACAAACACATGCATATATAAACACGCACTCACAAATGTACGTCCCTTGCAGCTTAATACACCAAACATGACTCAACAGTCACACACATTAAAACTCACGCACGTCTAATTCTCTAATGGCGCGTGATTTCTTGACTTCAAATAAATCATCCCATATTTATTTCTGTAATATTATCTTCGACTCACTGGTTACTTAGTCATCATTTACACAGTGTTTATATATAACAGTAAAACACGTGCTCAATTCTATTATCAATTTTTGGCTAAAACTCCTTATCAATTTTTTTTATCTTCTAGTTCTTTGTCACAAACGAAAGTCATTCATAGAACAATTACTAAACCACTGAATTTTTTTTTTTTTTGTGGGGGTGTCAAACATCAGGTACAGATAAAAATGTAATTGTGTAAACTAAGACTTGTATTATCGATATAAGAGAAGATTACAGTAAAACTATGTAGCAATGGTGAAACACGTAAAAACAAAGTTCTAGTTTTACAAAAACAACGAGAAAACATTGTTCTTGTACTTTTTCAACTAAAACTAAATACTAGCCAGGTTATGTAAGTATCATACAAGATTAATGTTTGTATGTTAGATAAATATTTTTAGATATACAACATATATATCGGAGGAGGGGTGTCTGTGTGGCTAAGTGGGTAACGTCATGCAATCGCCCAAACCAATGCATATATGAGGGTTACTGCTGATAAGAGACATCCACTGCACAAGAACACTAAAAGGCACGAGAATCAAGCGTGGCATGTTGTGGATCGTCCAGGCTGAGAGAACAATTGACCAGGTGACTGTGGTTGTGACCCTGCCAAAAGGGGAAGAATAGATCGAAACAGGTTGTAACATGACCAACTATCTCAACGTTATCATTACTCTTGGAAGAGAATGTAGAGATTGGGGAACATGAAGGCTGATCTCGCAGTTAAGCAGCTGATTGAAGATAATGCAAGGATCTTCTTCTTCTTGTGTTCGTTCTTTCGACCAATTTTAATCACTCTTTGTGATATGTTTGATCTTTGCCAAGAACGTGTATACGTTGCACATTGGTTTGGTAGGCCCTAAACGCATAGACTTCTACACGTTTAGGACACATGCATCCGATTTCAGCCAAACCTCCTTAGTTGCCTCTTACGACATGCATGGCAGGTAACAGTGGTTCTATTCTTTAGACCCCTTATTTGGCATACATGGATGATGATGCAAGGGATGATGATGTTGTTGTATATACCGATGGGTCGGTTCATCACGGTGAGAAGTCCGGCTAGGTTTTCTTGGCTAATGCATATGGCTGGGGTGTAGCAGAGCAAAATGGAGCGTACAGGACAACTACTTCTAGTATGAGGATGGAGGTTGAGGCCGTTACTGCTGCCTCCATTGGCTCTCTGGGACTTCATTACTGGGTTGTTGTTGTATCTGACTCTTAGTCGATGCTTCACAAGATCCAGAAGGGCAGGTTTCGTATGAGTGAATGTCGTCTATGAAGTTTCTGCCTCCAACGGCTTACGTGGATATACTGTCCTGGGCATGTGGGTGTTTACGGTAATGAGAGAGCGGTCAGGCTTGCATCAACAGCATCGACTGTTGGGGAGTTGAAGATGAATAAGGTGGATGTTCTTTGGGCGCTTCGCGAGTTCCTGATGGATGAGAACACTAAAATCGATGTTGAATTGATCAAGAGATTTAAGCAATTTGGAGTTACCCGTTGTACAAGTAAAACTGGATGCTTGAAAGGCAGAGTGAGAGGTGTGTTTAATCAGCGAGTCACGGGAACCATCAGTATTGATACTCTTCGATATATGTTGGGGAGACTGAGCACCTATGGGTCTGCCCGGAGTGCAATTACGTCAGTTTAGTGACCAATAACCAATAACCAAGTGGTTAAGCCGTTTATCTTGTGTTCCCATGGTCGTGGATTCGAATCCGGACCGCTCCATTTTGAGTATGTGTGTCATTTTCCTCAATAAAATTATTCTCATCTCTAGCCTAAACGTGTATCTCTATCCACTTTTATTTATCTGTATATATTATATCATGTCTTACTTTATCTATCTCCATCTCTCTCTCTCTCTCTTGAATTTTGTAAATCTGTTTCTTTCTTTATATCCATATCTCTATCTGTATTTCACTTTCTATTCAGTCTATATTTGTTCATCTTTTCTCTATCTCTCTCACTCTCTCTATCTATTCAATTCCCCCTCTCTCTCTCTCTAGTTGTATGTATTTATTTATCTCTCTCTGTGTTTATATCTCTGCTTCTTTCTTCATCTATCTCTCTCTCTCTATCGGTCTCTCATTTTTTGTCCATATCTCTCTCTCTCTCTCTCTATCGGCCTCTCATTTTCTATCCATGTCTCTCTCTCTCTCTCTCTCTCTCTGAATCATTCTGAATCTTCATCTCTCGTTCTGTAATGTACGCTTATTGATTGTATCTATAGTTCTGTGTTGTTGTCGGAGCTACGGAGTCCGTACTTTATACAACACTCTCGGCAGGTGGCGTGTCATCTCTGCCGACAGTGACGAACAAACGGAGAAACCGATGCAATGAAGTCAATCCTTCGCCGTTCGACCCTTTAATCTACAGTCTACATTAGTGCTGTCCACACTTTTTGTTTACTGGGTGCATCAGACTGATGGCTGGGGAGACATTAGCGCCATTTGACGATATACGATAATAATATGAATAATAATAATAGAGTGATGTTAATACGAAAGACACTGTCCATGAAGCCACAGCCAACTCTAGATAACTAGGCCAGACAACTGACCGAAATTCCTGACCTAGATCAGAAAAGGGTGCTGGAAATTACAGATGTTTGATAGAACACTGCAAGCTTTTTTTGCAATTTAACTCAATTATGTGAGTCTATGGTTATTTATTGGTGAAAAAATATTCATAAAATTGATATTCCTTATTGTTAAACTGAACTTGTTGGATAATATAACTTCGATTTAGCATTTTGTGTTGATTTTAAAATGAATTCGTCTATATACACCAATACTGGAATGCGAGGTCACGTGGTGTAGTTGTGGTCTGATTTTCCATAATTCTTACCTGTCCGAAGGCCTATAAGTTTATAGTCGGCTCTGATAAAGAGCACACAAAAGCCCGTTCTAGAAATTTCTCCTTATCCTGACGCTGTGATACAAAACAGGATTAGAGAAAAGCAAGAAAGAAGAATTAATAGCAATATTAAAAGAAATTAATAACATGAAAACTTAATCCAATCCTATAATACTGACGTTTAATCTTTTTTTTAAAGTATTGTACTTACATGTAACATAGTGTGAAATATAGCACAGCGTATATGTTACAAGTCGATGAAATGTTGGTGTGTAACTGGAACAGGCTGCTTTTAATTCATCATCTATGTTTGAGTCTGTTAGACAGGACATATTTTTATTTTCTTGATGTTTATAGATGAAAACGTGACTTCACAAAGATATGTTAAACCAAATCTAAATATATTGTCTGCGCAAGACTACTAATTATTGAATATTTATTCTTGGCTACAAAAGCGCCAAAAAAATGTCATTTTTTTTTTTCTTTAGAGAATTTCCAAAATATGTCTTCTTGCACGTTCAAGATTTTATGACTTTTCAAGATTATATTGTTTGAAAACTTTACAGACACTTCTTCCAAGTTTGGTTACATCAACAGAGTACAAACGGGATTCAGGGTTTGAAAACTGACTAAACCTGGTAGCAAATTGTACAGTAAGGAGTTCAAGATGTTTGATAAAAAATAGATCGTATACATCGACACTCATAGATTCAGTAGCAGATTTCAAAAGTTTCATTTCTTTTGTAAGTCGATTATTAAACTTATAATGCCTGAAAATTCACGATCTTTCCTTTGTAATTCGAAAATTAACTTAATTTAATTTGAGTGTAATATCTGTTTAAGAAAGTTAAGTCTTATAGCATGAATGTCATCAGTTCCCTGATAAGTATTGACTTGAGATGAGCAAAATCCTATCGAGTTAGAAGACGAGAATTATCCAGTGTCTTTCAATAGATAAAATAGATTCACAAAACCTCTAATTATAAGATCACACAACAGAATGCATGGTTTGCCACTTAATAAGAATGCATCAACTCCACAGTATACAGAGTCTTCTACAACAGAATCATCGACAAAAGCAAAGACTCACGAAAGTGGTTAGATGCCTAGCAGAATTTCCTGGATAAGTATGCCAAAGATACAATCACACATCAACAGAAAAACAGAACACGACATGGCAACACGGCAGGGAGACAAGAAGAAGAAGTTTAGCCATGATATATCAGTTCTCCATGATATTGACTGAGAGATGCAAATTATCAGAGAGCTGAGAATTATTCAGTATCTTCAATATATCACAATAGATACAAATCAAGATCACAATAGATCCAATAATCACAAAGACACAATAGATCCCACAATAATCCTACAATATGTCCTACAAGATCCACAAAGATCCAAGATCCCAAGATCTCACGATCAATCCAGATCCAAAGATCCACAATGATCAGCTTAATTCACAAAGTCACAAAGATTCCAAGATCCAAAGTTCAGATCACATAGATCACAATGATCAATCACAGATTCACAATGATCTACCACAATAGATCACATAAAACTCATTACCACATAGATCCAAAGTCACAGATCACAGTCCAAAGCAAATAACCAAAGATCCACACAGTCCACACAAGATACATGGTTAACAATATTCACAGAACATTTCAGATTAAACTATTAACTAGTCTATCTAGATAGTCTAATCTAATCTAATCATTTAGACAATCTCTCAAGCTGTTCTACATTCTCTTCTTATACAAATTCTGGATAATATCTGCACCCATATTCAGTGTTACCTTACAGCACATATCCTGCACTTCATCGCACGCAGGTGCAGCCAACAGTGTGCCAATGGTTATGTTCTCAAAACTCATAACGATAAACAGCGGGATGTCTGTAATAATGACAATGTTATATTATGTTATACGATCGACGTCATATCACATTGGGCATTCCCATGAGTGCTCTGTCCTCCGCTGCAGCAGCCATTCCAAATTAAATTTACTCACCGTACCCATCAGAAATTTATTAGTATACCTTCTCTCTCCACCACGAAGACGATACATTCTTTCGACATCCGGGTCTTCGTTTCCGATCCACTGTCCATTTGAAGAGTTGTCCTAACCAATGTCCATACTGGCATACAACATACACCTGACCAATCCATTTTCATCTTTGTCTTTTATTAATGAACTTGAACGAAGAACAGTTTGCTAGTTTTACAAATCTGAATTAGCTTTCGTATTTGGTCAGAAAATGCGCAGGAATCTTCTTAAAATATTTTTTTACAATGTCAGAATCATGAAATATGGACATTTTGTTCCTGAAGAAATGTGTAGGTCAACTCCACCATTTTCAACTCTTCCGAGCCTTCAATACCGAGTTATGAGTTAATCATGTTAGTTAAAAAGTGTATACTTTTTTATAGCGTGTTCAGCCAGCCATTATATTATGTCATTGGACATATACATGTGATAAACAGAGAAAAATTGTAGTTGCACTATTTGTGACCGGAGAATATACATTTTAACAGTCAGATTAAAAAACAAATTTACCTTTCCGATTTATTTTTAATCAGACAAAACAACATCACATTAAAAAATCGCAGAATACAATGAAATCTACATCTTAAAAATAAAATTAAAGTAAAAGAACCCTTTTTTAACCATAAAATATATTTGTGAATACAGTGTTAAGTTTGTATTTATCTCTGACGTACTGCACACAGTGAGAGATGAAGTCCCAATCCGCCAGACACTTTACTTCCCAATGTTTCTTTGATATCCATTTTTAATTCACTCGACCTAGAGCGTTACAGTCAGAGAAACTCTGCCCGTAAATATTTAATCTGAGATATTTGTTCCAGCACATCCAATTTCAGCCTCAGTTTGTTTGGGTTGTTATCTTAACTGGTAACATGCAGTTTCCTTTATGTCTTCAATGTAACACGTTTATCGTTTACGTCGTGATCAATTATCTTTCAGGGAATGTCCGGTATAAGGAATTTTTTTGTAATCAGGACATCAGACGTTTGGAAAATGGATGATTTGCAACTGACGTTGACGTTTGAATTTTGCAGAGACGGGATTGTTCTCCAACCTCTTTTTATTCTACATAGCTTTTGCAAACATCTTCTTCAGACTGTCAGTGTAATTTGTATTAAGTCTGAAGTAAATCATAAAGTTCATTGACACACATACGATATGAGACAAGTCACCCAATCTCCACATTATAATTTCAAAGTTACTCCTTACTATCATGTTTCAACCAGGCATGATGCAGAGCTAGTGTTACAAAGTTTGGAGTATTACAAATCGCAAGATAAATCGCAAGAAAAGCAATCAACCTTACCAACTGTCGCTCACGACTAGAAAGATGTGATCGTCCTCTCATGTGCAACGGAGTCAGAACTTGCGTATTTTCGAACATAAAATTTGTTCTCAGTTTCGAATAAATTAGAATTGTTATTTCGGATTTTAGATGAAACTTTGAGAGCATAAATCATACAAAATGAGCAAGCAATAATAATGACTTGAGATATAACTGACATTGTTAAATGAGCCAAGTCAACGCCGAGTTCAATACGGGCTCTGTCTTCTGAGAAAATGACCACCATCACAACTTGTGTAATATTTTTGGCATCAAACGGTCCACAAACTTCTTGCCAGTCAATTCTTTGACTTGTATAACGGAATATGATAACTAATGTAAACAACATATATAAGAACAATAATAACAATACTTCGAGATTTTGTAAAAAGTTTGCGAACTTGAAATGGATAAGTAACACATATACATCTCTCCATTGCAAGCATTACAGTTATCCAACATGATATATTATAAATGATATATTTTGACCATGATAAGAAATTATGCGGATAGTTTCACATCTGTAGCATAATCAGGAGCAATAATAATAATTGCATAACAGATACAATTCCCCGTCTGTAAAACACAGACAATGAAATCGGAAAGTGAAAGTGCATACAGTCCAACAGTCATGCTATCCTTGAGACCTTGTCTTTTGAAAACGGCCATATTGATGACGTTAGTGATCAAACCGACCAATGATAGTCCTCCAATTAGAAAAATGATGAGACTTATAATGATGTATCTCATGACGGTGTCAATGATGAGAATAGGATTTGGGTTTTTCAAACACATCTTATCAGCTTCAGTAGATGACATGGCACTATTAGTTGTATTCAGATTCATCTTATGCTTGAGTATGCACTTCACATCTAGTGTTATCAATTTCAAAATATAATATAATCAATAATAATGTTCGTCAATCAAATTAGTTTAACCAATTCAGTTGATTGTCATCGCAACTAACGAAATGTAGTTAATCAATGGAAATGTATAAACAAGCAACATTATATATAGCATCGCGATCGCAAGTGATGTTTCTTAAAGGCGCATTCAATATTAAGGAAACAATCTCTAGTAATTTGCAAGATCATTCCCAATAGAATCAAAGGAGCAGTTGATACAACCTTTAGAGAACAAGCTAGTATGAGATCATTTCTATATTCAAAAAAGCAACAAGTGAATCTTGTATGGAGGTAGCCATCACATTGACTGAGCTGCAGAGAGTATTGGAAAAGCTCAAACCTTTAAAGGTCCTGGGACCAGATGAAGTATCAAATGACATGCTCAAACAAATAGGCCAAATAGCACAAAGTCTTCTACTCCAGATATTTAACAATAGTTGGAGACAGGAGAGTCCCAGACATCTGGGAAAATGCCACAATCCACCCAATTTTCAAAAGCGGTAAAGACAAAAAGGATCCACATAGCTACAGACCTATAAGTCTGCTAAGTTGCCCCGCAAAACTGCTGGAGAGAGTGATAACCACTAGACTCCAGTGGTTTTTAGAATCCAACTATAAACTGGATCCAGCCCAGACAGGCTCAGCAGAGCAGGGATATAAGGGGATAGCACTGATGACCAAGTGGCATACCATCCAGCCACAGCTAGGCACATAGAAAATGAGTTTCCCCAAGAAAAGAAGAAAACTCTCACAGTATTCTTCGACATGTCCAAGGCCTTCGACAAAGTCTGGAAAGATGGTTTGCCACTCAAGCTCTTACGCAGTGGAATACGGGTAGAATGTACTATTGGATAAAAGACTTTCTTACCCATAGACAAGCATCTGTAAAATTGGATGGAGTGCACAGTCCCAGATTTAAATTAAGAGCTGGAGTCCCACAGGGCAGCGTACTGTCCCCATTGCTTTTCCTGATATATATTAATGATCTGCCACAAGCTCTGCCCAGACATGTATTACACTCTCTCCACGCTGATGATCTAGTTGTGTGGTACACCTCCGAGTTCCTGGGTCCTGCCATCTTTAAACTCCAGGAAAGCCTGAACAGCGTCATAATATGACATAATGTGACATAATGTGATGTAAATGGGGTCTTGAAATTAACCGGAGAAAAACTGTAGCAACGCTTTTCTCATTGTCAACAAAGGAAGAACACTTCAGAATGAAATTTAACAATGATATCGTTCCCGTTCGCATACTCCAACCTTTTTAGGAGTTAAACTTGACAGTCGTCTGACATGGAAACACCACATAATGGAAACAAACAGAAAGGTTATGAGGAAATAAATGAGGACTACGCATCAAACACTGCAGACTCAACAAACATTTATATAGACTAGGAATAAGTCAAACAGCTCTTTGCCAGTGTCAGCAGGCGGAACAGACACCGGAACATATCCTGCCAGACTGTCCTCTCCTGTGTTAGCTGAGAAGCAACATATGGCCACACCCAGTCGACATGAAAACTTTGGGGAAACCTGACAGACCTGAAGCTGACTGCCTAATTTGTGGTTCACAGTAAATTAAGTACATGACCAGAGATGACTGAAGAAGAAGACCTGGGAGAAGCTGCTTATACCAAATAATTACACTAAGACTAATCTAGGAGGAACATATTTAGAAGCAACAACCACTTATATTAAATGTCTTTGACTTTAAAAATGTCTTTGATAGTCTACGTAGAACCTCCCTGTGTAATATTCTCAGATGCTGTGGAATATCAGACAAAATAATAAACATTATCAAGAGCCTCTATGATGGTTCACAGTGTGCAGTTCGCACTGATGGTGGACACAGCGACTGGTTTATGGTTGAAACCGGAGTAAAGCAAGGCTGTATTCTATCTCGCTATTGTTTGGAGTGGCCATTGACTGGGTGATGCGAAAATGTTGCAATGGCAAAACTGGCATCGATTGGGTAGAAAATAGTCAACTAGAAGATTTGGATTTCGCAGATGATGTTGCCTTGTTAAGTAGAAACAACCAAGATATGTAAAGAAAAACAGACAACTTGTCATCTATAGCATCAAAAGTTGGACTGCAGATAAGCTATGAAAAAACAAATATAATTAAAACACCTATGGCAAGTAATGCAGATATCACACTGGAATCTAAAATGATAAAAATAACAGAGCAGTTCACCTATTTAGGTAGCAATTTTGATTGCACAGGAAATGTTAAAAAACACCTTGTCAAAGGAACATCAGCTTTTAAAAGTCTAAATAAAATGTGGAACTGCAAGTTACTAAGTATTAAAACTAAATTAAGAATTTTCAATTCAAATGTTGTATCAATCCTAACATATGCCAGCGAGAGTTGGAAAATGACTAAAGATATAGAAAGCAAGTTGAATGCATTTGAAAATAGATGTCTACAAAAAATAATTAGCATAAAATGGAACGAATTCAGGCTACTAGTTATTGCTTAATGGTTATTGGTTATTGTTTATTAAACTGTCATCATTGCACTCCGGGCAGACCCATAGGTGCTCAATCTCCCCCAACAGATATCAAAGAGTATGCTTCCCGTGGCTCGCTGATTAGACACACCTCTCATTCTGCCCCTCAGACATCCAGTTCTACTTGTAAAACAGGTAACTCCAAACTGCCTAAATCGCTGGATCGATCCCAAAATCTATTTTAGTGTCCTCATCCAACAGACAGTCGCGAAGAGACCGAAGAACATCCCCTTTATCCATCTTCAACTCTCCAACAATCAAGGCTGCTGATGCTAACCTGCTCACTCTCTCATTACCGTAAACTCCCCCATGCCCAGGACAGTATATCTACGTAAGCCGCTGGAGGTTAGAAACTTCTATAGACAACATCCACTCATACCGAAACCTGCCCTTCTGGATCTTGTGAAGCATCCACTGAGAATCAGATACAACAACGGCCCCAGTAAATGAAATCCCAGAGAGCCAATGGAGGGCAGCAGTAACGGCCTCAACCTCCATCCTCATACTAGAAGTAGTTGTACTGTACGCTCCACTGTGCTCTGCAACAATCCTACCATGTGCAATAGCCAAGAAACCCCAGCCGGACTTCTAGCCACGATGAACCGACCCATCGGTATATACAACAACATCATCATCCCTTGCATTATCTTCTACCAGCTGCTTAACTGCGAGATCAGCCTTAGTGTTGTCCCAATCTCTACATTCTCTTCCAAGAGTAATGATAACGTTGAGATAGTTGGTCATGCTACCATCCGTTGGGATCCATTCTTCCCTTTTTGGTAGGGTCGCCGCAGCCGTGGTCACCTGGTCAATTTTTCACTCAGCCTGTGCCATCCACCACATGCCACGTTTGATTCTCATGCCCTTAACATCATTAGTGTTCTTGTGCAGTGGATGTCTCTTATCCGCAATAACCCGCATATATGCCTTGGTTTGGGAGATTGCATGATGAGAGCGGAGTGACAGAAGGCCAAACATATATCTCATCTTCACAATGAGGGTATCTCTAGTGCAGCCAAGGACTATACGCATATCTTCATTCTGAACCCGTTCGAATCGTTCACATTGTGATCTTGATATCATAATAATGCCGAGTCCGTAATCTACCACGGACATAACCAGTCGATCTAACAAAAGGACAAGTAGTCTCTGCTCAATGTGTGCGGCCACCATAACTTTGAGAGCTGCAAGACCACGCTTGCACCGTTGTATTGTCTGTTCAATATGATGTTTGAAAGATGGACTACGATCAATGGTTATTCCAAGATAACAAATTCAGAAGAAGTGATGAAATCAGAGAAATGTCTGGTCAACCACTAGTAACAGCTGTTATAAAACGGAGAAGATGGAGATATGTTGGACACACCTTGAGAAGAAATATTTCAAAGAATATCAAAGCAGGATTTGAAGTGGGATGCAAAGGGTTCAGGTAAAAGAGGACGACCTAAGGAGACCCTGAAACCAACGTTGCTGAGAGAGGCAAGAAATATCGGTCTCAGTTTCATGGATGAGATTGAGCAAGTTACCTTGGACATAGCGGTATGGAGAAATTGCTAGGATACCCTATGTAAAATATAACGGTACGAGAGGAATTATTATTGTTATTAATCTCCAGTAATAGAGCACCTCACGGATCAAAAATCGACGCTGCGTATCATAGTGGAGCTGAGCATCGAGTGAGCCGTCCTTCTATATCAACTTTATCGGTTATAAAAAGGCATTTGTTGGTCTAGACAGGGAAACACTCTGGAAATTGCTAATGCATCATGGCGTACCACAGAAGCTAACTAACCTAATAAAGAAAATGTAGGAGGAGACAATGGGTAGAGTACTGCTTGAAGGAAAACTGACAGAGTCCTTTGAAGTAAAGACAGGGCTGCCTTCTATCGCTCTTCCTTTTCCTGCTGGCTATTGACTGGATAATGAGATCAACAACAGCCAGGGGGAGAAATGGAATATATTGGACTATGATGAGTCAATTGGAGGGTTTAGATTTTGCAGACCTTCTAGTAATCCTCTCTCACAGCCATCAGCAGATGCAAGAGAAAACATCTAAACTAGAAACAATCTCACAGCTGCGCCTGACTATTTATGGGGGAAAAAAACAAAGATCGTGATATTAAATGCTAATTCCAGAGACTCGATCATATTGAGAGGAGCACCATTAAAAGAGGTGGACACATTTACACATCTGGGAAGTGTTATCAATATTCAAGGTGCCACATATGAAGATGTTAGGTTAAAATACAAAAGGCAAGATCAGGATGCCAATCTGAAGAACATATGGAGTTCAAGAATGATCAGGAATAAAACTAAGATCCTAACTAAGATTTTAGATATTTAACTCAAATGTCAAGGCTGCCCTTCTATATGGAGCGGAGACATGGAGAACAACTAAGGGAAACACCAACAAGTTGCAGACATTCATCAATAGATGCCTACGCAGGATACTTCATCTGCGATGGTATGACAGGACTACAAACAGGGAACTGTGGGATTAGAGCGGGACAACGGCATGTGGAACAAGAGATAAGGAGCAGAAGGTGACGATAGATAGGACACACACTGAGGAAACCCCTAACAGCATCACGAGACAGGCTCTCTGATGGAACCCACAAGGCAATAAAGGTAAGGGAAGACCCAGGAACACCTGGAAACGGGAGCTGGAGACGGAATGCAAGAAAATGGGGAGAGAGTGGAGAGATCTGGAAAAGATGGTTTTGGATAGGCAGGCTTGGAAGACTTTGGTTGCGTACGTATGCTTCCCTAGGGGGCGAAATGTGTAGAAGAAGAATAGGAGAGCACTTAGCAATAAGAGCGCATTCAACAATAAGGGACTGTTCAACAGTAAGGGAGCGTTCAACAGTAAGGGACTGTTCAACAATAAGGTAGCGTTCAACAGTAAGGTAGTGTTCAACAATAAGGTAGCGCTCAACAGTAAGGGACGTTCAACAATAAGGTAGCGTTCAACAGTAAGGTATGTTCAACAATAAGGTAGCGTCAACAGTAAGGGGTCAGCATATAAACAAGGTAAGGTAGCGTTCAACAGTAAGGGAGCGTTCAACAGTAAGAGAAGCGCGCAGGCAATAAAGGGACATTTAAGAGTCAAGTAGTAGCATGTCCTTTACATAACGTCGCTTTCATCACAGCCCGCCTAAAAAACTTTCTGTCTATAGTTAGTTCTCCCGCCTCCTCCAGCGTCATGTTCAATGTCTCTTTCATGTCTTGCTACCACCATCGTTTTGGTCGTCCCCTGTCTTGTACTATAGAAACCATATATTCCATTACCGTTCTATCCAAATCACTGAAGTTTAACTGGGTCAAAATATTCAATCTTCCAAAACGTGATGTTATTTATGAGCCAATGCTCCTCGATATAGGATGTCTTTGTTTTCTCTCTCTCTCTCTCTCTCTCTTTCTGTCCATGATGTTTTAAGAACTTCTCTGTACTTAAGTTTACCTTTACTTTCTCTTTACTTTATCTTTACTTTTCTGTACCTTCACCTTCACATTTAATTTGCTTTTTCACTTTTTTTACTGTGCTGTACTTGTACTTTTACTGTACTTTGCTCTATTTTACTGTGCTGTACTTGTCTTACTGTACTTTGCTCATTTACTTTTGCTTCATTTAAGCTTTTACTTTGCATTACATTTACTACACTTTATTACTTCTAGAATCTTCCATTTATATATTGATTCATCATGTAGAAACAACCATATTATAACCACCTGTGTTTCATCTTAGCCATATATTCATTATTACCAAGATTTAAACCTATATACAACAAATATCCATCCTTCAAATACAACCTTGGCGAGTATAACAACAGAGCATATCCTACAGAACTGCCCACGGTATACAGACTTGAGAAGAAAGAGGTGACCCACTTACACCAGCGCCCAAGACAAACTGTATGGCGTGGCTGACAATCTGAAGCAGACGGCGGCCTTTAATAGAGAATCCGAAATCCAATCTAGTGAGAACGCAGACGAAGAATAAGAAGTATTTACCTGCAAATATAATTTCCTCCAATTACTGCTAAAAAAAATACCTACCAATTCGATCTCGTTTAACCACAAACAAATGTACATTTACATGTTTAAACACGCACAAATGTACGTCCCTTACAGCTTAATGCACCAAACATGACTCAAAAGTCACACACATTAAAACTCACGTTCGTTTAATTCTCTAATGGTGCGTAATTTCTTGACTTCAAATAAATCATCCCATATTTATTTATGTAATGTTATCTTCGACTCACTGGTTACATAGTAATCATTTACAAAAGTGTTTATATTTAACAGGAAAACACGTGCCGCCAATTTCACCATCAATTTTTTTGCTCCAAATTACTAAACATTTTTTTCGTCAATTTTATTAGTCACAGACGAAAGTCATTCAAGGAATTATTATTAACAAAATGATTTACTTTTGTTAGTCACAAACGAAAGTCATTCAAAGAACTATTACAGTATTAACCAAAATGATTTACTTTTGGTCAAACATCAGGAATAGATCAAACATTGATATTTATTTTGTATGTAATTGTGTAACAAAGTTAATTACGTATCCTTTACATGACTTTGCGAATCAACCATAGCTATTTAACGCTGTTTGTAATTTTTCTAGGCATTATTACATTCAGTAGTTTGGCATTGCTTTCTGAACGGGTGGTGCTATCGTCCTTTGTAAAATCCACGCGCAACAATTTGCAACCAAGCATGATTCGAACTTGGAGCGTCGGGGTTAATAGACCGAGTCCCTATCCCCTGAGCCACAGACGCCATCAATTGTGTAAACTACGACTAAATACTGGCCAGATTATATTCGTATCATGCCGACCATGTGTTGCCGCAGAGCCAACTATATACTTATGGGCCTTCGGACTCAGGTAATAATTATATTAAATCAGATCACAACTACACCACGTGACCTCGCATTCCAGTATTGGTCTATATAGACGAATTAATTTTAAAATCAACACAAAATACTAAATCGAAGTTATATTATGCAACAAGTTAAGTTTAACAACTAGGAATATCAATATTATGAATATTTTTCACCAATAAATAACCATAGACTTACAGAATTGAGTAAAATTGCAAAAAAGGTTGCAGTGCTCTATCAAACATCTATATTGTCCGGCCCCCTTTTCTGATCTAGGTCAGGGAACCCCTTTTCAATTGTCTGGCCTAGTTATCTAGAGTTGGCTGTGGTTGCCAGAACCCTCAAGGGAAGCAAAGAATAGTAACACTGTGACCTACAATGCATGTCGTAAGAAGCGACTGAGGTAGTGACCTAGGAAGTTACCCTAGTAAATAAAAAGTGTTGCAGAAATCAGATGTGCTGCCTACTTGTAGGCGCATAACTGGCATAACGTACAATCGCTTTTAAGCTCGAATCACATACAAATCACAGTTTCTTAACAAGTGGTCGATTAGAGCCCTGTTTCCCAACGTGGGGCGCACGCCCCACAGAGGGCATTTTCATCGCTTAGGGGGGGCAATGGACTCGTTCGGAGTTTAACTAATATTCATGATGTTGCAAAACCGATATATTGGCTTTTGGATGTCTGGTTCAAAACTAGAATGTTCCTAATTACTTTACTGAAGTTTAAAAAGTCTCAATAAGTGGAAAGTACTCATATCTAGGTACATTTTTACCTCCTTTCAACAAAACTTTGAAAACGGGAAAGCATGTGTTATTGTGTTAAAATCGAGTCATACTTAAAAAACTGTAATGTGTCCGTCATTTGCCAACCTTGTCATGAAGGCCAAAATGAGTTTATATAGTGCAATCTTGAGTATGTAATAGTATTGGACAGAGCCACGTGTATCATATTTCCGCCACAGAAAGCAGGTCCGAAATTTGATTTGGCTTGAAATGTTAGGTACGATGGGAAAAGGAACCAAGAAACATCAAGGTGGTTTGACTCAATTACAAGTTATGGACCATTAGTCTGATTACCAGAGTAATAGATACTCACTGTGCAGCTGATTTATACAGGTGTCCTTAGAGTACCATTTTGTAGTTGTATAGTTAATGAAGGAGCATTTAAATGGATTACAGTAGAATGTTATGAGATCTTGTTTTCAATGTTTAGCGACAGATTGAGAAGGCGTGGTTAGGACATACATTTTTAGACA
Source organism: Arion vulgaris (assembly GCA_020796225.1). Taxonomy (NCBI): domain Eukaryota; kingdom Metazoa; phylum Mollusca; class Gastropoda; order Stylommatophora; family Arionidae; genus Arion; species Arion vulgaris. The sequence goes on from CM036761.1 coordinate 6,874,250, forward strand.
ATGATAGAAGAATGTCGTTAGTCGAAGTAAAATGAGTCTTTTCCAAGAGAGTTGAAGATGTGGAAATCGCAGTCGTGAGAACAAAGTTTTGGAATAGTAAAGTAATAGAATAATCACCCATTTATATATATACACGATGGACTTTAAGAAGATGGGATAATAGAGCAGATAGAGAGCCAAATACAGAACAGCTATGAGGTAGCTAGAATAAAAAAATAGAGAACTAGACACAGAACAGCTAAAGTACAGGACTGTTAGGCTAGATTATACGAGAAAAGCAGAAGAGAACCGAAGAGCTTCACGTAGAAGATATAACTATTGGAGGTTAGAATTTATCAGGGCTAATTAGAAGAGAACACCGCATACTTTTTCAGAAGAGCAGATTTGATCACATAAATGTGAGTATAAATATTGTTAATGATTTTTTGTTTTCTTCAAATAGTCATGCTACAATAATCGAATTTTCTTAAGAGTATATCACCTGATGTGAAATATTATATTGTTGTATTCCCCATTAATGTCTTTTACGCCAACAATGCTTGACCAACGAATCAATGAAACGAGGTCGTCTTGAAGAGCATTTGAAGGCGAAACATAGAACTCATATTAATTCAGATTTGAATTACTTTCAAACTTTAAAGAATAATTTTGAAAACAGAGCAACATTAAAGTCCCTGTTTACTGCTCATACTGCAACTGTCAATCGTAATCTTGAGGCTAGTTATCAAATTTCCTTACTCATTGCTAAATGTGGAAAAAAACATACTATAGGAGAGAATTTTATCAAACCATCAATATCAGCATTTCTTAAAACTGTTCTGGAAAAAAGATGAATGAGTGAAGAGATTGAAATAGAACCTGTTGAAAAACTGAAAACAAGAAAATTCTCAGTGCAAATGGATGAATCAACTTTGAGAGACAGTGTTGATAAGTAGTATTGATAACTTACATAAGATATATTGATAATGGGGATTTTGATGAAAAAAATGTTCTGTAAATCATTAGAAAACACCCCTACTTCCAAAGATGTATATAATTAGCTACAAAATTACTTATATGTAAAAAAATATACCAATGAAAAATATAACATCTTGTACCGCAGATGGTACTCCTAATATGATAGACAAGAAAAATGGCTGCTTAAAATTGCTGAAAGATGAGAATCAAAAAATGCTTCTTGTGCATTGTGTTATTCACAGGAAAATTTGGTAGCTAAAAATATTTCGCCTGTTCTAAATAAAGTACTAAATTCAATTATAAAGTGTATCAATACTATTAAAGCTAATGCCAAATGTGAGCGTCTCTTCAAGCTATTTTGTGAAAATGCAGACCATGTGAGACTTTTACTTCACACTGAAGTAAGATGGCTCTCGAAATGGAACTACGTGACAAGATTTATGGAACTCTTTGATACTCTTAGTGACTTTTTAAGCGACAAACCTGAATTGAAGTATCTGTTATTGGTCGATGGTAAAGCATTTGTGAGTTATTTAGTCAATATCTTTGAAAAACAAAATATATTAAATAACCACCTTTAAGGAAAAATAAAACTCTTGTTGATGCAAAAGCTAAGATATTTGGTTTTATTACCTTTATTGAATTATGTTAAAAATATATTTGCAACAACCATTTTGAAGAGTTTTATTGGCTCCAGAAATTTTAGTGACTGATACCGCTATACTGATACTTGTTATTGTCGATCATCTGAAAATTCTATCGACTGATTTAAAAGAAAGATTCTCTGATTTGGAACAAATTGATTGCAGTCAATGTTAGTGGATTTGACTATTTCAAATATGCAGTATCAAGAAGAACTCTCAGATATGCAAAATGATGAGTCAGTTAAAACTTCATTTAATATAAAAGGAGCAACGGCATGGCTTTGAGGAAACATAATCAAATATACAATTCAACCAAATGTGCAGAAAACTTATACGTTTCATCTTCATATTAGCTGAAGTGGATTAGTATCATAACTGATTTGCTGTTTAAAAAGGAATCGGCTGGATGTAACACAACAGGAGACTTGAGACTGAAAATGAAAATCTGGCATATCCAAAGTGCCATCAACCTAACACGTTGATTTTTAGGCCAATAGTTCGTAGTTTGTCATTGCTTTTGAACGGGTGCGCATCGTCCTTTGTTAAAATCAACGGAAACAATTTAAGAACTGTCGCAGCGTGATTTGACCAGACGTCGGGAATGACAATCACAACTAGGCCAAAAACGTGAGACTGAAGCTAACTAAATTGAAACCTAACATAAAATCTATTTGCAGCATGTATCAATTGCAAAGATCTCACTAAGTGTAAGTTATAAATAATTACTAATAATTAAACTAATATAGAAAAATATGTCATTAAAATGATATCGTACTTGAATTTCAGTTCTCCATTATATGTTTTGAAAATTTACTTACGTTGTTTCCTAAACAATTTCTTAGTGATTTCTTCATAAAACCTATTATTTAAGTTTCTTCAGTGAATAAAAATTTTGTGTATATGTTACATAGGAAGGAGGGGGCATACGAAATTTTTAAAGGCTTTGGTGGGGCATGGCACAAAAAAGGTTGGGAAACACTGATATAGAGCGTTCGGAGGAGAAGTATCGTGCAAGAAGTGTCACTCAATAAGAATGTAAACAAACTTTACAGTATACAGAGGCTTCTACTAAAGAGCATCAGGAAAGAAGGCGAGAAGAAGACCATGAAAAAATATGGATAGAGTGCATAGCAGAATCCTGTCAAAAAGCAAAAATAACTATCACCCAAGCCACTAGAGCAGCGGAAAACAAAAACAGACAACCGCGACACTGGGCAATAACCCGGCACCAGTTTGACGACAAAAGAAGAAGAAGAATGTTTGCATGTCCGAGAAATGTTGTTTTTATATGTAAAACATCTATTTAGGCCTCTCTGTGGCTAACTGGTTCAGCCGTTTGTCTTGCGTTCCGAAGATCTTGGGTTCGAATCGGAACCGCTTCGTTCTGTTTACGAGTTCATTTTCCTGAGATATCCATCATTGTTGTACATCAACGTGAGATATCCTTCTGACGTTGTACATCGTGTCGAAGTGTAAGATGTAATTTGTAAACCTACATCCTTTTCTCTTCATGTTGATATATAATAAGCCATATTGTAAATAATATTTAGAAACAATCATTTAGTTTTGCTACAAGTGCAATTTTTTGGGAACTAGCAATAATTCCGTCCAGATGCTAAAATAAAAACTTGTAGCGAATCAGTTAAACAATTTTAGTTATTTAATAATTTAACCTAAAGACAGAGTTCAAATCTATAATTTCTAGTAACAACTTAACAACTCTCTCTCTCTCTCTCTCTCCCTGGTGAAGTTTATCAGTTCTGACGGAGATCTTTTGTCAAACCGCGATGTCAGAGCCTCCACATCTTCTCCTCTGTCTTCCACTATGATTTCTTCCCTGCATTTTACCCGTTGTTTTCAAATGTTCCAAACCTCTTTATTCCGTTATGTAACAATACCCATCCATCGCAAGCGATGATGGCAACATCATCAGACGTGTACTTCTGCACCTCTCTGGTGTATGTGTCGAGGTGACTGTAGTGTCCAATCCTAGAACACAATCTCCTACCACAGGTGGGGCGTACATGATCAAGGTTAGACGTGTGGGTGTTGTGTGTTCTATCTTTTCGCACAGCTCGTTTTCTCTGTGCCTCAACGGCACGATGATTCTCAGCTATGCGGTTTCCTCTTGTGTTGTTACAGCGCCACATTTGGCGATCTTGCGCCATGAATTCCCAGCACGTGGTGTCTATATCGAAGCATTTCAAACACTTCAAGAGTGTATTTAGCACGTTTTTTCTCGTTATGTATCCGAAGGTCATTGATTGACTGATTCTAATTCTTTTGATCAGGTTTCATAGCGTGCAGGCCTCTTTTAAAACCACATCATTTTTCCCCACTGTTCATGGAACTTTCAGAAGGAATGTTTTTATACATTAACTTAATTTAGTGTTGTTGCGATATATAACTAGGTTTATTAAATACATACATAATACATACACATACGTATATATTATATATATTTACCATTGTCTATTCTATTGTCTTTTCCCAGGTCCCAGGTGGATGATGGAATTGCTTGTCCTTTCTTGCGGGTTAAGGGTAGGGGTGGGAGCTTTAGTTTACATTCCAGGTCCAGATGAGTCGCCCTTGTTGTGTTATAACAAACAGTGTTTATTTAGTGTGGTCTTGATATATATTTGCCACTACTCCAAATATAGTGGTATAGTTGCTCCATTGCTAGAGCATGCGCATTGACTTGTGTGTGAATAATGCGAAAGAAATAAACTCAACAGTTTAACATTTATGAGGAATATGAAAGTCAACAACAGAATATGGGAAGAACTATATCGTCTATAGACAATGAGGTCTGGAAAGTCGTTAACGTCAATGTAGGCGCGGCATAAGCTCATATTTAAGCAGTTTAATAATAAATATTATGACCAATAGTGTTCAACGGTAGAAACAAACTGCATTTTGTGCGGCGCTCTCAGGCCAAGGCCAATGACATTTCTCAAATTAAAAATTGGATATTTGTTAAACACAAATGGCTTCCACATCGCAGAAGCCTAAGAAGGGCATTCTGAAACACTCTGGAAGTATAGACCATGGGTAAATTTACCATAAGTTGATATATGTTGTTTAGCAGTAAATTATAAGCACTTCTGCTTGTAAAAACATGTTCCTATCGGTAATTATACAGACTTCCTGATGGCGGTCTAGACTCCTACAAAAATAAAAACCGATTTCGTCTCACGTCTGTTTAGTGGTTCTGTTTAGTTCTATGTCGCAGTCTGTGTTTCGAATGTGCTTGTCTTGTTTTTTGTAATTTAATTAAAAGGAACATTAAGTTAGCTTCTAGCACAGTATACCTAGATTCATATGGTTATTATTGTCTTGAAATATTTGGAGTTGGTGGGACTGTGTGGTGACAACTCGCCGAGTTGATGTGAAACGACAACGTAATTTTAATTATTATTTATTACGTTCATTCCGTTCAATACAATACATACATCGGGTGCGGTGAGGTGTGTATTATATTTATTATACTTTATTATACTTTATTATATATTTAAATTCTTGCATGTTCCAATAAATTTAGGTAAATAACCACATGCCTTAATTTAAACCTTGTTGGAGTAAATGTTGAATTAAAATAGCTGACAATGAGTGACAAAGGCAAAGCAAAAAATGCCAAAACTTTTTTTAAGTGTACTGAAGACGTAGTAACTTGTAGACGTGAGTAAGTACATTTAAATTGTTTTAGTTTTGTTTTCATGAGCCAAATAGTCTGCTATTAAACTAATTTAAACTGTGGTTAGTGTTGTTTTATCATAATTAATTGATAATTACTACATTAATAAATGCTCTAACTACAACTCAAAAGTGAAAGAAAGTCTGAAGAAAAAAATGATCTTGTCCCAAAATATCAAAAAACCTTGTCCACAGTTCTGTTACAAATCATGTCTTAATATCTAGTGGCATTGATGAGTCATATTTATGAGTTCTCATCGCACCCAAGGGCACATAAGGCAGAGAGAAAAAATGTCCATTCAATTCAATCTTGTGCCTTTTATTCTACCTCAAACCTAGGCATGTGCATGTCTTTGAGCTCAGCTTCAAAAGTTCTCCGTCATCCATGTGCCCCTAGGACTGCCTTTTTTCCTCGCTGTCCTTGCGGTGTCCACTACATTGCATGTTTTGACTGCCTTTCTTTTTTCATCCTGAAGGTACATCCAGTCCATTGCCATCATCTCTTTTATGTCTTCCAGATCATTGACGATTCGAGACCACATATAAAACACCATAAATTTTAACAGTGTTCAGGTCAAATAATACTTATATATGATGTGTGCTTACTTTTCTATTCATCTCTGCTATTACCTGTATCAGTTCATCTCCTATTTTTCCTGCGAGTTATTATTCTTATCTGTTCCTCTTCATTATTTCCTTGCTTTTCCACTCTCTTCTTCTTATTCTGGTCAGTTCATTTAAAATGAACAAACCAATTTAATTTCTTATGAGCTAGTAACGATATTTCTATTTTTTCTTTAGTAAAAAAGAGATTGAATGGGATGAGATGAACATTTTAGCCACATATCATCCACCGGATAAAGATTATGGGCATATGAAAGTGGAAGAACCACCAACACCATACAACAGAGCAGCAATTTCTGATAGTGAGGATGACGTAACTCAGGACAGAAAAGGAAGCATTACCTCGGTAGGGGAACTAGACCCAGATCAGTTGGCACAGAGGTAAATAATACATATTCTGTATTACATTTGTAAGTGTCACTTATAAATATTCAGTTTGTAACTGTCAGTATAAGCAGTTTTCCTGTGTTAAAGAGATTGGAGCACACATAGTTACTCACCAAAGTGCAATGATGATGATCAATCAATCAGTTTGTAACTGTCACTATAAACATTGGTTCCTTTCAGCATCTTCCGTGTGTAAAAAGAGATTGGAGCACACATGGTTACTCACCAAAGTGCAATGATGATGGTCCAATCAATCAGTTTGTAACTGTCACTAAACATTCGGTTCCTGTTCAGATCTTCCGGTGTAAGAAAGAGATCGGAGCACACATGGTTACTCACCGAAGTGCAATGTTGGTGGTACTATCAATCAATCAGTTTGTAACTGTTTCTAGAAGCACTCAATCTGTAGCTGTATAGATCTGAGCTGTTTGTGTGAAGGAGGATTAAAGACACTTTAAGCAGATGTGAGCTGAGAATCAAAGATCTGGCAGACCTGGTGAAACCATCTATACTACAGCCAAACAGTTAAAAACTGCCAGAACTAAAAGAAAGCATGCCCTTCAGTTTAAGGATATGCTACTTATCCAAAATAATCTCACCATAAACCACTGCTCAGCATACTCATGATCTGAGGCTAAAGTCACAAACTTTCATTTTCTTCTCTCTGATCCTGTTTTGCCTCACAGCGTCAGGACAAGAAGAGATTTCTAGAACGGGTTTTTGTGTGCACTTCGTAAGCAGTTTTTGGTCACCTCTTATTTCTGAGATTGTGTTTTGCTTTGTATCACTGTATCAGAGTAGCATTGATTTTTGAGGTGCACTGTCTGTTGGTAATTTGTTTATCTGGGCAAACAATTTAATTTGTTGTTTCTTGATGAAGTTCAGTACTGATGTTGTACCCACTTTTTCTTGATGTCTTCATTTTTTTATTTCTGTACCAGTCTCTTCTTGATATTCCCAGAATTCTGCATAGACACTTCATCTCTAGTCACAAACAAGTTGTTTAAAAAGTGGTTATTCTAGAGCAGATGCAACTGGTGGCATCCTCTAGTCATTATAAAGACTGCCACAGCTAGAACGGGGAAGTCAAAGAACACAAAAACTGAAAACTTTAGTTGTTTTACGCATCGTCTAGTCTATGACAATGTTGAATAGTAGGGGGGCTAACATTGCACATTCTTGCCGCATGCCTGTTTTGACTTCAAACTTTAGCTTGAAAGTTTCAACACTGCATGTGAATTTGCTGTACTAGAGTGCAGGCTCCCATTTGGGAGACCCGGGTTCTCTCTCTCGAGATCGTTCTTAAGGCTGTTTTTATCATTCAAATGTGATATATAAACAGCTTTAATACCAAGAACGGGTATACGTTCACAACCTTCAGTACCAAATGGAGCTCTTTTGCTTATCCTTCGGTGTTGTGTTCGGTTTCAACCAGCGTTTACTGGGTTCCTCTCCGTTAGCCTTTTGCTGTCCCCAGCCAAACCTGCAAGGCAGCGTCTTACTATTTTCTTTTAAGGGAGCGACCCTTAGATTGCCTATCCTCCCGGGTTGATGAGCGTCATCTGCCCAGCTAACCGGTATTTTTGTGGACTACTTGATTTGCCGCCCGTCCAGTTTTGTGTACGGTTTGCTCCGCTAGCCATTGATTGTTCCCAATCAAACTACAAGGAAGCAGTAGTTCCCTGCGAGCGGAAATGCGTACTGGCTTTACTTCTGCTGGGCTTTCCAGTTTTTCTGCACACCCTCTCGCCTGCCATGCCTTCCTTACATGCCGTGCCATGCTCGTCTGCCCACGGGGACCCACTCTTGCATCGCCCACATGCGTGCTCACTCTGTCCTGGTGCCTGCCTTATCGACACGTCAGTTTTCATTGTGCTCACGTTTGCCTGGATTGTCTGACTCTGGGGCTTAAAATCGTGCCTCCATCCCTGTGATGGGAGCCCAAGTTTTGCCCTATGTGAGCCCACATGCAGCTCAACTCAAGACCCAGCATATTAAACTGGCGTCTCATTTACCATACAGACCCGGGTTCAACCCCTAGTAAGACCAAGGAATTTTTTGTATCGGGGCATAAAGAAAAATCAAAAACTGAAGCTTAGCGACAACTGCACTAGCCATGCTACCATTAAATTCCACAGGCACATGTGTTCCCCCTACACACCGTCCTACATCGCTCTAAAAAAGCGGTATTACAGGCAGTAACAATAGTTTTAAAATAAAATGCAGCAGAATTCCATACTATCTTAGAATACGCCAAAGATTTTTGTGTTGTATGCTAGCCAATACCATTTCCAAGTCAGATTGTATATTAATATATCTAGTTATTTTCTTGTTCATGTTTCAGATTGGAGTTTAGTGAGGCTGACATTGGAAAAGATTATTACCAGGATGAAGATGATGATGATGATGATGCAGAACATGAAAATGAGACAGAGGAAGAGAGAAGTATGTGTTGTCGTTGAGCAATATTCTATACAGAAAGTTGTAGTGGTTGTGTTATGATGAGAGAATGTATTATGTTTTGTTAATTTGTGGTAGTTTTTGTTGTTATGAAAGTACTTGTTTTATTTTGTGGTAGTTTATGTGAAGTGATGGAAGAACATGGTACTTTGTTGGATGACACGCCAATATGTTGCCTTGCCCCAAGGAGCAAAGAATAGTAACACTGCGATCTACAAGGCGACTAAGGTATAGGCCTAGGAAGCTACCTAGTAAATAAAAGTGTTGCGAAATTGGATGTACTGGCCTACTTGTAGCCTCATAACTGGCACAACTGGTACAATCACTCTTAGGCTCAGATCATATACAAATCACAAAGAGTGGTTTAACAAGTGGTCGATATGGAGCATTCAAAGAAGAAGAAGTTGGATGACAGAATATACTTTCTGTGGGAGATTGTGTTATCATGGAGGGATATTTTATTTCTAAATTTCATTACTTTTTCATGTAATCCTTCATATCTAATGACCACAGTTATAGTGAAGAGAGCTGGGGTGGTATTGTAGTTAGTGTTTTTCCTTCATAGGTGCTAGGTTCAAGAATCAAATTCTACAGTGGAAGTCAGTTGGTCTCTGTGACTAAGTGGTTAAGACATTACCTTGAGTTCTGAGTGTCGCTGGTTCGAATTCGGACCGCACTTTTCTGTTCACTGGTGCATTTTTTCCTGGCTCTCTTTTCTGTCTTTCTAGTCCCTTTGTATCTGTCTTCAATGTTCACTCTTCTGTGAATTTTGACCATGGTCATTGAATTTTCGTGTGTGTCGATTCCTTCTCTGCCAATAATGGCTGATACATTCCTTTTCTGAGACACCTTTTTTGGAGTTTTAGTTCTAGACAGTTGCAGTTCTCTGCTGACAAGATCTGTCTTCCCAGGTTTATCTGGAGTGCCTTACTCTAGGTGATTTCAACTTTCTGTCACTGGGCTCACGAACCCAGGCTTTTATCCAGGGTGGACACTATAGTTTAATCCCATATACTTTGAGGGAAGTGTCATAGAAGTACAAGACAAGAAAAAGGATGTCCTCAAGGAGAGAGAGTCGACTGCTATTTGTCCCATAGCTGGGGAATGGATTCGTTGCAGTCAGAGCATTTACCACTTGCCGGTAGGTTCTGCACTGTCACCTTATGAGGCCCCATCCCCGCTCTTTGGTCAGGCCTTTCACCTTCAGTCTGTCCGGCTTGGTTAGACCTTCCAGCAGACTCCGCCGACATAGCCTGAAGTATCCTAAAGGCATACAAACCCTCCAACCACAATAAGGTAGGCTAATGTGGAAGTCTGTGAATTTTAATATCATCCTCATTTCCACCCTCTCTGTGAACTCCAGAATGATTTATGTTGATCTATGTACAAAAGCCAGTATATTTTAGTTGTGTAGACCTAACCTGAATATTTAACAAATGACAAAGCTGGCATAAGATGTAGTTGAAATTCTGACTGATTGTTTAAGAAGGACTTGTGCACTTTTGACTCAAAGTTCACTTTAGGGTCATCAGAACCACAAACAGAAAACTGTGGGATATAGCGGGACAACAGCAAGTGGAACAAGAGATAAGGGGCAGAAGATGGCCATGGATAGGACACACACTGCGGAGAACCCCAGACAACATCATGAGACAGGCCCTCCAATGGAACCCCTAGGGTAATAGTGATAAGGGAAGACCCAGGAACACCTGGAGACAGAATGTAAGAAATGAGAGAGAGTGGAGAGATCTGGAAAAGATAGAAGAGCTTGGAAGACCTTGGTTGCGGACCTATGCCTCCCTAGAGGTGAAGGATGAAGAAGAAGGGATTTATTCTCTGACTGTATATGTTGTCTCTGCCGTATAAGAATTCTGGATATCTTCACTTCTGTTCTATCCTTTGTTTGATAAATGCCTTTTGGTTGAAACATTGCTGTTTATTGTTATTGTCGCCAATGTGGTGCCAGGGTCTGCAAGGGAAACAAAGAATAGTACCACGACGACTTACAAGTCATGTCATAAGATACGACTGATATAGGACCCAGGGACGCTACCTTAGTAAATAAAAAGCATCGCAGAAATCGGATGTGCTGGTCTACTTGTAAGCGCATAACTGGCACAACATACAATTGCTTTTAGACTCAGATCACATACAAATCACAGAGTGGTTAACAAGTTTTCAATATGAAGCAAAAAAGGTTGTTATTGTACTTTGTAAAACTAAAGTATTTTGGATTTTTTTTTACTTATTTCAGCATTGCTACATAGTTTTACTGCAGTCTTCCATTATATCAATGATGTGTAAGGATTAGAAATGAAAATTAGACACTGACTTTTCTTTTGCTCAAATTTTGTTGTCAGAACGAAGAAAAGCATTCCTACTGAAACGGAAGATGCACTATAATGAGTTTGCTGCCGTTCAGTTGGCAAAGAAGTTGATGGCGGAGGATGATGACGATGAAGATGACCAAAAGTCAAACTCATCTGCCCCAGTTTTTGCAGATACAAAAGTAACCTACTGACCAGGAGGTCTCTAGCGTTAAGGTTGAAAACTCTTCACCTGGACAAATGTCAGGAGATTTTACAGGTGAACCGACCTCAGCAGATGTGTTCTCCTTAGAATCTAGCTCTAAATAGGTAACTTTTGGGAAGTTATGCACATCAGTGATTAGTAAGTAAACATGCAAGCTCAGACACACACACATCCCCAAGCCCCAGCATGCAAGACTAACACCCTCGATAGTGAGTGCGTGTTCTGTATCAGTGTTCTTAGCAACCCAACTGTATATAGGTACATGTGCTTTCTTAAGTGTAGACTGTATATGGAGAGTTATATTGATCTGGATGCATAAACGTGATATATCATGACAAGCAAAGTTTTATCATCTATTTATATTGTGTCCTTGCATGAAAGTCCATTTTCTCTGAGAACTGATATTTTGTTGTAAATCTTCTAGCAAATAAAGTGTATAGTTTATTCTGTTGTGCAATTAACATGTTTAATTGCTGTTTCATATTGTTTGTTATCATGAATATATGCAACCATTTTTTGTCCCGTTTGGTTCCCTATTGAAGCACTGGTGAACCGACTTTCCTTCACAAGGAGCCCTGCCCACCCAAAGCACCTTGTGCACTTTTCCAGTGTTTACTCTTTTCCAGTGTTGATGAGGAGCTCGGCCAAATAGGGTTAGAGTGTGGATCCATGCAGGAGACCCGTGTTCAATCCACGATATGGACAAGGATTATTTTTTGTTGTGGCATAAAATAAAAATCCTAACCGGACAGCTTCGGGCGACTGCACTAGCCATGCGGCCATTAAATTCCTCAGGTCTTCGTCCCATCTGTCCTACACCGACCTAAAAAGCAGCACTACAGGCAGTAACGATAGTAACTCTTTAGCAGTTTATTATATTTATATTATTTTTGTTTGCTCGCAATTAATTCAAGCTTAGTCATGCACTTAATAGGCCACCCCTGACTGATATTTGCTTGAAGGCTTGCCTTCTTTATCATCAGTTTCCCCTCGCCATTCAGAGGAACCTTACTCCGATGACTTAAGAGGTACTTGTAATTTATATTCCCAGGTAAAGGATTTAGGTTTCCTGTAGTCTAACCACGCACTGTGTGCACACCAAAAATTGTTGGCCTCGAACCCGGATTTTTCGCACAGACACCTCACACCCACATGTTGCCAGTGGGAATATGCATGCTATTAATATTCTGATCTTTGTTTTACTATCAGTTCCATTCTATACGGTTTTTCAGTTGTTTAATTTAAGGAGATATAACTTTTAAATATCATTTGACTTACTAAAACGCATTATATAGGCTCTAAATCTCAGTTATGTGAAACTTAACTCTTTCCACGCTGAGTTTTTTCCTCAATTTTTAAATAGTTAATTCAAGGGATGTAAAAATAATTTTTTTAAATCCCACCTACTAATCAGTAAATAAACATATATATATATATATCCATCTTATTCTATACTAAATTGAAGAAAACTGGATAACCTAATATAATAACAAGGTTAAAAGTAGTAGAAGTAAAATAGAAGTAAACGAAGTTTCTTATACGGAAGCAACTTGATGGCGCAGGTACGCTAATGGCGTGTAACGCACTTCCGCTGTGGCGCAGTGCGGAAAGCGTGGAAATAATTAAGACACTTCTTCCAAATCGTGTTAAGTATGGGAAGATTATTTCAGACAATCGATAATCCATTATTTTTACGTTATTTATTAGTTGTATCATTTCTTTTATTGTCAAGAATGTTGAAATATAACATTAAATTATACAGGAATTAACATTTGTCGGTTTATCTTTATCGGTTAATTTTGTTGATTTATTATGTTGGTTTTGTTGATTTTATCAGGAATCTGGTCGAATGGATTAGAGCGCAGCTCCCATGCAGAGAGACCGTGTGAAATTCACGGTAAGGCCAGGGATTTTTCTGCCTAGTTCTTCTGCGTTGTGCGCTACTAGTCCAGGCTTGCCCTGGTGTGGCGCTTCTGACTGATTTTTGCCTAAAAGCCTGCTTACTGTTATATTGGTATCCTCGCCATACAGGCAACCTTCTCCAACTACAAAGAACTGCATTAGCCATTAAATTTCTCAGGCTCTTGTGCCATCTGTCCTACACTGCCCTAAAAAGTGGTACTACAGACAGTAACAACAGTTTTTTTTGTCAATGGTATTGTTGAAAGTGGTAACTGAAAGATGATCAAAAATATTAAGTAGGGTAGTTTTAGAAGTTACAGCAACAGAGTAAATACATTGTTATAACAGAAGGGGTGTGTTTGTGCTTTATTCTACACAAAATCTTTCTTTTGTCCTTCTCTGCTTTTTGTCGTTAGGCGTAGCAGGTTTAACTGATGATCTGTTTCCGAGACAGTACACGCTTGGTCGCCTCTTCTTCAGCGATCTCTGGTCATGCGCTTAATTTACTGTGACCACAAACTGGGCGGTCAGCTTCAGGTCTGTCAGGTTTCCCAAAGCTTAGTTTTCAGGTCGACTGGGTGTGGCCACATATTGCTTCTCAACTCACCCAGTGGAGAACAGTCTTGCAGGATATGCTCCGGTGTCTGTTCCACCTGCTGACACTGGCAAAGAGCTGTTTGACTTATTCCTAGTCTATATGTGTTTGTTGAGTCTGCAGTGTTCTGCATAGTGAAATATAATGACCTGGTCTGTTCTGCTTAGGTCTTTGAGGGAGTCAATTTGTTTGAATGGGCTGCTGATATCCATGATAGCTCAGTCGCCTGGTATGCAGTGGTATTGTGAAGTTTTAAGATGTTGTAACTCTATTGATCCATCTTTTCTTGGTCTGCCCCTTCCTCTTGATGATTTAATTTTCAGGTTGTACACTCTTCCTACTGGTGTATTCTGGTTCATTCTCACCAGCACAAATACAGATAAAAATTAGTTTAGTGAAATATCATGATGCTATTTAAAAATAATATTAATATGATTTCTTCTTGGAGATCGACTCCTTATATATCGACCACTTTGAGATTTGTATGTGATCTGAGCCTAAGAGCGATTGTACTTTGTGCCATTATGCAAAAATTACACATAGGCCAAAACATCCGGTTTCTGCAACACTTAATTTACTAGGGTAGCTTCCAAAGCCCTACCTCAGTCGCCTCTTACAACATGCCTTGTAGGTCACAGGTCACTCGTCTTTGCTCCCTTGTGGCCGCAACAACACACAGGTGGGACATCTTTCTAGCAGTTGACCTCATTGTAAAGAAAGTGACTCAGGTGTGATGGTTTCCTACCATGAACATTTAGACACATTCATAGAGCCTAGTACAGCTAGGCTTAACCAGCAGGCAATCTGTCATGGGGGGATTGAACTTCTTTTCTCTAATCTTGTTTTACCTCACAGTGTCAGGATAAGAAGGGCTTTTGTGTGCGCTTCATAAATAGTGTTTTTCACTGCCTCTGTTATTTCTGAGATCCAATTTTGCATGGGCTGCCTTTTGCTTTGTGTCCACTGTATCGGAGTAGCATTGCTCTTTGAGACTCACTGTCTGTTGGTAATCTGCATATGTGGCCGAACCATTTAATTTGTTGTTTCTTGATGAAGTTCAGTACTTTATGTTTACTCACTTTTTCTTGATGTCTTAATTTCTAAATTGGTCTCTTCTTGTTACCCCCAGCATTCTGCGTAGACACTTCATCTCTGTCGTGACTAGTTTTCTTTATCATTTGCTGTTAGCTTGCAGGCTTGTAATCAAAAGCGGGAGAAAGATCATGTTGAACAATGCTCTTTTAGTGTTCATGGTGGCGTGTCTGCATTTTAAAATGATGTGTTTACGCTATATGTTTTAAACGTACGCGCTTATTTCTTTCCTTAATCAGAAAGTAACATAATACCCATATAGATTTATGCATATACTAAGAAATCTTCAAGAGTTTGCGAAGAAATTAATCAAAGACAAGGAACAAATATATTATTGCTTTAAAATTCTTCTGAACTAGTCATTATTGTCAAATGAAATAAAAATTATTGCATATCCTTTACAGGATGTCACCATCAACCACAGTAAACGAGTCATTGATTTTTCTAGGCACTACTTATACATTTAGTATTTTGTCATTGCTTTCAGAACGGGTGAGGTTTATTTTAACTGTTCGTAAAAATCCATGGAAACAAATTTGCTTCCAAACTTCCCTCCGCGGAGTTTGTACCAGGTACTCTTGGAGAGCCCGGTAGCGTAGTTGTTAGTGAACTCGCTTCTCAAGGCTGGTGGTCTGGGTTCAACTCCTGCAGTGTGCGTGGAATTTTTCCAGACCGCGGCGGCTCTCAGGTCGACCCAGCCTCAACTGGGTTCCAGACATGCTCTGGGAAAGTAAAGGCGGCTGGCGTGATGCTGACCACATCACCCATCGTGTGCCGACGGTCAATAAAAATACAGGCCTAACACTGTATTGACCTATATACCACGAGGTATGAAAGGGTTCCTTTACTTTTTTTTTTTTTTTACTTACTCTTGGGTTGGGATAGAGCTCACTGCCGCTAAAGGCAGAAAATTTTGGTTTCGGATGCGCTTGTCCTACATTAGTAGGGGCCTAACAGGGGCGCAACGTTCTAACCGTTCTTGGCAAAGACTGCTTATATATCACAATAAGAATGATCAAAATGGTCGATAGAACGAATGAAAACAAAAAAAAGCTACCGCTAAGATACAGACGCCCACTTGTCAAATGACAATTTTATAATGATTTATGTGTGAGAGATACAACAAGCAGAGAGACGACAATTTGCTTTGACAATATTATGCTGTATTATTCTTTTAAATGTTGTATATGTTAACAGTTTATATGATACTGTGAAGCAATTATTATGTTTATCTTCTTATTGCTCTTGATCATGTTCAGAAGAAACTTTATTGCCTTCATGTATCAGTTGTTGTTTGTGTTGATTTTTATGTTTTTTTCATTTGCTCGTAGTCATGGTACCTCTGACTGATTTTCAGGTGAAAGCTCCGTCAACACACGGACAGTGTCCTATTCTTCTGCGAATGCTCCATATCGACCACTTATTAACCCCTCTTTGTGGTTTGTATGTGATCTGAGCCTAAAGCGATTGTGCCAGTTATCGCCCATAATTAGACCAGCACATCTGATTTCTGCAATGCTTTTTATTTACTAGGGTAGCTTTCCTAGGCTCTCCGACACGACAAAGTGGACCTCTCTCGACACGACAAAGTGAAGCTGTCCGACATGACAAAGTGAAGCTGTCCGACACGACAAAGTGAAGCTCTCCGACACGACAAAGTGAAGCTCTCCACAGACAAAGTGAAGCTCTCCGACACGACAAAGTGAAGCTCTCCAACACGACAAAGTGAAGCTCTCCAACACGACAAAGTGAAGCTCTTTTGAGAGCTTGCTGGTTAATGTTTTAAAGCGTCCAACAGAGCTGGCAGTGGTGCGCAGAAATAAGGGTTTATGGTTCAAATCCTGTTTGGAATTGAAGCTTATGTGTTACGGAAGCCCCTAATACTTGTTCGTTGTCTATTTATTGATGGTATTCATTGGCTTCCCCTGGGGTTTTTAAAAAAACTTCTTATTCTCTTCTCTCAGATTTATCCTGTGACTTGGGGAGAGGGGATTTTTATCTTTGTCAAAGTCTTTATGTAGTGTGTTGTGAAATTCGTCACTCCTGTAATATCGTTTGCTTGATAAAGACCCTTTGGTCAAAACGTTGCTGTGTATTTTTGTATTTTGTAAAACTACAGTACTTTGTTAGTACGTGTTTCGCCATTCTACATAGTTTGACTGCAGTCTCCATCTATATTGGGATTATTAAACCAAGTCGCTGACAGTTGTTTGTATCATAGCAATATAATTATATTGGCCTCGGAGCTTGCCTTGAAATCTGATTTTTGTTTATGTTGCATGATTTTTATGTATAAATTTTGTATTTGGTTGTGATCCTTATTGTCTTGTGTGTTTTGTTCATTGTCATTGACAAGATGAAATTGGGGGGGAATGTGTTAAGCCTTTGCCATGCAGATTGTGGTTTGAATCCTTGCAGAAGGTCATGGGTTCGAATCCTTCTGATGCTCCATATCAACCACTTGTTAAACCACTCTTTGTGATGTTTATTTGATTCAAGCCTAAGAGCGATTGTACATTATCCCAGCTATGCGCCTGATATATAGCTGGAGGCTGATATTAAAAGGATAAGTAAAACATGGAAAGAATTGGAAGGGAATGTAGGAGAGATGAAGAGCTGTGCTCCATTGGGAATTGAAAGGTGGAGAAGTAGGTCAGCACATCCTATTTCTGTGAAGCTTTTTATTTACTAGGGTATCTTCTCTAGGCCCCTACCTCAGTTGTCTCTTATGACATGCCTTGTAGGTCACAGTGTTACTATTCTTTGCTCCCTCGAGAGCTCCGGCAACACAGGGCAGGGTTCGAATCCAGACTGTTCTGTTCATGGTACATTTTTTCCCTAGAGGCACCTGGGATTGTTGCAGGAGCTACAGAGTTTGCTCCTTGTACAATACTCTCAGCATGTGGCGTGCCATTTCTATGGAGAGGGGCAGAGCCATATATGGTATAACCCAGTGCAATGAAGTCAATCCTTCGGCTTTAATTAAGATGAAGTTGGTTAACCGGTCTTGTAGTTTCTTTCTTATTGTCGTCTGTAACAGGCATTTTTTTATTCGCCTGCTATGAATTCAGGCGTAGAATTATGGCATCTTTGACTAATTTGTGCATGAAAACTTATATTTTTTAACCCCTAATGTCTCTCGCTATTCAGGCAAGCCAAACTTTGATCTCAGAGGTACTTGTAATTTACATCCACAAGTAAAGGATCATGATCTCTAGTAGTCCAACCAAATACCATGTGCATGCCAAAAATTTATGGAGCTAAGCTGGCTTGAACACCAAACCTCCATGACATGTAGTCATTAGTGAAGCATGTTATCAACTTCAATATTGGCCACCCACAATTTCCTTGTTAAATGTTAATCAAATATTCACACAAATTAATATTTTACGGTGTTCAACGCACGGTAAGGCCAATAAGTTTTTTTCTGCTTGGGACATTAAAAAATATCCTAACCTGAACAGGTTCGGATCGACCGCACTAGCCATGCAGCCGTTAAATTTCACCGGCACATATCCCCCTGCCCTACACTGTCTTAAAAGCGGTATTACAGCAGTAACAAAGTTATACAATCTTTTAGTTATATATTTATTGATTATTTTCTTCTAGTATCATATTTTAATTATCAACTCATTTGTAAATATTCATTAGTTATATCTATATATATTTATATTGTAGAGGATTGTTTAGCTAATGCTAACTGTAACAGTTATGTGTTCATTGTTTTGTAGTATTTTGTAACAAAGGTTTTTGTAATCCTCAACATATCATTTGTTTTGTTGTTATTATGTTTGTATTGAAATTGTGAAAGGTGTGTGGATGTCTCCAGGTGTGTAGATGTCTCCAGGTAAATGGTGTGTCCAGGTTTGGGATGTCTCCAGGTGAATGGTGTGTGATGTGTCCAGGTGAGGATGTGTTCATAGAAGATTTTGTATGGAGTATCAGATTGATATATGTTCATAGAAGATTTTGTATGGAGTATCAGATTGATATATGTTCATAGAAGATTTTGTATGGAGTATCAGATTGATATATGTTCATAGAAGATTTTGTATGGAGTATCAGATTGATATATGTTCATAGAAGATTTTGTATGGAGTATCAGATTGATATATGTTCATAGAAGATTTTGTATGGTGTATCAGATTGATATATGTTCATAGATTTTGTATGGTGTATCAGATTGATATATGTTCATAGATTTTGTATGGAGTATCAGATTGATATATGTTCATAGATTTTGTATGGAGTATCAGATTGATATATGTTCATAGATTTTGTATGGAGTATCAGATTGATATATGTTCATAGAAGATTTTGTATGGTGTATCAGATTGATATATGTTCATAGATTTTGTATGGAGTATCAGATTGATGTATGTTCATAGAAGATTTTGTATGGAGTATCAGATTGATATATGTTCATAGAAGATTTTGTATGGAGTATCAGATTGATATATGTTCATAGATTTTGTATGGAGTATCAGATTGATATATGTTCATAGAAGATTTTGTATGGTGTATCAGATTGATATATGTTCATAGAAGATTTTGTATGGAGTATCAGATTGATATATGTTCATAGAAGATTTTGTATGGAGTATCAGATTGATATATGTTCATAGAAGATTTTGTATGGAGTACCAGATTGATATATGTTCATAGATTTTGTATGGAGTATCAGATTGATGTATGTTCATAGAAGATTTTGTATGGAGTATCAGATTGATATATGTTCATAGATTTTGTATGGAGTATCAGATTGATATATGTTCATAGAAGATTTTGTATGGAGTATCAGATTGATGTGTGTTCATAGAAGATTTTGTATGGTGTATCAGATTGATATGTTTTCGTAGAAGAAGTACAGTGAAGTTATGTTCAAGACATTGCAGGATGAAGTCGTATGTTATGTTGTTACTGCACACAAGTGGAGCGGTTATACAACCATTTGCCAACCTCATTTGTTGTTTTTTTTTGGTTGTATTTTTTCAATAAATTATGATGCAGTATTGTTGTTGCTCTTCTTCTGCATTCGTCTGCTGTGAATTCAGGCATTAGACCTGGTATGGCGCTTCTGACTGATTTTTGCGGGAAGGCCCTGCTTTTACTATTTGACTGGTGTCCCCCGCCATGCAGGTGGGTCTTCACCAACTTCAGAGGTATATGCAGTATTGTGCAAAATCCATGTTGGGATTTTAGAGTAGTACTGTGTCAGAGTCATTGACGTGGAAGTCATATAGTAGATGGTGGATGAAAGTATGGACATTAGGAGTCTTAGGATGAAACTCTATCTAGTCACAGTCATGACAATTTTAACAATGACTAATGTTAACAGTAAAACAACAGAGGGTCAACAGCATTTTCATGTCTATTCTGTGTTACCAGAGCCAAACATGAAAAAGTAAAGTCGCAAAACATAACTACATGTGAAATATCATGCCTACGAAGTTACCAACAACACCAGAAAAGACAGAATCACCAACATTAGCTTAAGAAAGAAAGTTGGCTAACACAAGAACCTTGCTTGAATTACATTGAAAAATAAATAATGAAGTGGTTCGGCCACGTGATAAGAATGCAACCAAACTCCACTATATACAGAGTCTTCTACAACAGGAATATGAACAGGTGATATGAAGACCACGATAAAAAATGATTAGATGTCATTGCAGAATCCTGTTAAAAAATTCAAAATAACTATCACCCAAGCCACTAAAGCAACGCAAGACAAAAATAGAAAAACCACAAACTGGGCAACATCCTGGTAACAGTGTGACAACAAATATATGATAAATGTTGGTATCTTAGAATTGATAGCTAACTTTGTCATAGAATTGATCAAAGAAGTTAAACCACATTTCACTTATGTTTATGTATGAATAGTGTTTATCATATTGCCAACTTGCATTAAAGAGTCCATTGAAGTGGTAGACAAAGGGTTCAAGAAAGATAGGAAACCCTAGGGAAACCCTGTAACGAATGTTGCTGAGAGAGGTCAGAAATATCGGACTTGATTCCATGGAGGAGAGCCACCATAGCGTAGTTGCCTTAGAAAAATAATGAACATCAAATGGCAGGATATAATCCCAGATACAGAGGTCCTGAAAAGAGCTGCTCTCCCAGCATCTATACAATCTTGATGCAGTCCCAGACAAGATGGGATGGACATGTGCTCGAATGCAGATTGCAGAATCCCAAGACTCTTTATGGTAGCTGCATACAAGGAACTCCAGGGGGCCAGAAAGTTCAAAGATACACTCAGAACTCTATGAAATCTTTAGCATAGATGCAACACTGGAAATGCTGCTCAGACAGATCAGCCTGGCGCACACTTGCGAACTGGTTCCTGGCCTGCGAGGCAGGTAGCACTAGCCGGATGGAACAACGTAAACAGAAAGGCAAAATCCACAAGTGCAAGTATACTTGCCCACTGACAAAACATTTCAAGTCCGTCGGGCTCACTAGTCATCTAGCACACAGACAAACATAGCGCAACTACATTCCTGAGAGAAATTTGGTAGGTCATCATCAACCTGGGATGGACTAGCATCAGTGCTATGAACGCAGACAGTGCATTCACAGTGGGTGGATATTTGTCAACTCTAGCAGCTCAGTGACAGTCTCAATTTGGGTACCAGGAAAATCACTGAGAAGTAAGTGGTGGTAGATTGCCACATCATCCATGTTGCTGACGGTCAAGACAAATCGCTTATTCAATATACTCAGGTATGAAAGGAGCTTACTATTCACATAGAAGAAGTGAGCGTGCCCAGCTCAGGTCGGTATGGAGAAATCTTGCAGACCCTATGTATCATGATACATACGAGAAAAATATATATATACAAAGCTTGTAATAACAGTGAGTCTTCATCTAATATGTTAATTTATATGTCAAATTTGTGTGTTATTAACAATGTGCCCGAGTTATTGTGTTTTTAAATTTCTTAAATATAATAATATCAAATAATTGCACTTTGTTTATATTTTGATATATTTTTGTAATACCAATGACTTTTAAACCTATATGATTGTGTACTCGTCTGTTTGATGTCAAATGTTTTATAATCAAATAATAATTCTTGTTCCTTTTTTCTGTTCATGTTGAATAATTATTAAAACACAAAAAGTCGAGTTTGTGTACTGTTGTTTTTTGTAGAGAATGTTTTTAACCAAATTTTACAATCATTTGTTTTTAAAGCTTTTGTTTCGGTAGAATAAAAATCAACCCAAGTATAAGATGTAGCAGTTGTTTGTGTAGCATGTGGTTTTTCAATTCTACAACATGTTTAGGACATGTTGTTCAGTCATTTGGTTCTACAATAAAACACGCTCTTTAGTGTGGCGTTTGTCAAATGGTTCAACCCAACCCACATAGTGTGTCGTTTGGTCCACAAGGAGTTAAGGAGTCTTTGTAGTATAGAGGTGAGGTGCTTACCTCTGGTGCCAAAGGTAACCGGTTCACTCCCTTGTGGAGCCATCAGGATATTTTTCCAGAGATTCCTGATCTCAGTGTAGGCGAGATCGAGTTCCAAGTCCTATTGGAGACGGACGACAAAATGTAGATCCCATGTTCAGCACGTGAAAGAAACATTTGCAGTTCAAAATCGAGAAGAGCAGGCTGGAAAGCCTCTGCCCAAGCAAAATGCATTAGAAAAAGATTAAAAATAAAATGTTTACAAAATATCTTCAAAATTACATTGTGGACTCACGCCGGTGCTACGGAATTTGTGCACTGCAGCTGAGATCTTCCTCTGTAAGAAAGAGACCAGAGCACACATAGTTACTCACCGAAGTGCAATGATGATGGTCCATTCAATCAATCTTCTTCATCTGTAAGGAGGTGTAGGTTCACAACCAAGGTTTTCCAAGCCCATGCTTGTGTGTTTTAACAAAATAGTTGGTTGTTTGTTCATTCTTCTTCACCCTTCGGGAAGCAAAGGTCCGCAACCAAGGTTTTCCAAGCTCATGCTTGTGTTTTTTAACAAAATAGTTGCTTGTTTGTTCATTCTTCTTCACCCTTCGGGAAGCAAAGGTCCGCAACCAAGATTTTCCAAGCACTACTATCCAAGGCCATGCTGGTGTTTTTTTCACAAAATGGTTAGCGTTTGTTTGTTCTTACGACTAATTTTAATCACTCTTTGTGATCTTTGCTCAAAACTGTATACGTTACACATTGATTTGGTAGGCCCCTAAACGCATAGACTTCTACACGTTTAGGACATGTGCATCCGATTTCAACCAAACCTCCTTAATCACCTCTTACAACATGTGTGGCAGGTAACGGTGGTTCTATTCTTTACACCCCAAATTTGGGCCCCTGTAATCACTGGGGCGATTCATTTTTCTTCACACTTCGAGAGGCATAGGTCAGCAACCAAGGTTTTCCAAGCCTTCCTATCTAAGACTATACTTGTGGTTTTTTTACAAAATGGTTAGTGTTTGTTCATGTTTCGTCTTCTCACCCTTCATCCCTAGGGAGACATAGGTCCGTAACCAAGGTTTTCCAAGCTCTCCTATCTAAGGCCATCTTTTCCAGATCTCTCTACTCACTCCTCATTTTCTTGCATTTTGTTTCCCACCTCCAGGTGTTCCTGGGTCTTCCATTACCTCTATTACCCTTTGGGGGCTCCATCAGAGCCTTCATGATACCAGCACATACATATCTCTGTCATACTCCAGTGCACCTGTCTGTCATTTATCAATAATAGATTTCTGTGTTTGTTTCTTCTTCTACTTGTTCAATGTCTACACACATACAGAGTCCAGTTCTCTGGATGTACGTTGTTGTGTTTGTTAGTTCATCAAGGCTTCCAAACAACTTTGCATAGATGTTTATCTCTGTTGACTAGTGTTCTTTCTGCAGTTGATTCATCAGGTGTTTATTATGTAGGGGACTATAGTCTCTTTAACTCATTAACTACTTAGTTCAAGAAGAAAACACCCGCTAAATCAGATTCTTGCTTGTATTTATGAATTATTTATGCAAGTAATATTAGTTTAGAAAATTACATCAAACTGAATTTTACAAAAAAAAGAAGTCTTGTTAGAGAAATGTAATCAAATATTCAACCATGACAATAAAAAAGGGTAAACTAGATGAATTTCTAAACCATTCTTCCAGCCCAAATCTAAAGAATAGAACCATGTTACTTGTCCGCTATGTGAGGTGCATAAGTGGGAGGCAGCTACCACCGTAAGCCTTAGACGGCTCAGAAACCACAACCAGGAAATTAAGCGTTTCACCGAGGAAGAACCTACAAGGAAGATGGAATGCAAGAAAATGGAGAGATCTGGAAAAGATGGCCTTGGATAGGTGGGCTTGGAAGGCCTTGGTTGTGGACCTATGCCTCCCTAGCGGGCGAAGAATTCTTCACCTTTCCACTCCCAACGGAGCACGGGTCTTCAACAAACTTCTTCCATCCCTTCGAATTCTTTCCACGTTTTGCCCATCCTGATAGTATCAGTCTCTAGATCTCTTCTCCAGGTCTGTCTAGGCTTTCCCTACTCCTCTTTCCTGTGGGTTCCAAAACAGTGCCTGTCTTGCAATGCTTCAGGTCGGTCTTCTCAATGTGTGTCCTATCCATTGCCAGCATCTCTTCCTTAGCTCTTTCTCCACTGGTATCTACTTAGTTCTTTATCTGAGTTGCTAGTTCGTAATCTTATCATACAATCTCAGTTCCTCTATTCTACGTAAACTACAATATGTTAAATACAGTTGACTTCTTAAATACAACACAAGTTTCACATCATGTTTAAATATACAACAACTGCATTTCATTTTTAAATGTACAACAAAAGTTTCAGCTCATCTTCAAATATACAACAAAAATGTCAATCTTCAAATATACAACAAAAATGTCTTCATATCTTCAAATATACAACAAAAATGTCTTTGTATCTTCAAATATAAAACAAAAATGTCTTCATATCTTCAAATATACAACAAAAATGTCTTCATATCTTCAAATATACAACAAAAATGTCTTTGTATCTTCAAATATACAACAAAAATGTCTTCATATCTTCAAATATACAACAAAAATGTCTTCATATCTTTAAATATACAACAAAAATGTCTTCATATCTTCAAATATACAACAAAAATGTCTTCATATCTTCAAAGATACAACAAAAATGTCTTCATATCTTTAAATATACAATAAAAATGTCTCATCGTGAAATATACAACAAAAATTCTTATCTTTAAATATACAACAAAAATTTCAGCTAACCTTCAAACAACAACAAATGTCAGATTACCTTAGAAGATACAAATGAAAATTTCAATGTTTCTTAAAGACACAAGGTCAGTGGATTTAGCCTCCAGGGCTTGTATAGCTGACAGTGAGTCTGTAAGAGATACAATCTTACCTGCAGCTTATTCATGTGCTGTGCTGCCATCAGGAGGGCTAAGAGTTCTGCTTTGTAGTTGAAACATATTTGTCCAGTGTTCATATATTTTCATCAGATAAATAAATATATATATATATCGTATATTACCCAGTAATTAATCTATGGTGGTGTCTGTGGCTTAAGGGATAGTGACTCGGTCTATTAACCCAGACGTTCTGAGTTCGAATCACGCTGTGGACAGCTTGGTTGCAAGTTGTTTTGCGTGGATTTTTACAAAAGGACGATGGCACCACCTGTTTAGAGAGCAATGGCAAACTACTGAATGTAATAATGCCTAGAAAATCACAAACAGCATTAAAAAGCTGGGGTTGATTCGCAAAGTCCTGTAAAGGATATGCAATTAACTTTTAATTAATCTACATCATATACGTTTACACAGGCTACATCCATCTAAGCTACTCAAACATAACGGCCTGTCTTTACTGCCTGTAATACCGCTTTTTATGGTGTGTAGGACAGGAGGAACATGAGCCTGTAGAATTTAATGGCTGCATGGCTAGTATAGATGACGCAAAACTGTTCAGGTTATGATTTTCTTCGCCCGAGTGGTTACCGGGTCCAAATTTGGGATGTAAAGAATAGAACCACTGTTATCTGCCTCGCATGTCGTAAGAGACGACTAAGGAGGTTCGGCTGAAATCGGATGCACATGTCCTAAACGGTAGAAGTCTATGCGTTTAGGGCCTACCAAACCAATGTGAAACGTATACACGTTCTTGGCAAAGATCAAACATATCACAAAGGTGATTAAAATTGGTCGTAAAGAACGAACGCAAAGAAGAAGAATGATTTTCTTTATGCCCCAGGGACTGAATCCGAGACTCCCGCATGGGAGACAGCGCTTTAATCCATTCTGCCAGACACTTCACCATAAAATAATATAACCCCTGGATAACTCAATCAACTGTTGTTTCTTTAATAATAAGCAAGTACCTCTGAAGTCAGAGAAGGTATGGCGGGGGACAATGATAAAAAGTAAAGCAGGCTTTCATACAAAAATCAGTCAGAATCACCATATCACGCTTGAACTCATAGCACGAATGCAAGAAGAATAATCATGTCTGGAATGTGAGTCTCAGAATATTCCTTTATGCCAGTGAGGTATTTATTGTACCTATCATACCTGTGAGATATATGTTCACAGGTGAAAGAATTATAATTCAAATATTATCTACAATGGTAATATTTTGGTCCCTAGTATTATTACAATTTATCTAAGCACAGAAATAAGGAATGTGTTTCAGTGTGTAGGAACCACAAATAACAATACCTCCAACTCTCAGTCTTGGAGTATCTATTTTCAAGTACCCAGTACCAGAAATTCTGTCACTCAACTAGTTCTCTGTGTATCTCCAGTATTCATCAGAAACACAAGACAATATTTATTCTCAGACATCACACTATTCATTGACTAGATACCATCTCAAATGCCCATCTGCATATCTGCAAAGTTATAAAAACTTTCAATTTGTACCCCAGCTGCCTCGGATGATTGACTGACAAACACAACTGCGTTGGTGCCTTTCAAGAGTTCCGCAAGCAATGTCTGGCATAAGGACACAATGCCGTCACCGCTAAACTGAAGCCCAATCACAGGACCTAAATAAATCAGAAAATAATATTTTTGTTAATTAATCCAATATAAAATGAAATAGACGAGATTCTTCTTCTTCTTTGCTTCGTTCTTTACGACCAATTTTAATCACTCTTTGTGATATGTTTGATATTTGCCAAGAACGTGTATACGTTGCACATTGGTTTGGTAGGCCCTAAACGCATATACTTCACATGTTTAGGACACATGCATCCGATTTCAGCCAAACCTCCTTAGTCGCCTTTTACGACATGCATGGCAGGTAACAGTCGTTTTATTCTTTACACCCCAAATTTAGGCCCTGGTAACCACTCAGGCGAGACGAGATGCTGTTTATGTGTATTCAATCATCTTCTTCTTCGAATGATCCATATCGACCACTTATTCTTCTTCTTCTTTGCGTCGTTCTTTACGACCAATTTTAATCACTCTTTGTGATATGTTTGATCTTTGTCAAGAACGTGTATACGTTGCACATTGGTTTGGTAGGCCCCAAACGCATATACTTCTACACGCTTAGGACATGTGCATCCGATTTCAGCCAAATCGACCACTTGTTAATTACCCTTTGTGATTTGTATGTAATCTGAGCGATTGTACGTTGACCCAGTTCTGCACCTACAAATAGGCCAGCACATCCGATTTCTGCTATGCTTCTTATTTACTAGGGTAGCTTCTCTAGGCATCTACCTCAAGGCCTCTTACGACATGCCTTGTAGGTTGCAGTGTCACTATTCTTTGCTCCCCTTGCGAGCCGAGGCAAGACAAGGGCGGTGTGTTCAATTTAAAATAGATATTTGTTAACGAACCATTATTTGTGATTTGAGCCACATAATGAAAGTACATTATATAAGTTTAAGTGATTCATTGTGACATGGTTTACAGTCACTCAGCTACAATGGCTACGGAACTGATAGGAAAACAAAGATCAGAATACTAAGAGCATGCATATTCCCAGTGGCAACATATGGGTGTGAAGCATGGACATTTAACAAGGCAGTGAAAAACATATAAGTGCTTTTGAATATAAGTATCGCCGAGTGGTTACCGGGCCCAAATGTGGGTGTAAAGAACAGAACCACTGTTACCTGCCACGCATGTCGTAAGAGGCGGCTAAGGAGGTCTGGATGAGATCGGATGCATGTATCCGCTAGGGAATGCTAACCGAAACAAATGCTTGCAGAAAACGGATGCACCAGGCCGTAAGACGCATAACATGGTGCAACGATCCTCACAATGAGGAATGGGATAACGGATTCTACGGTTGCCAATCTGCCTCGAGATTTAGCCACGCAGTAAGAATGTCAGACCCACCATCACGAGGGTGGCCAAAACTTACTGCGGAAGAGGTCAGCACAAACGGGAAGCAGAAATCATAGGAATTATATCCTACAGAACTGCCCCAGTATGCAAACTTGAGAAGAAAGAGGTGGCCCACTTACACTAGCGTCCAAGACAAACTATATGGCGTGGCTGATAATCTGAGGCACACGGCTGCCTTTATTAGAGAATCCAAATCCCAATCTAGTGAGAACGCAGAAGAAGAAGAAGAATATAAGTATTACAGGAGAGCCTTCCGTATATCATGGACAGAGAAGAGAACAAATAAATCTATTCAGAAGGCATTCAAAATGAAATAAAACTGGCTAATGCTACAAATAAAAAAAGAGAAAATTGAGGTATTTTGGACATATAAAAAGACACGACGGTCTGGAGAAGGCCATCATGGAAAGAGAAGAAGAGGAAGACCACGGAGAAGATGGATTCATGATGTAACTGATGGTTGGAAAATGAGGCGTGACATCTGGCTTATGAGAGAGAGAAATACTGAAGGACTATTGGGGTGGCAAAGTTTTGCCAAGCTATTTGATGATGATAA
Source organism: Arion vulgaris (assembly GCA_020796225.1). Lineage (NCBI taxonomy): Eukaryota > Metazoa > Mollusca > Gastropoda > Stylommatophora > Arionidae > Arion > Arion vulgaris. The sequence continues at coordinate 6,903,025 of CM036761.1, forward strand.
TGAGATACAATATTTGGTGCATTTAGACCAAGCACATACCTCTGAAGTCGGAGAAAGCATGCCTTCACGCAAAAATCAGGCAGAAGTGCATATTATTTGAGCAAATTCACGTTGACATCTGAGACTGACCACTACATTCTTTGAAAATTAGTTTAGTTTAGTTGTTGGAACATCATCACTACATATCAAACCAATTAGTCCGTAAGTGCTCTGATCTCCTCCTCAGTATATCTCTCAGCATGTGCCAACTAACAACACCAGTTCTTTGTTGGTTTACTATTCCTCTGTGGCGACAAGTACACTGCTCTTGTCTAGCTACACCACATTTGACTTGGAATTCTTGCAATCTGGTTTGTGTTGTAGATTCACCACTATTACTTGAATCATTTACACATCTTTTCTCCCTTAGGAAATTGAGAATATCAGCCTGGTCCATTGCTTGCCCACTTTTTACAGCAGCCATACCTGCAAGGCTATCGGTGCATTTTTATAAACATATTTAAGTTGACATCTGAGAACGTGCACTAAAGAAGTAGAAAAAATAAAACTACACACAGCTTACCTTGTCTAGTTGCATTTGCATAAGAACTGGATCCGAACACACGCTGTGCATCATCAGGGCCCATTGCAACCTCCTTTGTCTGCACTAGTAAACTATTAGGCTGTTGAGATGAGAAAATAAAAAGTAAATTGGGATACAATAGTGTATCAATATAAGGGAGTCACTGTGGCGTAGTGGTTAGGTACTCATCTCTCGTTCACAAAGTACTTGGTTCGCTGCCTCCCAGAGCAATCAGGATATTTTTCCAGTGATCCATGATCTCAGTGTAGGAGAGATCGAGTTCCTAGTTATATCGGAGACAGACGATAAAATGTAGGTTCTGTGTTCAGTTCAAGTTGAGTACATACAAAAACCTTGACATTTTAAAATTGAGAAGAGCAGGCTGGAAAGTTGCTTTCCTGGCAAAACTCATTAGAAGGATTTTTTTTTTTCGATCCAGAAGCACTTGAGCTTTTCAGCTCTTCGGCTCGGTGCCACGAACACCATAAATCTGGGGAATCTGTGGCTTTTTCTGCCATCCCGCAGAATTGAACCCGCACACACAGAGGATAGTCACCCGTAGTCCAACGCGCTACGAATACGCTGGGCAGACGGGCGATTAGAAGGATTAAAAGTAAAATTCCTACAAACTGTTTCACCATCATCTAAATTACATTGGCGACCCTCGCTGGTGCAACAGAGTTTGTGCACTGCCACTGAGATCTTCCTGTGTATGAAAGAGATCAGAGTACAACACATGGTTACTCACCGAAGTGCAATGATGATAATCCCATCAATAAATCAATCATGGAGAGTAAGTGAGAAAACTGCATGTGTGGTGATGGGGCCCGCAAGGGAAGTAAAGAATAGTACCACTGCGACCTGAGAGCAGCGGTAGCGTAGTTGTTAATAAACTCGCTTCTCAAGGCTGGTGGTCCGGGTTCAACTCCCGCAGTGTGAGTGAAATTGTTCCAGACCGCGATGGCTCTCAGGTCGACCCAGCCTCAACTGGGTACCAGACATGCTCTGGGAAAGTAAAGGGGCCGGCGTGATTCTGACCACATCACCCAACGTGTGCCGACGGTCAATGAATAATACAGTACTAACACTGTATTGCCCTATATACCACAAGGTATGAAAGGGTTCCTTTACTTTTTACTTACCACTGCGACCTACAATGCATGTCGTAAGAGGCGACTGTTGTAGGCCCTAGGAATGCTACCCTAGTAAAAGCAGCGCAGAAATCGGATGTGCTGGCCTACTTGTAGGCGCATAACTGGCAAACGTACAATCGCTCTTAGGCTCAGATCACATACAAATCACACAGAGTGGTTGACAGGTGGTCAATATGGAGCATTCGAAGAAGAAGTGAGAAAACAATCTTGACATCTCACAAACAAACAAACAGATTGTAGAACGCCCACTGTAAGATTAGATTAGTAATAGAAAGTAGACAAGTTACACCATGTAGATAGGACTTACTTTATGAGATTTCACTGTATGCAAGAACTTGATTGCTCTTTCTGTTGATTCTCCATCGTGGAAGAAAACTACTAAACAAGACTGGAAAGAAACAATTGACAAATTAAAGATGCACAATACAGAAACATATAGTTATATCAAATTCAAAGTAGTAGCATGTCCCTTGCGGAGTATCCCTTTCATCACAGTCTGAATGAAAAACTCTCTGTCTCTAGCAAATTCTCCCATCTCTCCCAGCATCATGTTCAAGGTCTATTTGATGTCCTGCTGACACCTTCGTCTTGATCGTCCCCTGCCTCTTACTCCAGGAACCATCATTAATCCTCTCCGCTCCTCGTGGAGCATAGGGCCTCAACAGTTGTTCGCCACTCTTCTCGGTCTCTGGCTGTTCTTTTTATGGTCTCCCAGGTCAATTGAGCACTCTTCAGCTCCTCAATAAGACCTCGTCTCCAAGTCTGCTTAGGGCGTCCTCTTTTTCGTATTCCCTGCGGGTTCCACTCGACTTAAAGCACCTGTCTAGTGACACTCGACTGTGTCTTCCGCAAGGTATGGCCTATCCATCGCCATCTTCTCCTCTTGACCTGTGTCATCATAGGTTCCTGCCCTGTTCTTATCCACAGATCCGTGTTTGTAACTCTATCATACCATCTCAATCTGAGAATCCGCCGCAAACATCCGTTGACAAAGGACAAAGATCTGTTGTCCAGGAACCATGCCGTACATTATTTTTTTTTAAATGTCCCATTGACATTTCAGACCTTATGGTATGAAGTAATTTCACTTCACATCTCTACTTCCTAGTATGCAGGAGATAGGGGACCAATACATTTCCACATGTGGAAAATTGAGTTTGGGATTGAATCCACAACCCTCTTGTGTCCTTCTTCTTCTCCGAATGCTCTATATCGATCACTTGTTAACCACTTGTTGTGATTTGTATGTGATCTGAGTCTAAGGCAATTGTACTCTGTGCCAGTTATGCACCTACAAGTAGGCCAGCACATACGGTTTCTGCAACACTTTCTATTTACACTAGGGTATCTTCCCTAGGCCCCTACCTCAGTGCCTCTTATGACATGCCTTGTAGGTCGCAGTGTTACTATTCTTTGCTTCCCTTGTGAGCCCCGGCAACACACTGCTATCTCTTGTGTCAGAGTCGATAGATAAACACTTATGCATTACGCTAATCTGCCCCACTATGTATAGTTATACATCATGAAATATATAATTAAATAACAAAAAGTTGACTTACAAACCAATGAAAGTATAACTTATCATAAGAATAACAGTTATTGGTTACTGAGCTGGCATTACAGCACTCGGGGCAGACCCATAGGTGCTCAGTCTCCCCTAGCAGATTTCAAAGAGTATGCATACTGATTGTCCCTGTGGCTCGCCGGTTAAACACACTCCTCTCTCTGTCCCTCAAGCATCCAGCTCTACTTGTGAAAAAAATGAAAATCGTGGCATATCCCAAAGGACGTAGCCATCAACCACAGTAAACAAGTCGTTGATTTTCTAGGCACCACTTATACGTTCAGTAGTTTGCCATTGCTTTCTGAACGGGTGGTGCCATCGTCCCTTTGTTAAAATCAACGGAAACAATTTGCAAGCAAACTGTCCGCAGCGTGATTCGAACTCAGAACGTCGGGGTTAATAGACAGAGTCACTAACCCCTAGGCCACAGACGCTACTTGTACACTATATAATTCCAAACTCCCTAAATCGCACTATTGATTCAACGTCAATTTTAGTGTCCTCATCCAATAGTAAGAGACAAAATTAGAAATGAAGAAATCAGAAGAAGGCTGGATGTTGAAAAAACAACGGATTAAATGATTTGGACACCTGATAAGAATGCCCTGGTATCGCCTATAACAGAGAGCCACATAGAAAAAATATAACGAGTACAGAACGAGAGGAAGACCACAAAAAAAATGGAGTGATGGCATCAAGAACAGCCTTAAGAAAATTAATAACAGCTTACAAAGTGCATTAGAACAAGCACACACAAGATCACTGCATCCCCCCTTCCACACTGCTATAAAGAAGTAAATGGTGGAAGAAAGAAGAAGATCCAACAGTAGGTCACCAATATATTGAAGAACATCCCCCTTATCCATCCTAAACTCCACAACAATTGATGCAGCCTGCCCATTCTATTGTTGCCGTGAATCTCGCATGACCAGGACAGTAGTCCCACTTGAGTCTCTGGAGGTTTAAAACCTCTATAGACAACATCCACTCATACCGCAACCGGACAGTTATACGTCAAGAAATATATAACTTAACATAAACAAAAAGTTTAGTTTCTCAATTGTTTACCTCATTGCTAAAAGCACCTCTTCTGCCTAAAGACTGAGGAACCACACTGCTTTCTTCGTCAACTTTTATTTGCATGGACTGAAACTCATCTCCCTCTGGTAGTGGTACAAAGTCCTCAACTTTAGCCTCCTGATAGAGAACAAAGAATAGAATCTGTACTAAAATATTGGATGACTAGGAATGCAGCACATTTCATACAAACAGCATAACCTAGCAATATGAGCATTCTTACCAGAAATAAGGGTAAGTGGTTCGAATCCTGTGTTTGTCAATTTGTTTTTTATGAAACTCTTAATACTTGTAGTAAAAGTAAAGGAACCCTTTCATACCTCATGGTATATAGGTCAATACAGTGTTAGGCCTGTATTTTTTATTGACCGTCGGCACACGATGGGTGATGTGCATCAGCATCACGCCGGCCGCCTTTACTTTTCCAGAGCATGTCTGGTACCCAGTTGAGGCTGGGTCGACCTGAGAGTCGTTGTGGTCAGGAAAAATTCCACGCGCATTGCGGAGCTGAACCCAGACCACCAGCCTTGCGAAGTGAGTTCACTAACAACTATGCTACAGCGGCTCTCTTAATACTTGTACACAATCTATTTATTGATCATATTCTTTGCTTCCGTTGCTTCCCCTGAGATTTTTACGAAGAAAAAAAAAATTATTCTCATACAGCCTTAGATATCAGTATCAATTATAACTGGGGGTCTCCGTGGCAAAGAGGTTAGCTGCTCGCTTCTCTTATTCTCATACAGCCTTAGATATCAGTATCAATTATAACTGGGGGTCTCCGTGGCAAAGAGGTTAGCTGCTCGCTTCTCTTATTCTCATACAGCCTTAGATATCAGTATCAATTATAACTGGGGGTCTCCGTGGCAAAGAGGTTAGCTGCTCGCTTCTCTTATTCTCATACAGCCTTAGATATCAGTATCAATTATAACTGGGGTCTCCGTGGCAAAGAGGTTAGGTGCTCGCTTCTCGTATTCTCATACAGCCTTAGATATCAGTATCAATTATAACTGGGGGTCTCTGTGGCAAAGAGGTTAGCTGCTCGCTTCTCTTATTCTCATACAGCCTTAGATATCAGTATCAATTATAACTGGGGGTCTCCGTGGCAAAGAGGTTAGCTGCTCGCTTCTCTTATTCTCATACAGCCTTAGATATCAGTATCAATTATAACTGGGGGTCTCCGTGGCAAAGAGGTTAGCTGCTCGCTTCTCTTATTCTCATACAGCCTTAGATATCAGTATCAATTATAACTGGGGTCTCCGTGGCAAAGAGGTTAGCTGCTCGTTCTCTATTCTCATACAGCCTTAGATATCAGTATCAATTATAACTGGGGTCTCTGTGGCAAAGAGGTTAGCTGCTCGCTTCTCTTATTCTCATACAGCCTTAGATATCAGTATCAATTATAACTGGGGGTCTCTGTGGCAAAGAGGTTAGCTGCTCGCTTCTCTTATTCTCATACAGCCTTAGATATCAGTATCAATTATAACTGGGGTCTCTGTGGCAAAGAGGTTAGCTGCTCGCTTCTCTTATTCTCATACAGCCTTAGATATCAGTATCAATTATAACTGGGGTCTCTGTGGCAAAGAGGTTAGCTGCTCGCTTCTCTTATTCTCATACAGCCTTAGATATCAGTATCAATTATAACTGGGGGTCTCAGTGGCAAAGAGGTTAGCTGCTCGCTTCTCTTATTCTCATACAGCCTTAGATATCAGTATCAATTATAACTGGGGGTCTCCGTGGCAAAGAGGTTAGCTGCTCGCTTCTCTTATTCTCATACAGCCTTAGATATCAGTATCAATTATAACTGGGGGTCTCCGTGGCAAAGAGGTTAGCTGCTCGCTTCTCTTATTCTCATACAGCCTTAGATATCAGTATCAATTATAACTGGGGGTCTCCGTGGCAAAGAGGTTAGCTGCTCGCTTCTCTTATTCTCATACAGCCTTAGATATCAGTATCAATTATAACTGGGGGTCTCCGTGGCAAAGAGGTTAGCTGCTCGCTTCTCTTATTCTCATACAGCCTTAGATATCAGTATCAATTATAACTGGGGGTCTCCGTGGCAAAGAGGTTAGCTGCTCGCTTCTCTTATTCTCATACAGCCTTAGATATCAGTATCAATTATAACTGGGGGTCTCCGTGGCAAAGAGGTTAGCTGCTCGCTTCTCTTATTCTCATACAGCCTTAGATATCAGTATCAATTATAACTGGGGGTCTCCGTGGCAAAGAGGTTAGCTGCTCGCTTCTCTTATTCTCATACAGCCTTAGATATCAGTATCAATTATAACTGGGGGTCTCCGTGGCAAAGAGGTTAGCTGCTCGCTTCTCTTATTCTCATACAGCCTTAGATATCAGTATCAATTATAACTGGGGGTCTCCGTGGCAAAGAGGTTAGCTGCTCGCTTCTCTTATTCTCATACAGCCTTAGATATCAGTATCAATTATAACTGGGGTCTCTGTGGCAAAGAGGTTAGCTGCTCGCTTCTCTTATTCTCATACAGCCTTAGATATCAGTATCAATTATAACTGGAGGTCTCCGTGGCAAAGAGGTTAGCTGCTCGCTTCTCTTATTCTCATACAGCCTTAGATATCAGTATCAATTATAACTGGAGGTCTCCGTGGCAAAGAGGTTAGCTGCTCGCTTCTCTTATTCTCATACAGCCTTAGATATCAGTATCAATTATAACTGGGGTCTCCGTGGCAAAGAGGTTAGCTGCTCGCTTCTTTTATTCTCATACAGCCTTAGATATCAGTATCAATTATAACTGGGGGTCTCCGTGGCAAAGAGGTTAGCTGCTCGCTTCTCTTATTCTCATACAGCCTTAGATATCAGTATCAATTATAACTGGGGGTCTCCGTGGCAAAGAGGTTAGCTGCTCGCTTCTCTTATTCTCATACAGCCTTAGATATCAGTATCAATATAACTGGGGTCTCCGTGGCAAAGAGGTTAGCTGCTCGCTTCTCTTATTCTCATACAGCCTTAGATATCAGTATCAATTATAACTGGGGGTCTCCGTGGCAAAGAGGTTAGCTGCTCGCTTCTCTTATTCTCATACAGCCTTAGATATCAGTATCAATTATAACTGGGGGTCTCCGTGGCAAAGAGGTTAGCTGCTCGCTTCTCTTATTCTCATACAGCCTTAGATATCAGTATCAATTATAACTGGGGGTCTCCGTGGCAAAGAGGTTAGCTGCTCGCTTCTCTTATTCTCATACAGCCTTAGATATCAGTATCAATTATAACTGGGGGTCTCCGTGGCAAAGAGGTTAGCTGCTCGCTTCTCTTATTCTCATACAGTCTTAGATATCAGTATCAATTATAACTGGGTGTCTCCGTGGCAAAGAGGTTAGCTGCTCGCTTCTCTTATTCTCATACAGCCTTAGATATCAGTATCAATTATAACTGGGGGTCTCCGTGGCAAAGAGGTTAGCTGCTCGCTTCTCGCTCCAAAGGTACTTGGTTTGCTCCCTCATCGAGCCGTCTGGATATTTTTCCAGAGACCATTGATCTGTGTGAGATCTAGTTCTTGGTCCTATCGAAGATGGATGATAAAACGTAGGTCCTGTGTTCAATTTGAGCTAGTTAAAGAACCCTTGGCAGTTCAAAATCAAGAACAGCATGCTGAAAGCTGCGCCGAGACAAATTCATTCGAAAGATTAAACAAAAATATTTTGATTCCTACAAAATATTTTCATCTTCTTCTAAATTACATCTGGGAACTGTTGTTTGCAAATCCGCCCCCAACGTATTCAAGTTGTATTTTCTAATAAGATGTATACTATGTCTTATACACCCAAGCAGGCTTGTTTCTTTTGCAGTGTGGTCATTATCACCATTATGTAACTTGTCCTGTGAAGGCTTTACTAACATAACAATCCTTCAGAACTTCACTTTTCCTTGCCTATATTGCTGTCATGTTCAAGTCAGGAGGAGGGTTGTGATAGTGAAGTTGATAACAATCGGTGCTAGTGACCATGTGATGCGGAAATTTTGAGGGTTCGATGTTAGTTTTGCAAAACAATTCCCAGTGTGCAGTTGGGCTACACTGATCTTTTACTTGGGAATCTAAATTACATGTACCTCTGAAGTCAGAGTAGAGCTCACCTGAATGGTGAGGTACACTGGTGTTAAGAAAAATAAGCCTCCACACAAAAATCAATGAAAGATGCCATATTAGGAGCATAAAAAGGGAAATTTGTTCACAACGAGGTATATTGGAGAATACAGTGTTAGGCTTATATTTTTCATTGACTGTCGACACACAATGTGTAATGTGGTCAACATCACCCGGTCGTCTGTACTTCCCAGTGCTTTTCCTGGTACCCAATTGAGGTTGAGCCAACTTGAGCGCCATTACGGTCTGAAAAATATTCCACATCCACTGTGGAATTGAACCCGGACCGCACGTCTAAGAAGCGAGTTCACTAACAACTACGCTACTGCAGCTCTCTGATATTAGGAAACATAAATATATCACAATTGAGGACCTAAACTTCAAGTACCTCTGAAGTCGGAGAAGACCCGCCTGCATGGCAAGGGACAGTAATAAAATGGTAAGTAGTCTTTCACGCAAAAATCAGTCAGAAACGACATACCAGGCGCCATGGCTATGCCTGAATTCAAAGCGGGTGAGCGCAGAAGTAGAAGGAAACATAACTACACCTACATTCATAACAGGCAACAACAAACAAGTAGAATAAACTGAAACAAATAAATAAATCTTGAAATCTGAACAGATAAACTCACAAGTGGCAAGTAAGAGAAGTTAGCATCTTCATCTGGTATAGGAGTGAAGTCATGAATGTTGGACCAGTTATTGTTGAAAACACTTAATCCAGCAGACTTGAATTGATCTGTAATAAATATGACACTTTATATTACTATAGGATAATAACGGTCTCTGTGGCTGAGTGGTTAAGCTCTTTGCCTTGCGAGTCGAAGGTCGTGGGTTCGAATCCGGACTGCGGCCTTCTGTTCACAGGTGCAATTTTTTCTAGAGACCCATAGGATTGTTGCCGGAGCTACGGAGTTCGTGCTTTGTGCAATACTCTCGGCAGGTGGCGTACCATTTCTGCAGAGAGGGACTGAGCCATATGGGGTGAAACCCAGTGCAATGAAGTCAATCCTTTGGCTTTAAAACCCTTTAAAACAGTTATACAGTTTTTCTGATTAGGGGTCTCTATGGTGAGGTGATTAAGAAGTTTGCCTGACGTGAAGGCTGTAGGGTCGAATCCGGACAGAGTGCAATTTTGTCTGGAGATACCTAGGATTATTATTGGAGTGACGGAGTTTGTGTTACACTCTTGGCAGGTGGCGTGTCAATTCTGCTGACAGGGACAAACCTTCGCCTAAGATCATTTTTGTTCTTTCTTGAACTCTTTGCCTCCCACAGCAATGCTTTTTTTGGTGAATATTTGATCATTTCTTCTCATAATATTCACAACATATCTTCATCTTATCTTTCTTATAACAGTTGTTTCTATTAGTTGACCAGACATTTCTGACTTCATCACTTCTCCTGAATTTGTTCCCATTACTCTAACATTGTCTTGTCTTATTCACATGTGCAGTGAAGGTCGTGGGAGTTTTAGTTATCTGTCCTGTGCCTGGTGTGTTGCATGTGTAGGTGTTAATCTTTGATGTCGTAGGACATCTGTGATAGTATCTATCATTCTAGTTCTTGGTCTTTCTTGTGCTCTGCGTCCTGTTGCCGGTTGTTGTAAGCGTGAGATAGTAATAGATCTGGTTATTCTAACATTAAGAGTCATTAATTTTTCTGAATTTGTAAATGCAAGTTGGAATAAAATATGTTGAGCAGAAGATGGCAAAATATTGTATCTTAACTGCAGAAAAAGCACTGTATGTTGTACTTAAATTCTCTGGCTCAAATCAGGAAATTAAAAAGAGTAGAAGATGATGTCATTACGGAGAAAACTCATCATTTCAGAAAAAATAAGAACTTTAATATCAAGCAACAGTATGGAATAGAACTGATAGGAAAACAAAGATCAGAATACTAAGAGCATGCATATTCCCATTAGCAACATATGGGTGTGAAGCATGGATGTTTAACAAGGCAGTGGGGAAATATGTATGTAATTTTGAATATAAGTGTTACAGAAGAGTCCTTTGTATATAATGGTCAGAGAAGAGAACAAATAGATCTTTCCAGAAAGAACTCAAAATCAAAGAAATGGCTGAAGCTACAAAAAAGAATAAGAAAATTGAAGTATTTTCAGCATATAGAAATACACAAAAGGTTGGAGAAGACCATAATGGAAGGAAGTATCCTGGCAAAGAGGAAGACCATGGAGAAGATGGATCCAGGATGTAACTGATGGTTTCAGCATGACGACTGCAGAGGCGAGACATCTGGCCTATGAGAGAGAGAAATTCAGGAATGTTAAGATGGTAAAGTTCTGCTCAGGACAAGCTATTGGATAATGATGATGAACATCAAGCCTAAGTGTCTAAAGCTGAAGGATTGGCTTCAGTGTGCTGGGTTTTACTCTCTACGGCTTGGCCCATATAAATATATATTTATATATATAATATAATCATGAATATCAAGTATGATATGATAACTTCTCTAATTTCAAAGTTTAAATTATAACTGTAACTATGAGACTGTACAATGACTGTAAAGTCAAACATTTCTTACGTGAAAGCTGCTCATAATAATATCTGAAACAGGCAAACTTCATGCGACTGGAAGATTCTATGATTGGCTGCGTAGCGCACATGAGAAACGTATCCACCTGGAAACAGTCTCTGGTTCTGAACTGTTGACAAGCTACCACTACTTTACACTGTTTACAATCTCTGATGAACACACTGGGGAAAATGAAACAGAATTAAGCTCAACATAAAGTAGGCAAATTATTTTTCTGAATTCTATATTTTTTTTAATTAAAAGAATTGTTGTCTACATTGGGTCTTAACTCTTTCCACGCTTTAAGCCGCACTCTGTGCCACGGCGGAAGTCCGTTGCACGATATTAGCTGCACACTGCGCCATAGAGTTGCTTCCCTTATAAGAAGTCTTTCTAGTTTTACTTCTACTGTTTTACTTATACTACTTTTCAACCTTGTTATTCTATTAGGTTGTCCAGTTTTCTTCAATTTAGTATATAATAATATATATATGTTTATTTATTAACGAGTAGTTGGGATCGTTTTTTTAAATTTGTTTCTTATTTTATTTACCTCCCTTGAAATTGCTTAAAAATTGAGGAAATAACAGCGCGTGGAAAGAGTTAAAGAGACTAAGATTGTGAAAAAATGAAAATATCCACTCATGGCATATCCATTACAGGACTTAGCCATGAACCACAGTAAACCAATTGTCGATTTTCTAAGCATCACTTATACGTTAAGTAGTTTGCCATTGCTTTCTGAACAATGGGGTCTATTTTTACTGTTCGTAAAAATCCTTGCAGACAAGTAAGTCAATTACTCTTAGATTCTCCTAAAGGAGTTAATTCTTATTTTTCATGTTCGTTTGGCCTACACACTCTGATATAACCAATAAAAGGTTCGCCTTAGGTTGAAAGGAGCATGCCTCGGCTTAAAGAGGCTTTAATCCCCTACTAAACAAACAAACAAAATCGCAGACAAGTTTGCATCCAAACTGCCTGCCGCGGAGTTTGAACCAGGTGCGGTTGGGTTGTAATCGCTCCTGCTTAAGCTACAGACAGCCACTAAGATTTTACAAACAGTAAAACCCCATATTAAACTATCACATCTGGAGTTATACTGTAGCATGGTATCACATCTGATTGGTTATAGTGAGGCTGTTAAAGCTGACACATGTCAAGATACAGGTAGTAATTAAAAGTAGTTCTTTTTCTTTACCTTTCCACTCTCAACGAACCACAGGTTTTCAACAAACTTCTTCCAGCTCTTCCTCTCTCTTGCCATCACTTTAAATTCTTTCCATGTCACACCTACAATTTTAATATCAGTCTCTAGCTCTCTTATCCAGGTATTTCTAGGCCTTCCTACTCCTCTTTCCCTGTGGGTTCCAAAACAGTGCCTGTCTTGCAACGCTTCCGGTCGGTCCTCTCAATGTGTTTCCTATCTATCATCTCGTCCTTAGTTCTTTCTCTGAGTTCATCGTTCGCAATCTTATCATACCTTCTCAACCCAGCCATTCTACTGAAACATTCATTTGCGAAGGTCTGTAATTTTTAATTAAAAGAACTTACCTTGACTTTATGGGCCCCAGAAAATAGCAAGTTAATACAGTCATCTACACTGACTGTAGCTATGTGGTCGTAGATGTAGATTCTAGAGTCCTGCATGACATGAAAAAACGAACATTCAATTATCAGTTATATGAGGTCTATCATCATAGCATCCTGACATGTCCATAGGTGCTCCGATCCCACCGTAACAAATCCTGCAGCATCCAGTGGCCTAACGCCAGTTTGATGTTGATTAACATCTTTCAGCATCCAGCCGCACTAACTCGCCACGCGAAGTCCCTTGCGCACTCGCATAGGTGTTCTTATAAGAAATCTTCTAGTTTACTTACGTTTACTATACTACTCAACTTTTATTCTATTGTGCGTTTATTTAGTATATAATAATATATATGTTTATTATTATAGTGGGATGAATTTAAATTCTTTTTTTACTCTAATTAACTGCTTAAATTGAGAAAATAAATGATGTAAAGAGTTAATCAATTTTTTTCTATATTTGGTTTGTTTTTCTCCGTGTTCCAATATTGACACCCACCCCTCTCAATCTGGTCAGCGAGTGGGATTCACAACCCTGAAACTCCTCTGTTCGGAAAGTCTCTCAATGCGTTAAGAATGTCATTTGGGTCCATTGCAGTTCCCTCTGATATTGTAGCCAAGCCAGCCAATCTGTCAGTTCACTCATTACCCCTGACTTCTGCGTGCCCAGGGACAAAAATGACTGTGATTTCTCTTGTTCATGTCTGTACCAAAATGAACATTACAATAACTTAATGGATGACTGCTATATACTAACAAAAATAAATATAGACATACACAAAGCCTTCTTACATATTTTATATATATATATATATGTAATATAATAAAACTAGTCATCACAAAGATGAAGTCTAAAGTGTATAAAGTCGAAGGATTGACTTCATTGCAATGAGTTGTACCACATATGGCTCGGTCCCTCTCCACAGAAATGACAGTCACCTGCCGAGAGTACTATACAAAGCATTAACTCCGCTCTGGAAAAAATGCACTTGTGAACAGAACGGCGCTGTTGAGATTTGAACTCACAACCTTCGGAACTTAGCCACAAAGACCCCCAAATGAAGTGTCTACGCAGCAGAGTGCTGGGAGTATCAAGAAGAGACAGGTTTCGAAATTAAGACAGCAGGAAAAAAGTGGATAAACATTGCGTACTGAACTTTAGTTTTTCTAAATTTCAATGGTTCGTAAGCAGATTACAAACAGACAGTGTGCCTCAAAGGGTGATTTTACTCAGATACAGTGGATAAAAAATGAAAGGTCCACACAAAAGGTGCGAACAAGAGCCTATTCCAAGAATCACTTTTTTTCAAAGTAAGACTGACATGACTATTCTGTATGTAAGACTGACATGATAGTTCTATATGTAACATGACAGTTCTGTATGTAAAAACTGACCTGACAGTTCTGTATAACTATCTGTTCTCCATTAACTGTCCCGGCACGCTTGACAACTGTTTCCCCCTTCTTTCCATCAATCACAAAATCTTGTACATTTGACCTGTCTCTCTTGTCCCTACATAGACAAACGAGGTCAAGAAGCATTTCTTCAAGTGAACAAAAGCAGGTAAACTTGAAGTTTCAAATAAAATAAAATCACAAAGACTGTAACAATGATAATGGCTGACTAAACTAAATATCAGCTTATGGTGTGATAACAAAGGGGGCAGTAAGACTGTAGCTTTTAATTTAGAACACAAGCTACATACTATGATCTGCAAATACGAAAAGGTGTCAACAATTTATGATCATCAATACCTTTGAAGTAGAAGTAAATGGTCACCTGAGTGACAATGGGGATACAAAAAGCAAGTCTCCTTGCAAAAATCGATCAGAGGCATCATGATTGCGCCTGAATTCATAACAAGCTTAACGAGTAAACAGATTTAATATTTCCACGTTGAACACCAAGCTTAAGAAAAATTATTGTGTGACTGCATAATTAATACAACTCTCATTCTGTACTATACACTACCGTGTTCACTTATAAACAGTTTGGTGTATATATATCATACTTTAGTGAAAAAATATTGATGGGAGTTAGGCCTTAATAAATTGACATATATATGAAATTTCACAGAGTAAAAATAGCTGTGCCAAGAGGTCTAAATTGCTGCAAAGTGAAAGAGTTAACATGAGCATTGAAACCTAATAATGATCTATGCTTACTAAAGAGAAACTTATGGGAGTATATTTTTTTTTTGGTCATCACACTGTTACCGGGTTGTTGCCCATTGTCATGGTTTTCTGTTTTTATCTTGCGCTGCTCTAATAGCTTGAGTGATAGTTATTTTTGCTGTGTAACAGGACTCTGCCATCTGGCCATCTTTTTTCATGGTTTTCCTCTAGTCTTCTTTCCCAATGTTCTGTTGTAAAGTTGTAGAAGACTCTGTATTATACTGTATACCGTAGCTTGGTTGCATTCTTATTAAGCGGCCGACCACTTCATTCTTTGTTTCTCAGTGTAATTGAAGCAAAATTCAAACTTTTTTTTTCTTGCAACTTTTGTCTCTAGTGTGACTGTAAAGGTTTTCTGAGCTCTTCAACAAGTTTGTCTACACCGCTTGCTTTGTTGTTAATAAACTCTCCGGCGTTGACGTTCTACCTGTAAACTAGATTAGATCGGATGAGAATATTGTACCATATGTACTTTTCTTTATATTTGCTTGTGATTTATAATGAGTAATTTAAAACAAAAGAAACATAATAAATAAAGAACGGCTTCATAAAATTTAATGAACTACAACTCACCACGAATACACCTTGGGTTCTTCTGCAGTTTCCTCCAGCGGCATCTGTCCACTGGGTCTCCTAAAACAGGACAAAAGGCATCCCATACTTACAAACTGTGTTCTAGGAATGCACAATACAGTATGTTTACGCCAGAGATCCTACAGCAGCTTGTCAAAGCTTGATTGGAAACCAGACGATCATCTGTTATAGGAACGATGTCAATGAAATTCTCGCCTGTGGTTGGACAGAAATCATGACAGTTTTAAATCTTCTGCAGGTGAGAGTAGACAATTTGTTTTTCATGCTCGATCCGATATAACAACAAAACTCATTATCTAGTTTAAATCTGGAATTCTCCTAGTTGAGTTCATTCTTATTTTTCATGTTTGTTGGCTTTCAAACTCTGATATAATCTATAAAAGGCTCGTCCTCGGCTTAAATAGACTTTAATCCCCTACATAACAAACAAAAACTCGTGCCTCGACGGAGGCTTTAATCCCCTACAAGACCATAGATGGATACGACACATATTGAGAAGACTGATCGGAAGCATTACAAGACATGCACTGTTTTTGAACCCGCAGAGAAAGAATAGGGAAATGTCTAGAAATACCAGGAGAAGAGAGTTGCAGACTTATATTTAAACGATAGGTTTTTCTTTTCTACAATCATGCTTGCCTCACAGCGTCAGTTCAAGAAGAGATTTCTAAAATGGGCCCTTATATGTGCTTCGTAGATATAGTGTCTTTCGTCGCCTCTGTTATCTCTGATGTCCATCTTTTGCATGGCCGGCCTTTTGCTTTGTACCCATTGTATCGGAGCAGCATTGCTCTTTGAGGTGTACTGTCTGTTGGTAATCTGCTTACGTGGCCGAACCATTTAATTTGTTGTTTCTTGATGAAGTCTAGTACTGATGTTGTACCCACTTTTTCCTGATGTCTTCATTTCTCAACGGGTCTCTTCTTGTTACACCCAGCATTCTGCGTAAACACCATCTCTGTCGTGACTAGTTTTTTCTATCATTTGTTGTCAGTGACCAGGTTTGGCACTGGTAGCATAATGTGGGAGAAGGTTTGTGTTGAACATTGCTTTTTTGTGTTCATGGTGACATGTTTGCATTTTAAAATTGCGCCATTTGTCCTATCATTTGATTTGCTGAAGCTGTCCAGTTTGTGGTCCACAGTAAACTAAGCGTATGACCAGAAATCGCTGAAGATTATAGTATGTGTCAGGTAACCCATACTATTATAACAAGTTTGAGATATCACATGCTATTATAGGAAGCTTCGTGTAGCACATGCTATAATAGCAAGCTTCAGGTAATACATGCTAATATTGCAAGTTTCAGGTAGTACATGCTAATATAGCATTCTCCAGGCAGCCCATACTATTATAGCAATCCTCAGGTAGCATGTTATAATAGCAAGCTTCATGTAGCAAATGCTATTATAGCAAGCTTGAACCGCACAATTGTTGGTTGTATCTTGATGTAAATGAACGTTGTCAGAAAAGATTGTAAAAAAGTCACAAATGGGGTCTATGTGCATGGAGGTAAGGTGCTCACTTCTTGCTCCAAGAACACTCAGTTCGTTTCCTTTCTTTCTTTCTCGAATCCTGTATGCCTCACAGCGTCAGGTCAGGAAGATATTTCTAAAACGGGCCCTAGTATGCGCTTCGTAGATAGTCTCTTTCGTCGCCTCTGTTATCTCTGAGGTCCATCTTTTGCGTGGCCGGCCTTTTGCTTTGTACCCATTGTATCGGAGCAGCATTGCTCTTTGGGGTGCACTGTCTGATGGTAATCTGCTTACGTGACCGAACCATTTAATTTGTTGTTTCTTGATGAAGTCTAGTACTGATGTTGTACCCACTTTTTTCCTGATGTATTCATTTCTCAACCGGTCTCTTCTTGTTACACCCAGCATTCTGCGTAGACACTTCATCTCTGTTGTGACTAGTTTTCTTCTATCGTTTGTTGTCAGCGTCCAGGTTTGGCACTGGTAACATAATGTGGGAGAAAGATTGTGTTGAACATTGCTCTTTTTGTGTTCATGGTGACGTGTTTGCATCTTAAAATTGGCGCCATTTGCCCTATCATTTGATTTGCTTTGTTGCATCTGTGTTGAATTTCATTAGTTATTCTTCCATTTGCTGAAAAAATGCTCCCCAGGTATGTGAAATCTTTTACTTGATTTAGTAGATGATTATCGATGGAGATGTTGGTAGTGTTTTCCTCTCTGGCGAATGTCATTACTTCTGTTTTGTCGATGTTAATTCTCATGTTGTATTCGTTACATGCTAACTGGAGTCTGTTGATGTGTTGTTGTAGTTGTTCTTCTGTTGTTGATATGATTGCCTGATCGTCTGCAAAAAGAAATTCATTTAAGAGTTCTCCGAGGTTGTTTCCTTCGCTGGTGTTAGCTATTTTACAAATGTGGTCAATGTACGTGATGAATAGCAGCGGGGATAGTACGCAACCTTGTCTTACTCCTGACCCTACGTGAAACTTTTCTGATAATCCTGTATTTGTTCTAATCGTACATTGGCTGTCAGTATAAATGTTCTTGCAAAGGTTGATTAGGTGTTCATTAACCCCATAGGTTGTTAGTATTTTCCACAACTTGTGCCTATCTACGCGGTCGAACGCTTTTTCCTGATCTACAAATGCAACGTGTAAATGTTTGTCGGATTCGATAGTCCTTTCTACTAACTGTCTGAGGGCGAATATTGCGTCTGTACAGCTTTTGTTCTTCCTGAATCCCATTTGGGAGTCATTAAGCTGTGGCTCGATGATGTGCGGAGCCTTTCTCAAGTATTTTGCTTGTTTAGTTCGTTTCCTATGTGAAGCAATAGAGATATTTTCCTAGAGATCCCTGAGCTTAATGTAGGTGCAATCGAGTTGCTAGTATTGTCAAAGATGGGGGTAAATGTATGTTTTGTGCTCAAGTTGAGCAGGTAAAATAACCATTAGTTAGTTTTAGTTTGTTCCTTTCGTGCCAAAGGCGGCACATAGGCAGAGGTTTTAGATCTCCATGTGATACGGTTATTTGCTAGCAGTTGCAGATCTTGTATGGTTTTACATCCCAATAGTTTACTTTCTTGTTGGATGGTTCTTCGAAGAGTGGTCTTTGGTCTTCCACGTTTTCTTTTCCCAACTGGTGACCACATAAGGACTTGTCGATTTAGTCTCTTTTCGGCTGATCTAAGCACATGACCTAAATATTTCCACCGTCGTTTCCTTATAATATTTGATACGGGTTGTTGGTGTGTTCTATCTCTCACTATTAGCAGTTGAAAATAACCATTAGCAGTTGAAAATCTAAATGAGAAGGGGAAACAACTACAAGGGAAATATTCATTGAAATCAAAATTGTGGCATATCCTTTACAGGATATAGCCATCTACCACAGTAAACGAGTTGTTGATTTTCTAGGTACCACTTATACGTTCAGTAGTTTGCCATTGCGTTCTGAACGGTGAGGTCTATTTTTACCTTTCATTAAAAGTTCCTTAAAAAAGATTAAAACAAAATTCCTACACAATTTTCACCATCTTCAAACTTACAATGGGGACCATCGCCGCTGCTAAGGAGTTTGTGAACTGTTGCTGAGATCTTCCTGTGTAAGAAAGAGATCGGAGCACAGGATTATTTCTAGAACAGCCTCTTATGTGCGCTTTAAACATGGTATTTTTCACTGCCTCTATTATTTATGTGGTTCTTCTTTTGCATAATAGACCATTTTCATTGTATCCGCTGTATCTGAATAGCATTACCATTTCTTCTTCGATCATTCTAAGCTTGTTTTTATCATTCTCTTTGTGATATATAAACAGCCAAACATCAGAATGTAATGTACGTGCACCAACCTTCAGCACCTATTTGAGCACAGTTGCTTATCCTTCGGTGGGGTGTTCGATTTCAGCCAGCTATTGTGTGCGGATTCGCTTCTTCCGCTAGCCTTTGACTGTCCCCAGCCAAAACCCACAAGGCAGTGGGTTGCTATTTTCTTTCAGAGCAGCGACCCTTAGACGACCTGCCCTCCCGGGCTTTTGAGCACCATCTACCCAACAAATCCGGCCGTTTTAATGAACACCTTGGTTTGTCGCCCTTTCAGATTTGTGTACGGTTTGCTCCGCTAGCCTTTGATTGTCCTCAATCGGCTACAAGGCAACAGTAGTTCCCTGCGAGCGGAAAGCATTGCCATTTGACGCGCACTATCTGCTGGTAATCTGATTATGTGACCGAACCATTTACTTTGTTGTTTTTGGTAAAGTTCAGCATTGATGTTGTACCCACCTTTTACCTAATGTCTTCATTTCTAAACGAGTCTCTTCTTGTTACTCCCAGCATTCTGCGTAGATACTTCATCTCTGTCGTGACTAATTTTCTTATATCCTTTGATGTCACCGTTCAGGTATGGCACTGATAGCACAATGTTTGAAGAAAGATCATGTTGTACAATGCTCTTTTAATGTTCACCGTGACATGTTTACATTTAAAAATTGGTGCCAATTGTCCTATGATTTTATTTTTAAAATTGTGTTCTTTACGTTAAATTTTGTTGATTATTCTCTCATATTTTACAAAATGTTTCCCAGAATATGTGAAGTCTTTAAATTGCTTTCAATTTAAGCTTACCAATATAATAATAAAATCAATAATTTATAAATTATGATATAACATATAAAGTCATGCAGGGCTGCATATCTGCTTAATTCGTGCACCTAAAATATAAGAAGAAACGTAAGATAAGAAGGTGAAAATGAATTTTTAATCCTTTTTATTCAGAAGAAAAAATACATGAACTTAGATATACTGGTGACACACATTGCTATTATCAACATAACAAATGAGAAGTTACAAATTATTATTGACAATTCAAAGAGAAAAATGAAAAAAAATCAAAATTTATTCTATTTTTTTAATTGAGTCCTCTCCGGAAGTGTTACAAAGAATGGACCCAGTGCTTATGAACGTGAAACTCCAAGCATCATTATTTTTTCAAATGAGAGCTACTCTGAGTTTGTTTAAGTTGGTCTGATTGTGCCATCTGGCATTTTTTGAAGGCTCCCACCTCTTGGTCGCGTGAAGTTGGCACTTCTCTTTGATCTAATCCAAAAGGCAGAAAACGATTTCTTCTCAAAGAGAATTTATTTCTCAATTCTTTTTTATTAGTGTTGGGCCCGTTAGTGCCACAGCAGGTGGGGCCAGTTAAGTTTGAAACATGTAAAAACTCCAAGCATCATCATTCTTTTGAATGAGAGCAACTACTAAAAAAAAGGTTTTAATGTAGTTGCCTATTGGCTCTGTGAAAGGTCTTCCGTCTTTGGCCGCAATCAAGTGAGCCCTACACTTAGATACTACCAAGAAGGTCAATATGGCACAAATAAAAGCAATCTTCTTCTTTGCGTTCGTTCTTTACACCAATTTTAATCACTCTTTGTGATATGTTTGATCTTTGCCAAGAACATGTATACGTTGCACATTGGTTTGGTAGGCCCCTAAACACATAGACTTCTACACATTTAGGACACATGCATCCGATTTCAGCCAAACCTCCTTAGTCACCTCTTACAACATGCATGTCAGGTAACAGTGGTTCTATTATTTACACCCCAAATGTGGGCCCTGGTAACCACTCGGGCGAATAAAAGTAATGACAACGGATAAACTAAACATGTCATGGACATATATATTTATCAATGGATATCAATTAAGGAAGATGAACTGCTTTTCCATGGCCAACATAAGGCAGACTAGGTCAGACAGAAAATCAAAATTCCTTTTTAATAGTGAGTTTACCTCAGTGTATCATATTCAGGGCAGTCTTGAAGTATGTGCTCTGCAGTCTGGTGTGCCTGTCCACATGTACACATGGCTGGATTGCCAATCTTGAATTTTGTATACATGTAACTGCGGAGTCAATTGTGTCCTGTTCTAAGTGTGCAGAATGACAACTTGTTCCAATCTGCTCATATTATAGTAATCGTCTTGTGTTAGTATTTGTGGCTTTCTTGTTGATTTAATCATTCTTTTCTTTTGGTGGTAGGTAACTGGCACATCCGGTTGCTCTCCTGCAGCCCCTTCCTAGGCCAGTCGGTTTGCTGTTTCATTTCCTGGTATTCCACAGTGAGAAGGTATCCACTGCAAGACGACCCTGCGCTGCTTGGACAGTTTAGACAGTTGAAAGGTCCCTAACACCATCTAAATGTCTTCAAATACATATAATTTTTTGGTAAAATGTACATTTAATGGGCCATAATCCAATCTAACTGGCACTCTTAGGGGGTTTCTGTGGCTGAGTGGTTACGCCCTTTGTCTTGCGAGTCGAAGGTACGAATCCGGACTGCAGCCTTCTGTTCACGAGTGCAGCTTTTTCCAGAGACCCTAGGATTGTTTCTGGAGTTCGTGTTTGTGCAATACTCTCGGCAGGTGGCATGCCATTTCTGCGGAGAAGGACCGAGCCATATGGGATAAAACCCAGTGTAATGAAGTCAATTCTTCGACTTTAAAACCCTATCAAATTTTTTTTCCAAATATTTATGATTTTTCTGTAAAACTATCAATTAAATGGCCATAATCTCATCTCAATTATTTTACTCCATATTTATGATTTTTAACACTGTTATTGTCCTTCAAAAATAACGCATTAAATCTTTATTAGAATATTAGTACAATGTAAATTTTAGCAGTTTCAGTTTGGAATATCTTCATTGCACTCCGGACATGTCCGTAGTTGCTCCGATCTCCTTTGCAATATCTTCAACAGCGTCCAGCAACTGACCTTACCAGTTCAATTTTGATTGATGAGCCTACTCACGTACCTGTTATGCTGTTCTTTTCTTGCTACTCCAATCTTCAAACCCAGCTCCTGTAATCTAGTATTTGACATGGATTGGTTTAAATGAAAATCTTCTTGGCAGCAACACTCTATGAGGGCGTTCAAAATATCAGCTCTATCCATTGGCTGGCCCTCAAATTTTAGTTGTATACAGTAATAATATTGGAACTTCTATTATAAATTAATTTTTAACATATTGTTTAAGGCCAAAGGTGCCCACTTCATTATGGACCCTCTAACCGCCGGTCAAGCTGACAACCTGACAAGTTTGTCACTGGCAATGGAGATGGGATAAGAGAAATGTGATCAAAGAAATTATAACACAATCAAACATGTTAAACATAACTACAACGTAATATGTTACAATTTTTATTTAAATCATATTTATCAATCAAAAACACTGAAAATGAAAATTCAATTAAAAAAACAACACACAAACAAACATGTAGACATTCTTCGAACGTTTCATATTGACCACTTGCTAAACCACTCTTTGTGATCTGTATGTGATCTGAGCCCAAGAGCAATTGTATGTTGTGCCAGTTATGCACCTACAAGTAGGCCAGCATGTCAGATTTCTGGGTCACTTTTTATTTACTAGGGTAGCTTTCCTAGGCCCCTACTTCAGTCGCCTCTTATGACATGCCTTGTAGATCGCAGTGTTACTATTCTTGCTCCCCTTGCGAGCTCCAACAACACACGGATGTGAGACATTTAAATGGTGGCTTCATTTTGAATGAAAAGTGAACCCTCAATGAACCCTTTTTCATACCATAAGGTATATATATATTAGGAATACGATGTTAGGCCTGTATTCTTCATTGATCATTAGAACCACAACCAGATCACCTAAAGCCCTTTTCAAGACTACACCCAGATCAACAAAAAGTCCTTCCCAGGACTACACCAACATTAATACAAAGTCCCTCTCAGGACTCCACCAGATCAACACAAAAAGTCCTTCCCAGGACTACACCGACATCAATACAAAGTCCCTCTCAGGACTCCACCAGATCAACAAAAAAGTCCTTCCCAGGACTACACCGACATCAATACAAAGTCCCTCTCAGGACTCCACCAGATCAACAAAAAAGTCCTTCCCAGGACTACACCGACATCAATACAAAGTCCCTCTCAGGACTACACCCAGATCAACAAAAAAGTCCTTCCCAGGACTACACCGACATCAATACAAAGTCCCTCTCAGGACTACACCCAGATCAACACAAAAGTCCTTCCCAGGACTACACCGACATCAACACAAAGTCCCTCTCAGGACTACACCCAGATCAACAAAAAAGTCCTTCCCAGGACTACACCGACATCAATACAAAGTCCCTCTCAGGACTACACCCAGATCAACAAAAAAGTCCTTCCCAGGACTACACCGACATCAATACAAAGTCCCTCTCAGGACTACACCCAGATCAACAAAAAAGTCCTTCCCAGGACTACACCGACATCAATACAAAGTCCCTCTCAGGACTACACCCAGATCAACACAAAAAGTCCTTCCCAGGACTACACGACATTAATACAAAGTCCCTCTCAGGACTCCACCAGATCAACAAAAAGTCCTTCCCAGGACTACACCAACATTAATACAAAGTCCCTCTCAGGACTACACCCAGATCAACACAAAAAGTCCTTCTCAGGACTACACCTAGATCAGGTCCTTCTCAGGGCTATACACTCAATCCAGAACACATGATCGCGAGAGAGAGAAACCAGAACACAATACTCAACAAACAGTCCGTTTTAGGACTAGTCCCAGTTTTAAAAAAAGTTAATTGCATATCCTTTACAGGATTTTGTGAATCAACCCCAGCGTTTAACGCTGTTTGTGATTTTCTAGGCATTATTACGTTCAGTAGTTTGCCATTGCTTTCTGAACGGGTGGTGTCATCGTCCTTTCGTTAAAATCCATGCAGACAATTTGCAACCAAACTGTCCGCAGCGTGATTCGAACTCAGAACGTCTGGGTTAATAGACTGAGTCACTAACCCCTAGGCCACAGATGCCACCAAAAAGATGGCCAATACACTCTGATACAACAAAAAAAGATACCTGTATTAAGTCGAAAGTGCGCACCTCTGCCTAATAACCCACCACCTTACAAACAAATAAAAAGAAATTATAGCAGTTTTGTCTTAACTAATTTACATTTTGTCGTTATGCAAGGGCTACAGACTTGAGTGAAACCTGCAATGGAATTGATAAGGGAACATTCTAAACAGATCTAGTGTTTTCACGAGGAACTAAAGGAAGCTGGATTATCCTAAGAGATCATAAAGAGAATGACCAGAGACAACTCTTGAGGGCTTATGCTCGAAACAGAGGAATAAATAAGAAGTTATTGGTTACTAAATTGATGTCATTGCACTCTGGGCAGACCCATAGGTGCTCAGTCTCCTCCAACAGATTTAAAAGAGTATGCATACTGATAGTTAATGTGGCTCGCTGGTTAAATAACTCCTGCACTCTTCCCCTCAGATACCCAGTTATATCTTTACAATGAGTAACTCCAAACTGCTTAAATCGGTGGGTCGATTAAACATCTATTTTAGTGTCTTCATCCAACAGGTATTCACGAGGAGACCGAAGAACATCCCCCTTATCCATCTTAAACTCCCCAACAATCGATGCCGTTGATGCAAGCCTCTCCACTCTCTCCCTGCTACAAGCACCTGCATGCCCAGGACAGTAGATCCACATAAACCTCTGGAGGTTAGAAACTTCTATAGATGACACCCACTCATACCGAAACCTGACCTTTTGGATCTAGTGAAGAATCGGCTGAGAGTGAGATACAACAACAGTGAGCGGAGTCCCAGAAAGCCAATGGAGGGCAAAACTAAGAAGTGCTACAGAACAGTAGTCAGAATACTATGGACAGAAAAACAAACAAATATGCCCATTTTGCAACAGCTGATGAAGATAAAGTTGAAATATTTTGTAACAGATTAAAAATAATGGGAAATCTCACTTAGCTGAGACATGTTAAGGCAAGCTGAAGGCAATTCAAAACTTAGGAAGAACACATGAATAAGTAGCTACGCTTTTATACAGTACAACATACTTTACTTTTTGAAAAAAGCTAATATTAGAGATTCATTACAGATTACATTCAGATTGAAAGATGGTAGTTACTCTGATCTGTTTAGCTGCTTTCCTTAGTGAATCTACTTCATTTATCTTATTCAAGATCATCAGTTGTTATTTATTATTTCTTTGTTTGGTTTTATACTGCATCTGGAAATTATACTACCAAATTTGATTTGTTTCTTTATAATCAAAGCCTTTTTTAATTTATTTATGTGTTTGAACATGCCATAATAAATAGCACACAGTTTTAAAATTATTTGTTCCATTACATTTTCCTTGCAACACTGCATAAAATATCACACTTTTGTTTTAAAGTTCTACTATTTAATGATATTCTAACTTTTTATTCACAATTCTCATTTTGTGATTAAAACATTAAAAAGTGATATCTTTCTACAACACTTTATGAAACAAAAGCTGATTTACACCACCAATATTTTAAAAACAGGACTAAGACGAGAAAACTCAAGGACAGTTTTTGAACTGAGGATCCATTCTGGTTACTATTTTGTCCATTTCTGCCAAGACTGCTACCATCACTACTGACATCATGTTTGTTATTCTGATCGAGTGTTTTATAACTGCTATCAACATCTGCTTGTTTAGTTGGGCCTTCAGTAAATTGTTCCTGAAGTTTTGTTCCAGATTGGGTTTGGTTTTTAATCTGCTTGTCAGATTCTTTTTTTTCTGATATCTCTGGATTTGTTTTAGTTTTTGTCTCTTCCTCTGTAAAAATAAAACAGAATACAAGTCAAACTAGACAGAAATATTAAAATTGTGGTTTTGGCCTGACAATTTTTTGTTATAACAGGATTTGAAAATATCTTTTAGCACACATGACCATGAA
Organism: Arion vulgaris; assembly: GCA_020796225.1. NCBI lineage: Eukaryota > Metazoa > Mollusca > Gastropoda > Stylommatophora > Arionidae > Arion > Arion vulgaris. Next base: position 6,929,143 of record CM036761.1, read on the forward strand.
GAAAAACTGCTGTGACTTCCTGTAATACCGATTTTAGGTGGAGTAGGGCAGGGTGGGACATCTGCCTAAATCTCGACATGAAAATATTTATTTAAATTGGGCCCTACTCGGAAGTGCCAGACTGAGTGAATCCAGTACAACTGAAAGTGTAAAACTGTGAGCATCATCACTATTTCGAATGAGAGTGCTCAGAGTTTATTTAAATGGGTTTTGTTGTGCCATTTAGCATTTTTTAAGGCTCCTACACTTTGGCCGTGACCAACTGAGCACTACCCTTTGGCCGCGACCAACTGAGCACTACACTTTGGCCGCGACCAACTGAGCACTACCCTTTGGCCGCGACCAACTGAGCCTACCTTTGGCCGCGACCAACAGAGCACTACTCTTTGGCCGCGACCAACAGAGCACTACACTTTGGCCGCGACCAACAGAGCACTACACTTTGGCCGCGACCAACTGAGCTACACTTTGATCTTAGCCACAAAAATAAGAATTAACTTTGTTCAGAGAATCTAATAGTTAGCTGATGATTATGATGTTGGTCTCTTCTGTTTTGCTACTTGAAATGAAAATGATGGTGTATCCTATACAGGATGTAGCCATCAACCACAGTAAATTAGTCATCAATTTTCTAGGCACTACTTATACGTTCAGTAGTTTGCCATTGCTTACTGAACGGTGAGTTCTCTTTTATAGCTCATAAAATTCCACCTCACAAATTTGCTTCCAAACTGCCTGCCGCAGAGTTTGAACCAGGTATACTTGGGTTGGATCAAGCTCACTACCGCTTAAGCTACTACGCTCACAGACGCCTTGTACTTACTAACCCCTATAATAGCTACAAATTTAACATAAAATATCAACCAATCAGAAGGTTATAACTATAAATGCTTGCTACCAATCTCAAGAACAAGGAGTTTTTGCAAGAACATCAGAGGAAGCAACAGACGCAAAGATTATGATCAACAAATAACAATGTACAGGTATTAAGAGCTTCAGAAAAACAAATAGACAAACACGGATTGAACCACTTACCATCATTTGTTACGACACCCATCGCCTAGCCTAGCAATATGAGCATCATTACGAACACAACCAGCGAGCCATTCTAAAAAATGGTTCACTGAGGAGTGTTTTTCTCAAACGCTTCGTTATAACTAGACACAGAATAATCAGGTGAGGTTCGATCGAACAGTGTTTGCACAAACACATGCTATAAGCTTATTGTACTTGTATATATTTGATACAAGACACTATCATACATTCACACTGTATACACATAAGCTTATAGCATGTGTTTGTGAAACACTGTTCGATCAAACCTTACCTGATTATTCTAGTGTCTTTTTAGAAGCTAGACGATGGGTGTCGTAAGAAATGATGGTAAGTGGTTTGAATCCTGTGTTTGTCTATTTGTTTTTTCAGAAGATCTTAATACCTGTACATTGTTTATTCGTTGATCACTATCAATCATGAGTAAGTTTAAATGTAAACAAAAACTAAGTAAATTATTTCCAACCAATCATACAAGATTTTATTTAAATATTTTATTTTTAACCAATCACACATTTTTCTATATGTAAACAATCCCACTTCCTCTTCTTCTCGCAACTTCCTTTGGAGCATAATTCTTCAACAAGTTTCCTTTAACCAGATCTGTCATGGGCAAGTCTTTCCTGATTCTTTGCTTTCTGTCTACAGTTCATCTCTATGCCTCTCTACGCTTCCCTCCTCTTGCCTCCCATTTTCCATTTCAGAGCCACATATCAGTATGTTGTACTTTAATGTATGTCTTATGTGCCAACCATTTCCTTCTCCTTTTTTTTATGTTATGTTATACGACTGACGTCATGGCACATTGGGCATTCCCATTTGTGCTCTATCCCTCACTGCAGCAGCCATTCCAAAGTCCATTTGCTCACCATACCCATGAGGGAGGCTAAGGGTTCAAGAAACAGAGGACGCTCTAGTGAAACCCTAAAAGAATTTGCTGAGAGAGGCAAGAAATATCAGACTCAATTCCATGGAAGAGATTGAGCAAGTTGCCCAGGACAGAGTTGTATTGAGAAATTACTTGCAGACCCTATGTAACGTATAATGGTACGAGAGTAATATATATTACGATCACAGTTTAATCCAATCACAAATGTGTTTATATGAAAGACTTACTCTCTCTGGTGTAGCCACAGTAACTCTGCAATAACTTCTCTGCGTCTGTTAATGAGTGGGTGGCGTTTACAATATCCTCGTTATCAATAAATTGGTTGTCTTTACAATCTTTGATGGCCAGTCGCAGACATTTAACACTAGGGTTAATTAGGCTGAGGAGAATTAACAAACATTTTACAACTTATAAAAACAAAAGTCAACAAAATTAAGATAGAAGCTATGTTTATATTAGTAGTGGTAGCATATCCCTTTTTTTTTTTTTTTTCGATCCAGAAACACTGGTTTTTAGCTCTTCGGTCGTGCCATGGACTCGTAACTCCTTTGTTGGTGCTACGAACCCGTGAATCTAATTGTGCTTTTCTGCTGCCACGGACATTGAACCTGTACATACTGAGGAGAATCACCCACATTCCAACGCCTACGAACAGCTGTAGACGTGGTACATATCCCTTGTGGAACGTTGCTTTCATCACAGCCAGCATGAAAATTCTTGGTCTCTAGCAAGTTCTCCACTTCCTCCAGCGTTGTGTTCAAGGTTTCTTTGATGTTCTGCTGCCACCATCATCTTGATCACCCCCTGCCTCATACTCCAAGAACCATGCCTTCCATTACCTTTCTCTCCAAGCCACTGTGACGTTTAACATGGCCAAAATATTTCATCTTATGGGACATGTCATTTATGAGCCAATGCTCACATGCAAGTGTTGTAGGATGTGTGTTTCTTCTCTGTCCAGGATGTTCTAAGAACCTTTTTGTAACACCTTGTTTCAAAAGCTTTAATTTTGTTCTTTAATGTTTGTGTTATGGTCCAAGATTCGCATCCATATGTTGTCACAGGGACTATGTATGTTCTCAGAAGATGACTACATTATACAAATATATTTATGGAACATCTATGTCAGTCCTATACACATATATACAGGGTTCCCTGCTAGCTAGCTAAGATCAAAGTGTAATGCCAGCTTAATCACAGCCGAAAGGTGGGAGCCTTTTATAGAGCCAATAGTAAACTAAATACATTTAAACAAATTCTGAGCAGCTCTCATTCAAAGAATGACAATGCTCTGAGTTTTACATGTTTCAAACGTACCTGTCACCTTGGCTACGAGGGCCCAATAATCTTTTCTTCAATGAAGATGGAAAATGAATGATGGATGGTTAACACTGATGTTCAAATCACCATTTACATCTTAAATCCATCTTCTCCGTGGTCTTATCTTCTTCTCTTTGCTAAAAATGCCCCTTCCAGATGGTCTTCAGCCCTCATGTCTTTTATATGTCAAATATCTCAAATAGGAAGATTTGTTGTTTCGCTTGTTTGTTTGTTATTCAGGAGATTTATGTCACTTTTTAAGCTGAATCAAATTGTTTTCATGTCAGAGAGTGTAGCCAATAAACATGGGAAAAAAGAAAAACTCCTTTTTTTAAAAATTGGGCCTATTATAATTGGGCCCTGATCTCAGTGTACACGTTCAAGTTTAGCATGTAAAAGAGCACTTGGCAGTTCAAATAGAAAAGAGCAAGCTGGAAGACCGCTGCCTGGCAAAATTAATTAGAAAGATTTAAAAATAAAATTCCTACGAAAATATTTATACCATCTTCTAAATGGCATCGGGGACCCTTATCTGTGCTACAGAGCTTGTGTACTGCTGTGAAGATCTTCTTGTGTAAGAAAGAGAATAGAGCACACATGGTTACTCACAAAGTGCAATGAAGATCTATCAATCTATACCTCGTCTAGAAAGACATTGGTTGGTAGATTTGTTCTTTGATACTGTCTTCTTTAACAAAGAAGTGGGCCCGTCTGCCCAGCGTGTTCGTAGCGCGTTGGACTACGGGTGACTATCCCTCTGTGTGTGCGGTTCAATTCCGCGGGATGGCAGAAAAAGCCACAGATTCCCAGATTTATGGTGTTCGTGGCACCGAACCGAAGGGTTATGATGTCCATGGCACCGAGCCGAAGAGCTGAAAAGCTCAAGTGCTTCTGGATCGGGAAAAAACACACAAAAAATAAAAGAAGTTGAGAAAACAATTACTAGACTTGAACATTTTTCAACTGATATACATTCATCTTACCTGCATGCCTCTGTTAGACGATTGTCCTTGAGTGCTTCTTTGAATTGTTCCAGATCAAACATGCAAGTCATTATGTCTGTACATGTCGGTTTATTCGGAAAATCTAAGAAACAAAATGAAGATATATTAGTGACTTACTTCACTTATTCCTCTCCTCAGGAAGCATGGGACTCAACAGTTGTTTGCCACTTTTCCCAGTCTCTGGATGTTTTCTTTATTGGTTTCCAGGATAGTCGAGCACCCTTCAGTTCCTCAAAAAGACTTGATATGTTTGAAATGTCATCTTTTCCGTTTTCCTTTCACTCAGGTGCTTGTCGAGTGACACTCGACTGTGTCTTCCGTAGGGTATGCCCAACCCATCGTCATTTTCTCCTCTTAATTTGGGTCATCATGGACTGCTGTCCTGTTCTTATCCACAGGTCTGTGTTTGCAACTTTGTCATACCATCTCAGTTTGAGAATCCACCAAAGACTACATATTAGTACAGTCTATAAATATTTCCTATATGATGGTAGCTACTATGTGATCTTACAGTTATAGTAACGAGGTTGCTATTCTATATTCCATAAGGTAAAGAGGTCTTGTAAATGATTCAAGTATTAGTAGTGAATCTACAACCCATACCAGACTGCAAGAATACCAAGACAAATGTGGTTTTGGTTGACTGATTGATAGGACCATCATCCTTGCACTTTGGTGTGTAACCATGTGTGTTCCGATCTCTTTCTTACACAGGAAGATCTCAGCTGCAGTGTACGAACTCCGTAGCACCGGCTACGGTCCCTGATGTAATTTTGAAGATGGTGAAGATATTTTATAGGAATTTTATTTCTAATTTTATTTCTAATTTTATTTCGAATAAATTTGGTCATGCATCTTCTTTCCAACTTGCTCTTCTCAGGTTCTTTTACTGCCAAGGGTTCTTTTACGTTTTATCGTCCGTCTCCAATAGGACTAGGAATCAGCGATATCTGGAAAAATATCCAGATGGCTCCACGAGGGAGCGAACCTGGTACCTTTGACACATAAGAAGAGTACCTAACCTCTACGCCACAGAGACCCCTAAAATACATAACTATAAAAGTATAACTAATAATATTGTATACATTATGCGGAACAAAACTATGTCTTACTAACCAGCCAGGCTTGGCAATTTCTTGAACGAACCAGCCTTTGAACGGTCAGAGTCAGACGTTTTAGTTCTATAGTTTTCAGAACCTGAAATTTAATATGAAACGTTAGCATTCTTCAAAGAATTATAAAATGGAGACACTGTTGCAGTGCAATATGAACAATGTCTCTCCTGTTTTGCTTATTACAACTGTTTTTGTTTTATCAATATTAACATCAAGTCCATATATTTTACTTTTGTTTCTTACTTGTTCTAATAGTTTTTGCAATCTTTGATCGTTGTTTGTTAACATCCGCATATCTTAGATCCAGTGGCGGCTCGTCATAAAGGGTCAATGGGGCCAGGCCCCACTAGAAATAATGTATAACGTGTATTTATTATTTTATAAATTAAAATATGGCAACGAAAAACCATGATTTATCCGGAAAAAATGTCTGGCCCCACCAACAAAAATGATCACGAGCCGCCACTGCTTAGATCGTTTATTGTTCATTCATTAGTGAAATCCCGTATGTGTGTTTGAATGCCCGTTTCTACATCAATGTTAAACAAGTAAGGGAGATGCCCGCCTGCCCAGCGTGTTCGTAGCGCGTTGGACTGCTGGTGACTAACCCTCTGTGAGTGCGGGTTCAATTTCCCGGGCTGACAGAAAAGCCACAGGTTCCCCAGATTCACGGCGTCGTGGCACCGAACCGAAGGGTTACGATGTCCATGGCACCGAGCCGAAGAACTGAAAGCTCAAGTGCTTCTGGATAGAAAAAAAAAACATGTAAGGGAAAAGAACACATTCGTGTATGTCCCAAAATACAACATTGCTAGAGAGTTATTTCTCTTTTATAACTAAAACCCGGATTTTGTAAGAAAACATTTCTCGATAGCCAAAGGTGACTGCATGGATGGATAAAGAGCATCAGCAAGCACACCCTTCAGCACCATCTTGTGGATAACAATTATATGTAGCTCTTCCCTGAACGCTATGGAATCTCTGTTGTGTACAGGTAAGCTGTTCGTCTCTAGTGCAAAAGGTAGTAGGTTCGCTCCCTCGTGGAGTCATTGAGATATTTTTCCAGAGATCCCTGATCTCAGTGTAAGTGAGATCGAGTTCCTAGTCCTATAGAAGACGGACGATAACACGTAGGTCTCATGTTCAATTTGAACATGTAAAAGAACCCTTGGCAGTTCAAAATTGAGAAGAGCAGGCTGGAAAGCCCGGACAAAATTCATTAGAAAGATTAAAAATAAAATTCCTACAAAAATATCTTCACCATCTTCAAAATTACATCGGAGACCCTCGCCGGTGCTACGGAGTTCGTGCACTGCAGTTGAGATCTTCCTATATACGAAAGAGATCAGACAGCTCATAGCTACTCACCGAAGTGATAAGATGATGATCCTATCAAATCAATCAATCAATTCCTGAACGCTGTGAGTAAATTCGGTTAGTAAATAGTTGATAGTAATAAGTTAATATTATTCCCAGTAGCAACATATGGGTGTGAAGCATGGACATTTAAGAAAGCAGTGGAACAACATATATGTTCTTTTGAATATAAGTGTTACAGAAGAGTCATCCGTATATAATGGACAGAGAAGAGAACAAATAGATCTGTCCAGAAAGAACTTAAAATCAAAGAAAACTGGCTGATGCTACAAATAAGAAAAAGAAAATTGAGATATTTTGGACATATAAAAGACATGAAGGGCTGGAGAAGACCATCATGGAAGGTGACATATCGACAAAGAGAAGAAGAGGAAGACCACGGAAGATGGATTTAAGATGTAATGATGATTTGAACATGACGACGCAGAGGCAGGACATCTGACCTATGCGAGAGAAATTCGAGGATTGTTGAGTGTAAAGTTCTGCTCAGACAAGCTATTGATGATGATGATGAATAAGTAATTGCAACTTTACAGGACTTTGTGAATCAACCAGCTTGTAATGCTGTTTGTGTGCAATCCTTACAGAACTTGTGAATCAACCAGCTTTGTAATGCTGTTTGTGTGCAATCCTTACGGACTTGTGAATCACCAGCTTTGTAATGCTGTTTGTGTGCAATCCTTTACAGGACTTTGTGAATCAACCCCAGCTTTGTAATGCTGTTTGTGTGCAATCCTTTACAGGACTTTGTGAATCAACCCCAGCTTTGTAATGCTGTTTGTGTGCAATCCTTTACAGGACTTTGTGAATCAACCCCAGCTTTGTAATGCTGTTTGTGGCAACTTTACAGGACTTGTGAATCAACCAGCTTTGTAATGCTGTTTGTGTGCAATCCTTTACAGGACTTTGTGAATCAACCCCAGCTTTGTAATGCTGTTTGTGTGCAATCCTTTACAGGACTTTGTGAATCAACCCCAGCTTTGTAATGCTGTTTGTGTGCAATCCTTTACAGGACTTTGTGAATCAACCCCAGCTTTGTAATGCTGTTTGTGTGCAATCCTTTACAGGACTTTGTGAATCAACCCCAGCTTTGTAATGCTGTTTGTGTGCAATCCTTTACAGGACTTTGCGAATCAACCCCAGCTTTGTAATGCTGTTTGTGTGCAATCCTTTACAGGACTTTGTGAATCAACCCCAGCTTTGTAATGCTGTTTGTGTGCAATCCTTTACAGGACTTTGTGAATCAACCCCAGCTTTGTAATGCTGTTTGTGTTTCTTCTAGGCTTTATTACGTTCAGTAGTTTGTCATTGCTTTCTGAATGGGTGGTGTCATCGTACTTTTGTAAACATCCACGCGAAACAATTTGCAACCAAACTACTGTGATAGTAATAATAACCATCATAATAGTAGTGGTCCAGCGCAAGCGCTGATTACAACAAACTCATATGATCATATGTTTGTTGTTGCATCTCTCTAGTGTGTGCGGAGGTGGCAGTAGATTCCAATACTAGAACGCAGTTCTCTATCACAGGTAGGGCATACATGATCAGGTCTGAGTAAGTGGGTGTTGTTTCTTTTGTCTTTTCGTTTTCTCTGCGCCAGAGCAGAACGACCATTCTCAGATACGCGAGTTTTTCTCGTGGTGTTGCAAAGCATCATTTGACGAACTTGCGCAAGAGATTCCCAGCACGTTATGTCCACAGCCAACTATAAACTCATTTTTTTTTTTCGATCCAGAAGCACTTGAGCTTTCAACTCAATGCCATGGACATCGTAACCCTTCGGTTCGGTACCACGAACCCACGAACAAATCTGGAGAACCTGTGGCTTTTCTGCCAGCCCACGGAATTGAATCGCACTCACATGGGACTTGTCACCCGTCGTCCAACGCGTTAGAATAGGTGGGCAGTCGGGCCGGCTCATAGATTAAACTAAATATTAGCGTTGGCTTTGATTGTGTCTATATCCAAGCATTTTATAAGCACAATTAGAGAAACGTTGTTTTTTTTTTGTGCACCAACTGGTCGTTTGCCACTATCTTGCTCACCATACATCAACTGCATTTGGATACGTTTAGCACACATCCGCGCAACGTGACCGACGCATCTCACTCAGATCTTCTGCAACAGCGTATGTTTACTTGAAACCTTGGTTCTCATGAGAACATCGGTATCTGGGAATTTTCCCGGCCATTTTATTTTGAATAGTCTGTGAAAACTACTTGTGAAGAAGAAGTTTAGTTTTCTTGCGTGTCTACTAAACGTTGTACATGTCTCACTAACGTACAACAAGGGTCTGAGCACTATAGCCCAGTAAACTTTCAGCTTTGTGGCGATGCTTATTCCACTTCGCTCCCAACAAGTAACACACAGTCTTCCAAATGCAGCTCTCTCTCTCTCTCTCTCTCTCTCTTTCGCTTTAAAACCCCAGTTGAAGCATATACCCTCAACCAATTCATGCTAGCTCATGATTAGCCGAATTGTGTAGCTGAATCTTTTATCAGATGGTGTAACTAGCTTCGAACATTGCTTCGAACAAAAACTACAAGAATTAACTAACCTATGGAAGGAAATAAACAAAATCAAGTATTTAAGAGCCTGCGTTGTTTTTCTTGACAACATATGATTGTGAGATATGGAACATTGACAAAGAGGCGGAGAAGGTCATTAATGACTTTGAATGCAAATGCTACAGAAGAGTAGTTAGAATTTCATGGACAGAGAAAAGAGCAAATGCTACAAAAGAGCAGTTAGAATATCAGGGACAGAGAAGAACAAATGCTTCTGTTCTGCAACAGCTTGATATTAAAGAGAGTTGATTATTAAAGATCATAAAATCAACGAAAATTAAATATTTCGGACACATCAAACGACATGAGTGCTAGAGAAGATCATTTTGAGGGAATGGTGCATGGAAGAAGAATGAGAGGAAGACCTAGAAGACGATGGTTGCAAGATGTTGTTAACGATCTGAGAAGGACTGCTTCTGATGCCTGTCAACTTGCACGGAACAGAAAGTTTTTCAGGATTGCTATCATGGGAGCCAAGTTCCGGATGGGACAAGCTATTTGATGATAATGAACCAGCCTCAAAATGCGGCATTGGCTTTGTTTATTTTATTGCTAGCTTCAGAGTCAACGTTTGACACTCTGGAAAGATGCTGCCAACATCGGAAAAGTTGTCGCTGGCAGAAGATGCTTGTGTTTACAATTGATCAATTTTTCATGGTATTGCTCTATATAATAAAATAAATCATCAAAAATTAACAATGTCAAAGTTTCAGATAAGGAATATGGAACACTCAATGTTAATGTACTTATTTTCTTAATTTTTGGTTGTTTAAAATGTATACACATCTGATATGTCTTACTCTTTCAAAACTTACGAGGACAGAAATCTAGAACTTGTTTTTTGTGCATTTCTACAACCTGCTGAGCTTCCCGTAACCTATTTTGTGGGAAATTTGAACGCTTCTCACAGTCTTCCATTGCAGTTTCTGTACATTCCAAGGACTTGCCAAGTAAGCTTGAAAGAAAACAATAATAATATGATTTACATCTTTAGTTTAACTTTATTTTAATTTTAATAATATTGATATTTGATGAGAAAGCTCACCACGTGTGAAATGAAATGCTTGAGGAAGACGGTGCTGGTCACGAGGAAAGATAGACTACGAAATGAGATATCAGAAGCAGAGTGGTCATAACTTCATGCACCGAATACATTGAAAACAACAAATACAGTGGTTTGGACATCTAATGAGAATGGAATATAAGCAACCACCAATAACAGCATACAATAAAAATATATCAGGTACTAGAGCCAAGGGAAGACCAAGAAAAAATGGATAAACAATATCAAGACCACACTAAATAAACATGGATATAACACAACAAGGGCGACTCATCTGGCCCTGGAAAGCAAATTAAAGCTCCCACCTATAAGCATAACGACAAGAGTGGACAACGAATTCCATCATCCACCTGGGAAAAACAAAAACAATAGACATTTGATGTCATATTTATGCATTATTTAGTCTTTTTTGTTTCCAGTGTATACACTTGTTAAAAATAAACTTGAAGCTACCTATGAATGGTGTGTGCATACATATTCTATGTGTGTATTTGAGTATGTTTGCGTTGTTTCATCTCATATATACAAGCTCAAAAGTTAATCTCCTGTGTTTGTGCAAACACTCTGTTCAACTCTTAACCGATTATTCTATGTTCTGTTTTTTCTTTCTTTCTCGAATCCTGTATGCCTCACAGCGTCAGGTCAGGAAGAGATTTCTAAAACGGGCCCTAGTATGCGCTTCGTAGATAGTCTCTTTCGTCGCCTCTGTTATCTCTGAGGTCCATCTTTGCGTGGCCGGCCTTTTGCTTTGTACCCATTGTATCGGAGCAGCATTGCTCTTTGGGGTGCACTGTCTGATGGTAATCTGCTTACGTGACCGAACCATTTAATTTGTTGTTTCTTGATGAAGTCTAGTACTGATGTTGTACCCACTTTTTCCTGATGTCTTCATTTCTCAACCGGTCTCTTCTTGTTACACCCAGCATTCTGCGTAGACACTTCATCTCTGTTGTGACTAGTTTTCTTCTATCGTTTGTTGTCAGCGTCCAGGTTTGGCACTGGTAACATAATGTGGGAGAAAGATTGTGTTGAACATTGCTCTTTTGTGTTCATGGTGACGTGTTTGCATCTTAAAATTGGCGCCATTTGCCCTATCATTTGATTTGCTTTGTTGCATCTGTGTTGAATTTCATTAGTTATTCTTCCATTTGCTGAAAAAATGCTCCCAGGTATGTGAAATCTTTTACTTGATTTAGTAGATGATTATCGATGGAGATGTTGGTAGTGTTTTCCTCTCTGGCGAATGTCATTACTTCTGTTTTGTCGATGTTAATTCTCATGTTGTATTCGTTACATGCTAACTGGAGTCTGTTGATGTGTTGTTGTAGCTGTTCTTCTGTTGTTGATATGATTGCCTGATCGTCTGCAAAAAGAAATTCATTTAAGAGTTCTCCGAGGTTGTTTCCTTCGCTGGTGTTAGCTATTTTACAAATGTGGTCAATGTACGTGATGAATAGCAGCGGGGATAGTACGCAACCTTGTCTTACTCCTGACCCTACGTGAAACTTTTCTGATAATCCTGTATTTGTTCTAATCGTACATTGGCTGTCAGTATAAATGTTCTGTTTTCGACGCTGTTTAAAAGGCAAAACAAAGTGAAGCTCTTTTTTTTTGGAAATCTAGCTGGCCGAGGTCTGAAAAACGCACGTCTTCAGGTCTAGATTATGGGTAGCGAGAGAAATAAGGTTTGTGGTTCGATTTCAGTATTTAGTAATTGTTGTTTCTTGAAGCCCTAAATACCTGTTTACTGTCCATTTATTTACTGTATGCATTGTCTTTACACAGGGCTCTTATAATTCCTTATTCACCCGTGTAACACATAACTATACATGTCACTTCGCTTCATCGTTTATTTGAGGATCATCTTCATCGCGTCGGACATGTCCATACATGCTCCGATCTCCTCCCAAGCATGTATTTCAGTGTGTTTAGGCTAACACCTAGCCCTTCATGCCCGTAGATAGGTTGTATGTTTGTTGTTGTTTCCGTAACTTTAATTTTTTTAAAGGATGGGATTGTTAGTCCCAAGCCCAACCCCAACCTGGAGGACCAGGAGACCATGCTTCGTCTGTCCCTCTTCAGTGACCTTTCCGGTTTGGGTAACCTTCCGGGAACATAAGTTCCCGCCGTCATAGCTCACTGTATCATTTGAGCACGCAAGCCTCCCCACCACTACAAGGTAATGGCCTCATGGGGAGGAAAAGACCTGCCGCCTTAACCAATATAGTGAGATGGTTGGGCTGAAAATAAATCAGAAGAAAACTGAAGTAATGACTATGAACATAGCAGCCCCAGCACCAGTCAAACTAGAAGGTAAAACCCTCCGAGATACAACCGCATTCACATACCTTGGAAGTGTTATTAGCAATGAAGGAGGCGCTGGATCTGACATTAAAAACAGACTGAGTAAAGCACGAAGTGCATTCATGACCCTTCAGACCGCCTGGAAATCTGCCCAATACAGCATCAGAACCAAGACTAGTATCTATAACAGCTGTGTGCTGTCAACTTTGCTGTACGGATCGGAATGCTGGAGAATGACAGAACAGGATATGTCCAGACTCTCCGCCTTTCATACAACTTGTCTGCGAAAAATCTTACGCGTGTACTGGCCGACTACTATCTCGAATCAAGAATTGCTTGCACGATGCCAACAAGAGAATATGGGCACTATCATCCGAAGACGACGCTGGAGATGGATTGACATGTGATGCGCATGGAGACTGGCTCCGACACGAAAACTGCACTGAGATGGACTCCAGAGGGTAGGCGAAAGCGTGGAAGACCCAAGACGACTTGGAGGAGAACGATAGAGCAAGAGCTGAAGGAAATGAATCATAGTTGGAACACAATACAGAGGAAGGCCATGAACAGGGAAGAATGGTGTACGTTTGTTGCTGCCCTAAACGCCAGGGCGTAACAGGCTAAAGAGAGAGAGAGAGGCCAACACCTCCCTGTTCTGTGTTGGTTGGTGTATCTACTGGGTTTTCTCTCATGGTTTTCCCGTCTTGCAGCACCTATTGAAATGCATAAATTGCACAACCGAGATAGAGAATCTTCTTCGTTGAAATCTTCACAGCGTATTAGAGCGTATGTTTTCTCTTCGATCGTTTGTGATGTCGTTTTTGTCTGTAGAATACCCAGTCTCGATGGCAGCATTGATCGCCAGTGCACCTGCTCTCATTGACCTTCACCCCAGAAAGACATGGGACAAAGGTGAAGGTAAGTGTCTGGATTGTTGCATTTTGTATTAATTGCATCCCCTGCCTTCGTACATAACTGCTCTTGGACTTCAATATCATGCTCAAAGAGTCGCTGAGCATGTATGCATAAGTGAATGTTTGCGTCTGTAGCCACTCCATGGAATTTATTATCGCCATGACTTCCACAGTCATGCTGTTGGTAGTTGTCACATATGCCGCCCTTGCCTCTTTGGTGATCTTTTCTTTAGTACTACTCGTAAAGGCCCATTCCCTCCGACTGTACCGACTGTCACTTCTCTACTGATGTGTACTCTGAATGTTTCATCTCCTTCAGTTTTCCGTATTTATGAGACTGTCATCTCTTGATGCCTCTTTCGCATTCTTCATCATAAGTTTCATCAGCGTCCCCAATATGTTCTTCACCATGTGGGTTTTAGTTCAGTACACTTCTAACTATATTGCCATGTTATTTGCAAAGGAAATAACAGCAGAGGCATTCGATTGACACTTATCTTACCTTAGTACTGGAAGATATGCCTACATATTAGTCTTCTGGTCAGAAGATACTAGGATACTCAAGAAGATACTAGGATACTCAAGAAGATACTAGGATACTCAAGAAGATAATAGGATACTCAAGAAGATAATAGGATACTCAAGAAGATACTAGGATACTCAAGAAAATAGTAGGATACTCAAGAATATACTAAGATACTCAAGAAGATAATAGGATACTCAAGAAGATACTAAGATACTCAAGAAGATACTAGGATACTCAAGAAGATACTAGGATACTCAAGAAAATAGTAGGATACTCAAGAATATACTAAGATACTCAAGAAGATAATAGGATACTCAAGAAGATACTAGGATACTCAAGAAAATACTAGGATACTCAAGAAGATAATAGGATACTCAAGAAGATAATAGGATACTCAAGAAGATACTAGGATACTCAAGAAGATAATAGGATACTCAAGAAGATACTAGGATACTCAAGAAGATAATAGGATACTCAAGAAGATAATAGGATACTCAATAAGATAATATGATACTCAAGAAGATAATAGGATACTCAAGAAGATACTAGGATACTCAAGAAGATACTAGGATACTCAAGAAGATAATAGGATACTCAAGAAGATACTAGGATACTCAAGAAGATAATAGGATACTCAAGAAGATACTAGGATACTCAAGAAGATAATAGGATACTCAAGAAGATACTAGGATACTCAAGAAGATAATAGGATACTCAAGAAGATAATAGGATACTCAAGAAGATAATAGGATACTCAAGAAAATAGTAGGATACTCAAGGCGATACTAGGATACTCAAGAAGATAATATGATACTAGGATACTCAAGAAGATAATAGGATACTCAAGAAGATAATATGATACTATGATACTCAAGAAGATAATAGGATACTCAAGAAGATAATATGATACTATGATACTCAAGAAGATAATAGGATACTCAAGAAGATAATATGATACTAGGATACTCAAGAAGATAATATGATACTAGGATACTCAAGAAGATAATAGGATACTCAAGAAGATAATATGATACTAGGATACTCAAGAAGATACTAGGATACTCAAGAAGATAATATGATACTAGGATACTCAAGAAGATAATATGATACTAGGATACTCAAGAAGATAATATGATACTAGGATACTCAAGAAGATAATATGATACTAGGATACTCAAGAAGATAATAGGATACTCAAGAAGATAATATGATACTATGATACTCAAGAAGATACTAGGATACTCAAGAAGATAATATGATACTATGATACTCAAGAAGATAATAGGATATTCAAGAAGATAATATGATACTATGATACTCAAGAAGATAATAGGATATTCAAGAAGATAATATGATACTATGATACTCAAGAAGATAATAGGATATTCAAGAAGATAATATGATACTATGATACTCAAGAAGATAATAGGATATTCAAGAAGATACTAGGATACTCAAGAAGATAATAGGATATTCAAGAAGATAATATGATACTATGATACTCAAGAAGATAATAGGATATTCAAGAAGATAATATGATACTAGGATACTCAAGAAGATAATAGGATATTCAAGAAGATAATATGATACTAGGATATTCAAGAAGATAATATGATACTAGGATACTCAAGAAGATAATAGGATACTCAAGAAGATAATATGATACTAGGATATTCAAGAAGATAATATGATACTCAAGAAGATAATAGGATATTCAAGAAGATAATATGATACTCAAGAAGATACTAGGATACTCAAGAAAATAGTAGGATACTCAAGAAGATACTAGGATACTCAAGAAGATAATATGATACTAGGATACTCAAGAAGATAATAGGATACTCAAGAAGATACTAGGATACTCAAGAAGATAATAGGATACTCAAGAAGATAATAGGATACTCAAGAAGATAATAGGATACTCAAGAAGATAATAGGATACTCAAGAAAATACTAGGATACTCAAGAAAATAGTAGGATACTCAAGAAGATACTATGATACTCAAGAAGATAATAGGATATTCAAGAAGATACTAGGATACTCAAGAAAATACTAGGATACTCAAGAAGATAATATGATACTAGGATACTCAAGAAGATACTAGGATACTCAAGAAGATAATAGGATACTCATACCAAAAAAGATACAATTTCCAGAATAATATTTATAAATGTTCTTTTTTCTTTCTCCTTGTCTCTAATCCTGTTTTGCCCCACAACGTCAGGATAAGAAGAGATTTATAGAACGGGCTTTTGTGTGAGCTTTGTAAACATTGTTTTTCATCGCCTCTGTTTTCTCTCAGGCCACCTTTGTGTGGACTTCCTTTGCTTTGTATTGACTGTTTTCAAAGTAACATGCTCTTTGAGCGCATTCTTCTTTTCCATCATTTACTTTATATAGAAGTGTGGGGTGTAGGGATCGTGTGTGTGCTTGTTCTAATGCACTTTGTAAGCTGTTATTCATTTTCTTAAGGCTGTTCTTGATGCCGTCACTCCATCTTTTGCCTGGTCTTCCTCTTGCTCTGTACTCGTTATACTTTTTTTGTGTTGTTCTCTGTCGTGTGAGGCGCACTGTCTTTTGGTAATCTGCTTATGTGACCGAATCATTTAATTTGTTGTTTCTTGATGAAGTTCAGTACTGATGTTGTTTGTACTCACTTTTTTCCTGATGTCTTCATTTCGAAATCGACTTCTTTCTCGATACTACCAGCATTCTGCGTAGACACTTTATCTTTCGTCGTGACTAGTTTACTTCTATCGTTTGATGTCAGCGTCAATGTTTGACACTTATAGCATAATGTTGGGAGAAATATTGTGTTAAACAATGTTCTGTTAGTGTTCATTTCGTTTTGATGAATAATGTTATTTTTCTTTCAGTTATTATCTTGTACGTTTAGATGTAGGGCAATTTAAACTTACTTGCATAATGTGACTGTGTCACCGTCATTTTGTGCATTAGCATAAGTTTGTGAGTCGTATTCACATTGGCCAATTTCTGAACACGTGATGGCGTTGCTAAGCGGCAATACTGAAACAATGAAGCATCAATGGAACCCGAATTAGTACAAACAAAAACAACGTGTTCAAAGAATCAAATTGATGACACGCATAAAAGTAAAATAAAATTATCACATACTCTAACATGAGCAGTGGTAGTACAGTACTTGGGCACTACGGGTGGTCTCAGTTCGATTCCCTGTTTGTAGTAGAATGTTTCCATCTTTAATAGTCTCTTAAATTGAAGTATTTTGGACATATAAAGAGACATGCAGGATTAGATTATGGAAGGAAGCATCCCGGTAAATAGAATAGGAACACCACGGAGAAGATGGATTCAGGATGTAACTGATGATTTGAGCATGTTATATCAAATCATCAGTTATATCATGAATTCTGCAGAGGCGTATGAGAGAAATTCAGGATGACTGTTAAGGTGGGAGAGTTCTGCTCATGAGAAGCTAGTTGATCATGCTGAATAGTCTCTTAAGTTAAACCAGCATTAGTTTAGTATAAGAAAAACTCTAGAATTAAAATCAGTCTGCGTGATCAATAAATTTATTGGTACGAAAGGGTGTGCATATCTTTACATACTTCTGCGTACATATATCAGCATTGGACTATACATTTGGTTGATTAATTGATTGATTGATTAACTGTTTGATTTATTGATGGGATCAGCATCATTGCACCTCGTTGAATAACCACATGTGCCCTGGTCTCTTTCTTAAATTATTCAAATAATATTTCCGTTCGAAAGAAAAACATATTTGTAAATCATCATCAAATAGCTTGTCCTGACCAGAACTTTGTCAACCTAACAGTTCTTCTGAATTTCTCTCTCTCTCTCTCTCTCTCATATGTGCCAGATGGTGCACTTTTGCAGCCGTCATGCTAAAAAAATCAGTCACATCCAATTCATCTTCTCCGTGGTCACCATCTTCTCCTCTTTGTCGAAATTTCTCCTTCCATAATCGTCTTCTCCAACCCTTCCTGTCTTTGTCAGTTATCAGTTATATGAGGACTATCATCATAGCACTCCGGACATGTCCATAGGTGCTCCGATCTCCGCCTCAGCAAATCCAGCAGCGTCCAGCGACCCAACACGCCAGTTCGATGTTGATTAATCAATCTCTTTGCATATTTAGTATGTCGTTCTTTACGGGCTGCACCAATATTGACACCCATCTCTTTCAATCGGGTCAGCGAGTGGGATTCACAGCCTTGAAACTCCTCTGTTCGGAAAAACTCTCTCAATGCGTGAAGAATGTCACTTCGATCCATGGCAGCTCCTCTGATATTGTAGCCAAGCCAGCCAATCTATCAGCTCGTTCATTACCCTTAACTCCCGCGTGCCCAGGGACAAAAATGAAGGGATTTCTCTGATCATTGTCTGTACCAGTACCTCCACCCAGTTGCGTCTCACCATACCTGATCCTGTCTTTGTATATGTCCAAACCGCTTCAGTATTCTCATTCTTATTTATAGCAGCGGCAAGTTTTCTTTGATTTTGAGTTCATTCTGGATAGATATATTTGTTCTTTTCTCTGTCCAAGATATACGGAGGACTCTTCTGTAACATTTATATTCAAAAGCAAATAAGCAACTATCAATTCATTGTTTAAACAGCATTGCTGTACTAAAAGAAGGCACATTTGTAGATAAGTTGGTGTGTTGCATTTGTGTGAGCTTGAAACAATTCGGAATAAAATCAAGCTGGAACAAATTATGCTGAAAAAGCACAATATAAGGAAAGATTGTGATCTTCTGTGGCTCAAGCGGTAGTGAGCTCCGTCAGAAACCCAAGCGTACCTGGTTCAAACCTCACGGTTGGCAAGTTTGGAAGCAAATTCGTTTCCGTGGGATTTTTACAAAAGGTAAACATAGACCTTACCGTTCAGAAAGCAATGGCAAACTACTGAAAGTATAAGTGGTGCCTAGAAAATCAACGACTCGTTTACTGTGGTTGATGGCTACGTCCTGTAAAGGATATGTCACGATTTGTTTTTCAAAGAAAGATTTAAAAAGCATATCTATATCAGCTTTAACCAATTTGCATCTAACAAGAAAGAACAGGCTAAATTGTATCCACACAGGCATACCCAAGTATTCTCCTACTTTGTTATTCTTTGATTATTATTTCTTAGAGTATACCCAACATATCTCCATCTTCTCTTGCTCATAGCTACTAGTGGTTGACTAGATATTTCTCTCATTGCATGCCTTCTGAATTTCTCCCCTTCTATATTCATATGTACTGTACTTAGTCGTCTCTTTGGTGCAATGGTTAAGATGTTTGCTCGTAGTTCTCAAGGATGTGGGTTCGAATCCTATCCGAGTCATATGTACACATTTTTTAATGAGATCCCTAGGATTGTTACTTGAGCTACGGAGTTCGTGCTTTGTACAATACTCTCGGCAGCTGACATGCCATCTCTGCCCACAGGGACGGAGCCATACAGGAAAACCCGGTGCAATGAAGTAAATCCTTCAACTTTAGACCTCTACGAAGATTTCCTTTAAATCTTTTTAACATACATTCTTTTTTCTGTCTATTATCTATCCCCATGTGGATGATGGAATTGGTTGTCCACTCTTGTTGTTAAGCGTATTCGTGGTAGCTTTACTTTGCGTTCCAAAGCCAGATCAGTCCTCCTTATTGTGTTATATCTGTGTTTATTTAGTGTGGTCTTGATATTGTCTATCAATACTTTTCTTGGTCTTCCCGTGGCTATAATACATGATCTGTCTTTTTATTGTATGATGTTATTGGTGGTTGGTTGTATTCCATTCTCATTAAATGTCCAAACCACTGCATTTGTTGTCTTTCAGTGTATTCGGTGAATGAAGTTATGCCTACTCTGCTTCAGATGTCCTCGTTTCGTAGTCTATCTTTCCTGGTGACCCCCACTGTCTGCCTTAAGCATTTCATTTTCAACGTGGAGAGCTTTTTCCTTATTTCTGTCTGTTGTTAAGTCTCAGATCCAGAGGAAAACTATCCTAACATATGTTTTGTGTATCAGAGAAGGCCCGTCCTAGCATATGTTTTGTATATCTGAGGAGGACTGTCCTAACATATGTTTTGTATATTAGAGGAGGACTTGTCCTAACATATGTTTTGTATATCAGAGGAGGACTGTCCTAACATATGTTTTGTATATTAGAGGAGGACTTGTCCTAACATATGTTTTGTGTATCAGAGGAGGCCCGTCCTAGCATATGTTTTATATATTAGAGAACTGTCCTAACATATGTTTTGTATATTAGAGAATTGTCCTAACATATGTTTTGTATATCAGAGGAGGACTGTCCTAACATATGTTTTGTATATTAGAGAATTGTCCTAACATATGTTTTGTATATCAGAGGAGGACTGTCCTAGTATATGTTTTGTATATTCGAGAACTGTCCTAACATATGTTTTGTATATCACAGGAGGATTGTTCTAACATATGTTTTGTATATCTTGGTCTTTGTCTTAGTATCGCAAATGTTAAATCTTTAGCTGTTGCGAAGCCTGCTGTATTCTGCATTTGGTCTTCGACTTCTTTGTTTAATTTCGACCATAATGTTTCCATCTCTTTCTCTCGCGACCCCGCCTAGACTGATGAACCAAATCTTATCATGAATTTTACTGTTGCTTTTAGGGACTCCGTCCCTCCGTTCAGCTTCTCGCGAAGCTCTGTGTTATCGGGCCAGATTTCTTTTCTCAGGGCTGCTAACAGCTGGCAGTCTTGCAGTATGTGCTCTGTCGTCATGTCCGCCTTTTCACAGTGGCACAGGCTAGTTGTGCCAATTTTAAATTTGTTAAACATGTGGGCCCGGAGTCTGTTATGGTCGGTACGGAGGCGGAATATGGCAACTTGTTCACTACGGGACAGACCATAGTACCCATCACTACCGTTGATGTTTCCATCTAAATAAACAGTACTACCCAAGTAGTAAACATTTGCTACTATCTCTAAATCAATATTCCGTTTCTAAGGGTCTACCGTACTTCGGTTTTATCTTCAATATTTTGTTTCTATTTGTGTTTGTCCTCAGTCTACTACTGTATTGATTTTATTTTATTTTGTTGTAGATTGCTCTTTAATCTTCTTGTTGAATGTGTCTTCAATGTCCTGTTGCCATGATCGAATGGTACATCGTCTACAAGAAACTTTGACCTCCATTACTTTTCTCTCTCTCTCTTTTTCTTTCTGGCTGTCTCCCTCTCTAAGCCGATCTGACGTTTGACTGGCGTATTCCTCGTCACTTCTCGTGGAGAAAAGCGTCTCAAAAGTTTTCTGCGATCTCTGGTCATGCGCTTAGTTTACTGTGAACCACAAACTGGGCAGTCAGCTTCTTGTCTGTCAGGTTTCCCCAAAGCTTAGTTTTTAGGTCAATTGGGTGTGGCCACATGTTGTTTCTTGCAGTACATGCTCCGGTGTCTGTTCTGCCTGTTGACACTGGCAGAGAGCTGTTGATTTATCTCTAGACTATATAAGTGTTTGTTGAGTCTGCAGTGTCCGGTATGTAGGCGAAATATAACGACCTGGTCTATTCTGCTTAGGTCTTTAAAGAAATCTTTACTACGCGAAAATGAAGATCAAATCATATTTTGATTGCAGGCTCCATGTATAGACATATTACCTTCTTATAAATGTTTGTCAACATGACTCAGAGATGGAGAGAAAGAAAGAGAGAGAGAGAGAATAAAGAGAGAGAGAAAGAGAGAGAAAGAAAGAGAGAGAGAGAAAGAGAGAGAAAGATAGAGAGAAACTGATTATCTACTTTTTTTTTAATTACCCAATATGAATTCAGGCATAGTCAAGGTATCTAATACAGCACATAGTCAAGGTGTCTAATACAGCACATAGTCAAGGTATCTAATACAGCACATAGTCAAGGTGTCTAATACAGCACATAGTCAAGGTGTCTAATACGGCACATAGTCAAGGTGTCTAATACGGCACATAGTCAAGGTGTCTAATACAGCACATAGTCAAGGTGTCTAATACGGCACATAGTCAAGGTGTCTAATACAGCACATAGTCAAGGTGTCTAATACAGCACATAGTCAAGGTGTCTAATACGGCACATAGTCAAGGTGTCTAATACGGCACATAGTCAAGGTATCTAATACAGCACATAGTCAAGGTGTCTAATACGGCACATAGTCAAGGTGTCTAATACGGCACATAGTCAAGGTATCTAATACGGCACATAGTCAAGGTGTCTAATACAGCACATAGTCAAGGTGTCTAATACGGCACA
This sequence comes from Arion vulgaris, assembly GCA_020796225.1. Classification (NCBI taxonomy): domain Eukaryota; kingdom Metazoa; phylum Mollusca; class Gastropoda; order Stylommatophora; family Arionidae; genus Arion; species Arion vulgaris. Next base: position 6,951,531 of record CM036761.1, read on the forward strand.
TAGTCAAGGTGTCTAATACGGCACATAGTCAAGGTGTCTAATACGGCACATAGTCAAGGTGTCTAATACGGCACACAGTCAAGGTGTCTAATACAGCACATAGTCAAGGTGTCTAATACAGCACATAGTCAAGGTGTCTAATACAGCACATAGTCAAGGTGTCTAATACAGCACATAGTCAAGGTGTCTAATACAGCACATAGTCAAGGTGTCTAATACAGCACATAGTCAAGGTGCCTAATACAGCACATAGTCAAGGTGTCTAATACGGCACATAGTCAAGGTGTCTAATACAGCACATAGTCAAGGTGTCTAATACAGCACATAGTCAAGGTGTCTAATACGGCACATAGTCAAGGTGTCTAATACAGCACATAGTCAAGGTGTCTAATACAGCACATAGTCAAGGTGTCTAATACAGCACATAGTCAAGGTGTCTAATACAGCACATAGTCAAGGTGTCTAATACAGCACATAGTCAAGGTGTCTAATACGGCACATAGTCAAGGTGTCTAATACAGCACATAGTCAAGGTGTCTAATACAGCACATAGTCAAGGTGTCTAATACAGCACATAGTCAAGGTGTTTAATACAGCTCATAGTCAAGGTGTCTAATACGGCACATAGTCAATGTGTCTAATACGGCACATAGTCAAGGTGTCTAATACAGCACATAGTCAAGGTGTCTAATACAGCACATAGTCAATGTGTCTAATACAGCACATAGTCAAGGTGTCTAATACAGCACATAGTCAAGGTGTCTAATACGGCACATAGTCAAGGTGTCTAATACAGCACATAGTCAAGGTGTCTAATACAGCACATAGTCAAGGTGTCTAATACAGCACATAGTCAATGTGTCTAATACAGCACATAGTCAAGGTGTCTAATACAGCACATAGTCAAGGTGTCTAATACGGCACATAGTCAAGGTGTCTAATACAGCACATAGTCAAGGTGTCTAATACAGCACATAGTCAAGGTGTCTAATACGGCACATAGTCAAGGTGTCTAATACAGCACATAGTCAAGGTGTCTAATACAGCACATAGTCAAGGTGTCTAATACAGCACATAGTCAATGTGTCTAATACAGCACATAGTCAAGGTGTCTAATACAGCACATAGTCAAGGTGTCTAATACGGCACATAGTCAAGGTGTCTAATACGGCACATAGTCAAGGTGTCTAATACGGCACATAGTCAAGGTGTCTAATACAGCACATAGTCAAGGTGTCTAATACAGCACATAGTCAATGTGTCTAATACAGCACATAGTCAAGGTGTCTAATACAGCACATAGTCAAGGTGTCTAATACGGCACATAGTCAAGGTGTCTAATACAGCACATAGTCAAGGTGTCTAATACGGCACATAGTCAAGGTGTCTAATACAGCACATAGTCAAGGTGTCTAATACAGCACATAGTCAAGGTGTCTAATACAGCACATAGTCAATGTGTCTAATACAGCACATAGTCAAGGTGTCTAATACAGCACATAGTCAAGGTGTCTAATACGGCACATAGTCAAGGTGTCTAATACGGCACATAGTCAAGGTGTCTAATACGGCACATAGTCAAGGTGTCTAATACAGCACATAGTCAAGGTGTCTAATACAGCACATAGTCAAGGTGTCTAATACGGCACATAGTCAAGGTGTCTAATACAGCACATAGTCAAGGTGTCTAATACAGCACATAGTCAAGGTGTCTAATACAGCACATAGTCAAGGTGTCTAATACAGCACATAGTCAAGGTGTCTAATACAGCACATAGTCAAGGTGTCTAATACGGCACATAGTCAAGGTGTCTAATACGGCACATAGTCAAGGTGTCTAATACAGCACATAGTCAAGGTGTCTAATACAGCACATAGTCAAGGTGTCTAATACAGCACATAGTCAAGGTGTCTAATACAGCACATAGTCAAGGTATCTAATACAGCACATAGTCAAGGTGTCTAATACGGCACATAGTCAAGGTGTCTAATACGGCACATAGTCAAGGTGTCTAATACAGCACATAGTCAAGGTGTCTTATACAGCACATAGTCAAGGTGTCTAATACAGCACATAGTCAAGGTGTCTAATACGGCACATAGTCAAGGTGTCTAATACGGCACATAGTCAAGGTGTCTAATACGGCACATAGTCAAGGTGTCTAATACAGCACATAGTCAAGGTGTCTAATACAGCACATAGTCAAGGTGTCTAATACAGCACATAGTCAAGGTGTCTAATACAGCACATAGTCAAGGTGTCTAATACAGCACATAGTCAAGGTGTCTAATACGGCACATAGTCAAGGTGTCTAATACGGCACATAGTCAAGGTGTCTAATACAGCACATAGTCAAGGTGTCTAATACAGCACATAGTCAAGGTGTCTAATACAGCACATAGTCAAGGTGTCTAATACGGCACATAGTCAAGGTGTCTAATACAGCACATAGTCAAGGTGTCTAATACGGCACATAGTCAAGGTGTCTAATACAGCACATAGTCAAGGTGTCTAATACGGCACATAGTCGAGGTGTCTAATACGGCACATAGTCAATGTGTCTAATACAGCACACAGTCAATGTGTCTAATACAGCACATAGTCAAGGTGTCTAATACGGCACATAGTCAAGGTGTCTAATACGGCACATAGTCAAGGTGTCTAATACGGCACATAGTCAAGGTGTCTAATACAGCACATAGTCAAGGTGTCTAATACGGCACATAGTCAAGGTGTCTAATACAGCACATAGTCAAGGTGTCTAATACAGCACATAGTCAAGGTGTCTAATACAGCACATTGTCAAGGTGTCTAATACAGCACATAGTCAAGGTGTCTAATACAGCACATAGTCAAGGTGTCTAATACAGCACATAGTCAAGGTGTCTAATACAGCACATAGTCAAGTTGTCTGATACAGCACATAGTCAAGGTGTCTAATACAGCACATAGTCAAGGTGTCTAATACAGCACATAGTCAAGGTGTCTAATACAGCACATAGTCAAGGTGTCTAATACGGCACATAGTCAAGGTGTCTAATACGGCACATAGTCAAGGTGTCTAATACGGCACATAGTCAAGGTGTCTAATACAGCACATAGTCAAGGTGTCTAATACAGCACATAGTCAAGGTGTCTAATACGGCACATAGTCAAGGTGTCTAATACAGCACATAGTCAAGGTGTCTAATACGGCACATAGTCAAGGTGTCTAATACGGCACATAGTCAAGGTGTCTAATACGGCACATAGTCAATGTGTCTAATACAGCACATAGTCAAGGTGTCTAATACAGCACATAGTCAAGGTGTCTAATACAGCACATAGTCAAGGTGTCTAATACAGCACATAGTCAAGGTGTCTAATACAGCACATAGTCAAGGTGTCTAATACGGCACATAGTCAATGTGTCTAATACAGCACATAGTCAAGGTGTCTAATACGGCACATAGTCAAGGTGTCTAATACGGCACATAGTCAAGGTGTCTAATACGGCACACAGTCAAGGTGTCTAATCCGGCACATAGTCAAGGTGTCTAATGCGGCACACAGTCAAGGTGTCTAATACGGCACATAGTCAAGGTGTCTAATACAGCACATAGTCAAGGTGTCTAATACGGCACATAGTCAATGTGTCTAATACAGCACATAGTCAAGGTGTCTAATACAGCACATAGTCAAGGTGTCTAATACAGCACATAGTCAATGTGTCTAATACAGCACATAGTCAAGGTGTCTAATACAGCACATAGGCAAAGTGTCTAATACAGCACATAGTCAAGGTGTCTAATACGGCACATAGTCAAGGTGTCTAATACGGCACATAGTCAAGGTGTCTAATACGGCACATAGTCAAGGTGTCTAATACAGCACATAGTCAAGGTGTCTAATACAGCACATAGTCAAGATGTCTAATACGGCACATAGTCAAGGTGTCTAATACGGCACATAGTCAAGGTGTCTAATACGGCACATAGTCAAGGTGTCTAATACGGCACATAGTCAAGGTGTCTAATACGGCACATAGTCAAGGTGTCTAATACGGCACATAGTCAAGGTGTCTAATACGGCACATAGTCAAGGTTTCTAATACGGCACATAATCAAGGTGTCTAATACAGCACATAGTCAAGGTGTCTAATACGGCACATAGTCAAGGTGTCTAATACGGCACATAGTCAAGGTGTCTAATACGGCACATAGTCAAGGTGTCTAATACGGCACATAGTCAAGGTGTCTAATACGGCACATAGTCAAGGTGTCTAATACAGCACATAGTCAAGGTGTCTAATACAGCACATAGTCAAGGTGTTTAATACAGCACATAGTCAAGGTGTCTAATACGGCACATAGTCAAGGTGTCTAATACAGCACATAGTCAAGGTGTCTAATACGGCACATATTCAAGGTGTCTAATACGGCACATAGTCAAGGTGTCTAATACGGCACATAGTCAAGGTGTCTAATACGGCACATAGTCAAGGTGTCTAATACAGCACATAGTCAAGGTGTCTAATACAGCACATAGTCAAGGTGTCTAATACAGCACATAGTCAAGGTGTCTAATACGGCACATAGTCAAGGTGTCTAATACAGCACATAGTCAAGGTGTCTAATACGGCACATAGTCAAGGTGTCTAATACGGCACATAGTCAAGGTGTCTAATACGGCACATAGTCAAGGTGTCTAATACGGCACATAGTCAAGGTGTCTAATACAGCACATAGTCAAGGTGTCTAATACAGCACATAGTCAAGGTGTCTAATACGGCACATAGTCAAGGTGTCTAATACGGCACATAGTCAATGTGTCTAATACAGCACATAGTCAAGGTGTCTAATACGGCACATAGTCAAGGTGTCTAATACAGCACATAGTCAAGATGTCTAATACGGCACATAGTCAAGGTGTCTAATACAGCACATAGTCAAGGTGTCTAATACAGCACATAGTCAAGGTGTCTAATACAGCACATAGTCAAGGTGTCTAATACAGCACATAGTCAAGGTGTCTAATACGGCACATAGCCAAGGTGTCTAATACGGCACATAGTCAAGGTGTCTAATACGGCACATAGTCAAAGTGTCTAATACAGCACATAGTCAATGTGTCTAATACAGCACATAGTCAAGGTGTCTAATACAGCACATAGTCAAGGTGTCTAATACAGCACATAGTCAAGGTGTCTAATACAGCACATAGTCAAGGTGTCTAATACAGCACATAGTCAAGGTGTCTAATACAGCACATAGTCAAGGTGTCTAATACAGCACATAGTCAATGTGTCTAATACAGCACATAGTCAAGGTGTCTAATACAGCACATAGTCAAGGTGTCTAATACGGCACATAGCCAAGGCACCTAATACAGCACATAGCCAAGGCGCCTAATACAGTACCCTATAATTAATTTGTGCGTGAATGCTTGTTTTCACTATCATCAAACTTTCATTACACTCCTTCGCCATTCAGGCAAACATTGCTCCTATTTCAGAAGTACGCGTAATTTGTATTCTCAACTAAATTTTCCAAACATTGTAATGTTTGTATGGCCGACATGTCATAATATAACCAAAAATACTTGCTCTTATGTTGACCCGACCTGGCTTAAAAGTCGGTAGCCTCCTAAAACACAAACAAGAGACTGTGTGTGACTGTCTGTGTGCATGTTTACATCTACTAAATCATTAACGATCGCCTTTTTTTTCTCAAGCTCGCAGCAAACAAATTTAATCTTAAACAATTCGTACGTTCTGTTGTATTAAAGACAGTTACACAATTAACTTGCACCGCGAAGTGTTTACTGTAAACATTCCCAGATTTTTCCTAAGCACAGCTTGCCACACAAAATGGCGTCCTAATCCGACTGACGACAAACGTATTTCAAATTAAAATTGTGAATTGTAAATCTATTAGAATTAAATAAATATAATTTAATTGTTAAACAATGTTATAAATAATAAATAAAGAAAGCAAATATGAAATACAAGAAGATGTGTATTACTTATGTAAATATAAATGGGGTAGTTGTCATAGCAACACTTAGTGATCGTCTGCTATCAAAAACAAGGTGTACCATATCGGCGGGGACAGACGTGCCGAAATAATCTCTCTGGGATTCTGCTCGTCTGTGTTACGAGCAGATCTCATCAAATGTAACTGCGTCCGCACCTCTACTTATACCAGAGTAGCTCTCCCTCGATCCTTACTGGCTTAGCCAGACGGAATCCTATGTCTGTTTCCAGGGTCACCAAATGTAGGTGGGGTAGGATCTTGTTTAGTGTCAGCTCACTGAACCTGACGGGACGTTGTCCCTATGACTGCGCCTTTGACCCCCACCTCTCTGATGTGTGCGGGGTTGACTGTAGAGTCCAATCCTAGAACATAATCCCCATACCCCATGTGGGGCATACATGATCGAAGTTAGACAATGTGGGTGCACTGTGTTCTGTTTTTTCGGGCAGCTCATTTTCTGTGCCCCAACGACATGATTATTCTCAGCTCTGCGAGTTCCTCTTGTGCTGTTACAGCGCTACATTTGACGATCTTGCTCCAAGATTCCCAGCACGTGGTGTCTATATCGGAGCATTTCAGAGACACTTTACGAGTGTCTTTAACGCGATTTTTCTGTCCACGAGCTGAGCGTCTGCTTCTTCAAGCTCGTCATTCATCAACTGTTTTGGGATGCATTTATCAGGCATCCGAGCAACGTGGCCGGCCTATCTCACTTGGGTCTTCTGTAACAGAGTGTTGACGTTGGGAGCTTTGCTCTTATGAGGACCCCGTATCTGGAATTTTGTCCTGCCAGTTTATTTTTAGTAGTCTGTGTAGACAGCTTGTGTGGAAGTGGGTTAGTTTTCTTGTGTGTCTGCTATACACTGTCTCGCTGGTGTACAGCAGTATGGTTAGCACTATGGCCCGGTAAACTTTCAGCTTTGTGGCTAGGTTTATCTCCTACCGCTCCCACACAATCACACGCAGCCTTACGAAAGCAGCACTGGCTTTGGATATCCTATTGTTGACCTCAGAGTTTATGTTTGCCGATCTGGATAGGATGCTGCCAAGATAGGCAAAGTTGTTCGCTGGCAGTTGCTGGTGTTTAATATTGATGAATGGATCATTGTACTGCTCTCTTGGGGCCTGCTGAAACATGACCTCAGTTTTCTTGGTGTTAATGGTGAGGCCAAACATATCACAGGCCATGGAGAAATTTTTCATGCAGGTTTGCATTTCTTCCTCAGAGTTGGTAGCAAGGGCGCAATCATCAGCACACTGGTTTAAGATGGTTGATTTTTTTACCTTGGTGGAGCATTTAAACCTCCTTAGATGTAATAGGTTACCGTCTGTCCTGTATCTAATCTTTACCCCATGCTCATCGTCTTTCCAAAATACATCCATGAGCATGGCAGCAAACATCATGCTGAAGAGTGTTGGGGCCAGTACATAGTCTTGTTTGACACCCTTGGTGACATCAACAGCCTCGAGAGCTCCCTTCCTCAAGTACACCCGGCATCCTGCCCTCGTGAAACTGTTGAACGATCTTAATGAATTTCACTCGACATCCACATTTATCTAACTAGAGAAGACAGACATGGCCAGATATCTAACATGAGAAAACATACATTGTCAGATATCTCACAAGAGAAGACAGATATTGTCCGATATCTAACAAGAGAAGACAGACAGTGCCAGATATCTAACAAGAGAAGACAGACATGGCCAGATATCTAACAAGAGAAGACAGAGATTGTCAGATATTTAACAAGAGAAGACAGACAGTGTCAGATATCTAACAGAGAAGACAGACAGTGTCATATATCTACAAGAGAAGACAGACAGTGTCAGATATCTAACAAGAGAAGACAGTCAGTGTCAGATATCTAGCAGGAGAAGACAGACATTGTCCCGATATCTAACAAGAGAAGACAGACAGTGTCAGATATCTAACAAGAGAAGACAGACAGTGTCAGATATCTAACAAGAGAAGACAGACAGTGTCAGATATCTAACAAGAGAGGACAGACAGTATGACAGATTTACAAAATTAATACTTATAAAATATAACAATTCAGTTGCAAATTGTTACATTTAATTCTCATGTTACAAATAATCTTAATTTGATTCGTTAAAATGTGTCCGCTAAATCTGTTACTATTGATTTTCAGTAACATTTGTTTCTGATTGGTTTGCGTTATTTTATTTATTATCATCATCAGGTGCCGTCTCCACATCGAAGGTTGACTACAATGAATCTCCAGCATCCTCTGTCTTTCGTCTTGTTGTTGCACTCTGCCAGACTGTATCCTGTCCATTTCTTAAAGTTTCCTCCCACTTATCTCTCGGTCTTCCTCTTGCTCTTCCCCCTCAACTTTCCTCTCTAGTAAAGATTTTATCATGGTGTCATGTTTTTATGTGCCCAAAATACTTTACTTGTCTTAATTTTATTTCTCTTAATAATTGTTTCTTCATGCCTAGTTTTCCTAAAACTTGTTTATTTGTCTGTTTTTCTGTCCATGAAACTCTGCCTATTCTTCCATATATCCACATCTTAAATGCATCAATTCTGTTTTCTAACTGTTTGTTCATTGTCCATGTTTCCAAGCCATACATTAATATAGGATATATAATATAGCATTTGATCATTCTCATTTTTAGCCTGTTTGTAATTTGTTTGGATGTCAGTAACTTTCTCATACTATTGAAGTTATCCTTGGTCATTCCTATTCTCTTTTAATTTCTGTTATACATCTGCCATCATCTGTTATCATCTGACCAAGATATAAGAAACTTTTTACTTGATGTAATAATTCTCCATGTAGTTTTATATTCATTTTAGGTTTCTCCATTTCCTTGTTGATCACCATAGTTTTTGTTTTCTGTATGTTAATGTCTAATTCATAACTACGATTAATAGCACATTGTGTTGTTATCTTCTGACATGTTATCAATAACACATTGTGTTGTTATCTTCTGACATGTTATCAATAATAATTTCACAAACGTTTCTACACAAACTTTCTAAGACGTTTCTAAGTTATTAATCAATATTTTTTCTTTTCTGTTAACGATATCATTTCTTTCCTTCTATTATTACACAATTCCTTCATTTATAATTATCTAAACTTGTTATCAGTAACTGATAACTGATACTAAACTTGTTATCAGAACATAATCGATATCTAAACTTGTTATCAGTAACTAATAACTGTATCTAAACTTGTTATCAGTAATAATAACTGATATTTTAAACTTTTATCAGTTAACGATAACGATATCTAAACTTGTTATCATATGTAACTGATATCTAAACTTGTTATCAGTAACTAATAACTGATATCTAAACTTGTTATCAGTAACTGATAACTGATATCTAAACTTGTTATCAGTAACTGATAACTGATATCTAAACTTGTTATCAGTAACTAATAACTGATATCTAAACTTGTTATCAGTAACTGATAACTGATATCTAAACTTGTTATCAGTAACTGATAACTGATATCTAAACTTGTTATCAGTAACTGATAACTGATATTTAAACTTGTTATCAGTAACTGATAACTGATATCTAAACTTGTAATCAGTAACTGATAACTGATATCTAAACTTGTCGTTTAGTTCTTTTCTTTTTCTTCTGAGAACAAATAAAATTTTTATTAATAAAAAAGTGAAATATTTCATGATGTTTTTGTTACTTCTTTTATTGAGACGTCTGCCAGTGTGAAATTGTTCGTTTTATATACTCCAAATTTGGCTGTATAGTTTTAGTTTAGTTGTCATATCATTATCACTAGACATTGAACTAATTAGTTTATAAGTGCTCCGATCTTTTTCTCACTATGTCTCTCAGCGTGTGACAATTAACGACACTCGTTTTATGTTGGTTTCATATTCTTCTTTGGCTTCCAGTATAGTGATCTGGTCTAGCTACATCCTATTGATTTGATATTTTTGCAGTCTGGTTACAGTTGCAGATTCAACCTCATTTATTTAATCGTTTACACATCCTCTTTCCATTGTGGAATTGAGAATATCATTCTGGTTTATTCCTTGGCTGATTTCTATGTCAGCCATACCGGCAATCAGTGGCGGCTCGGGATCATTTTTGTTGGTGGGGCCAGACAAAAATTTTCGGAAAAATCATGGTTTTGGTTAGGATATATTTTAATGTATAAAATAATAAATACACGTTCCACCTTATTTTTGGTGGGGCCCGACCCAATGGCCCTTAATGACGAGTCGCCACCTCCTGCAATCCTCTCGGCACATTTATGTTTTCTTTCATAAAAGCAGAAGTAGAGTTTCCATATTTTGATCTTCCGAAATGTGGACACTTCTCCTAATATTAACTTCCATTTAAATGGTGTTCCATATTTATTTTTCTGATGATCTGATCTTTTGCATCAACTGTCCATAAAATTGCCTGCATATTGTTGATGCTGGTGTTGTTGTATATACCGATGGGTCGGTTTATCGTGGTGAGAAGTCAGGCTATGGTGTGTGTTTTTTTTATAATGCGCATGGTTGGGTTGTTGCAGAACGAAAAGGAGCGTACAGTCTCTCCACTGCCCTCCATTAGCTCTCTGGGACTCCATTTACTGGGGCAGTTGTTGTATCTGACTCTCAGTCGATGCTTCACGAGATCCAGAAGGGCAGGTTTCAGTATGAGTGGATGTCGTCTATAGAAGTTTCTAGCCTCCCGAGGCTTACGTAGATCTACTGTCATGGGCATGCGGGTGTTTGAGGTAATGAGAGAGCGGCCAGGCTTGCATCAACAGAATCGATTGTTGGGGAGTTGAAGATGGATAAGGGGTTGTTCTTCGGTCTCTTCGCGACTGCTTGTTGGATGAAGACACTATACACTGTAATAGATGTTGAATCGAACCAGCGAGTTAAGAAGTTTAAAGTTACCCGTTGAACAAGTAGAACTGGATTCTTGCAGGGCAAAGTGAGGCGTGTGTTTAATCAACGAGCCACGGAAACCATCAGTATGCATACTCTACGATATCTGTTGGGAGACTGGGCATATATGGGTCTGCCCAGAGTCAATGACGTCAGTTTAGTAGCCAAAGCCTGCATGTGAATTCCTAATGTTTCAAGAACTTTACGTAAATTTGACTGAATCACATTCTACAGATAAAACTATCTTTCTACATTTCATGGAATAGCAAAAGAAGAACTGTGCTGTCCTCACGATTTCAGAGTACATGTCACTATTCCTACAGTTTCATTACAGTCACACTACGTTTTGTGCGATGTCAATTTATTTTTATAAGGAATGATTCAAATTTCTCCAGAAATTACATTCTGATACAGTACTTGAATCATCTATGTGCACACCTTAATTTCCTGTTGTATACATTTCTTTCACAGTTTCGTACTGGTCATTTCTTTCGACAAAAATATTAGTTTTATACTAACTCAAGCCAGACCGAGAGTTTACCAACAGTCAGTGCATCACAGAGAGCAATGTTACTCTGATACAGTGGATACAAAGCAAAAGACCGGCAATGCAAAAAGGGGGACCTCAGAGATAACAGAGGCGACGAAAGACACTTTTATGAAGCAAACACAAAAGCCCTGAAACTAAAATCTCTTCTTACCTTGAGATGTGAGTAAATCAGTTGAGAAGGAAAGAGACAAGTGCAAGAGAGTGCTCCAGGTGTCTCATTTTTGACCTGACACTGGCCAAAACGGATTAGAGAATAGTATAAGACAAGGAAGTGATTCATGTCCTAAAGACTTACTAGTCATCCTTACCAGAGACACCTTCAAAGAACCGCTCATATTTTGTTAGCTAAAACCTGGATAAAATCAACTATTGTAAACATTGTGGGAAAGTTCTTCATTGAGATAACTTTGCCTCCTGCATTGTCATCGTCAAGAACTACGCCTTCTGGATTTGCAAGAAAACTCTGGAGAACGTTATTCTAGAAAATAATAGATCTTCTTCTTCTTTGCGTTGTTCTTTACGTCACAATTTTAATCACCTTTGTGATATGTTTGATCTTGCCAAATGTGTACGTTGCACATGGTTTGTAGGCTCCCTAAACGCATGAGACTCACAGGTTTGAGATGGTACTATTTCAGCCAAACCTCCTTAGTCGCCTCTTACGACATGCATGACAGGTAACAGCAGTTCTATTCTTTACACCCCAAAATGGGCCCTGGTAACGACTCGGGCGAGATTAGGATACAACACTCAAACACTCACCATTTACAAGCGTCCATAGAATAATTAGTATAGCTTCCATGTCAAACTCAGATATTGCCTGTTGATTGAGTAAAACAATAAAATTGATAATTTTATGTGCTTGTTCTCATAAAACAAAATTTCATTTTTGTTAATCGTTTGCACTCTATGAATTCAGACGCAGTTATGGCGCCTAATATGGCACCTCTGACTTATCTTTATGTGAATGTTTTCTTTTAGTATTACCAGCAGTGGTGGCTCGTCATTAAGGGCCATTGGAGCCGGGCCCCACCCAAAATAAAGTGTAAAGTGTACTTATTATGTTATAAATTAAAATATAACCCAAAACCATGATTTTTCCGAAAATTTTGTCTGGCACCACCAACAAAATGAGCACGAGACGCCACTGATTACCAGTAGCTATCGCCATCAGGCGAACCTTACTTTAATATATCAGAGGTACTTGTAATTTAAATCTCCAAGTAAAAGATCATGGTCGCTGTAATCCAACGCGTACTGTGTGCACAACGAAAATTTCTGGTCAAGCATGCTTAGAATCATAGAATTTTCACGACTCAAACATGTTTCAAACTTTGTTTGGGCTGCGACAATCCAGTTACTCTTATTTCAATTTGTATATGTAAACAGTGAGCGTCTGTAGCTCAAGCGGTAGTTAGCTCGATCACAAACCCAAGCGTACCTGGATTCAAACCCCACGGTGGGCAAGTTGGAACAAATTCGTTTCCATGGATTTTTACAAAAGGTAAAAATAGACCTCACCGTTCAGAAGCAATGGCAAACTACTGAACGTATAAGTGGTGCCTATGAAATCAATGACTCGTTTACTGTGGTTGATGGTTACGTACTGTAAAGGATATGCCACGATTTTCATTTTCATTTCTATTAAATAGGATACTACTTGAATATCTAAACTTCAAGTACGTATGACGTCGAAGAATGCACTCCTGTATGACGAGGGAATCCGATAAAACATGTAAGTGGGCCTTCACGCAAAAATCAGTCAAAAGCGAACTCACTAGACCTGAATTTATAGCTGGCTAACTAAGAAGAAGAAGAAGAAGAAGAAGATCTGTACATAGATTTTGGAAATACAAAATGTGTACCCTCTCCATTCTTGCTTTTTGTCCATCTCGTATAGAACTAGACGCTTGTCTTCGCCTACTTTGAAATCAGAGGTCGCTATAACTTTATTTGAATTGTTTGTTCTACTTTTTTTTAACTCAAAACGTCGATTTAGACAGACAGTGTTTAGTTTGCTTCTTCTTTGTGATTGCTATTTTCATGATTATACCGTTAGACGCGTTCTTATGATGAAGTCAACTGTTGTCTGGAGCTCATCTCTGGTGCCATGTAGTTTTGATGATTATACCGTTAGCGCGTTCTTATGATGAAGTCAACTGTTGTCTGGAGCTCATCTCTGGTACCATGTAGTTGTGAGTGTAGTGTTGTAGGGCCAGCATTCCTTTCTAGATAGGACATACAGGGGGCAGTCTTGCATTCTTATGATGAAGTCGATTGTTGTCTGGAGCTCAACCCTAGTGCCATCTAGTTTTGAATGTAGTGTTGTCTTGTAGAGCCAGTTTTCCGTTCTAGGGAGGACATACAGTGGACAGTCTTGCAGGACATGTTCTGTGGTTTAATCAGCAGTGCCACAGGGACAAAGAGGGGATGGGGACATCGTATCCAGTGACTAGTCAAACCTCCAAGTCTAGAGCGATCTCAGTCTATATGTGAACAAGATTACTAACCCATTTCAATACTCTAGTTTGAGAACCGTTGATTATAGAATCTATAATTATAGCCTGATAACATTGTAAATTGTAATATCTCAAACAGTTATTTTGTTTATTTTTTTTTAAGTTTTCTTTTCTCAAAATTTGCGTTCTGTCGTTGAGATGAAAGGACTTAATCCATGATTAAAAAAAAAAAATATGTTCGGAAAACTGTGTTCTAGAACGCTGGTTGATCATCCAACAGTTCGGTTTGTCTTCCCCACACTCAACTCATTGAATCATTGACATGGCGAGGGGATGGGAGATTCGTGTATCGTAGTTCTAGTCTGATTGCCTCAATTCCTGGAATTGTTTCAACTTTCGATAAATGAAGCTCCTATCTCACCTTCTTCTTCTTCTTCTTGGAACACTTCATATCGACCACTTGCTAAACCACTCTGTGTGATTTTCATGGGATATGAGCCTAAGAGCGATTGTACGTTGTGCCAGTTATGCGCATACAAGTAGTGAAACACGTACAAACAAAGTACTATAGTTTTACAAAATACATAAACAGTGACGATAAACAGCAACGTTTCGACCAACAAGGCCTTTATCAAGCAAACGAACAAACAGGAGTGACAAATTAAAATGAAACACAAATGGACGACCAAATACCAACGTATCTAAGGAAAATCTGGAATGTAAGGAAAATCTCGCATACAAGTAGGCCAGCACATTCGACTTCTGCAATACTTTTTATTTACTAGGGTTGCTTTCCAATGACCTACATGTCGCCTCTTACGACATGCCTTGTAGGTCGCAGTGCTGCTATTCTTTGCTCCCCTTGCGAGCCCTGACAACACAGGGGCACTACGTCAACACAACTGGTAATTAACATCCAGGATACCTGAGTTGGAAATGTTAGGGGAAGTCGGAATTAATATTGGAGCTACTGTGTAAGGGCTCCGTCGTTGATACTTTACCTCAGGAGTAAACGACCGAACAGATCGTAGACTTACATCTCTCGATAGTAAATTTATTATGTACAATCGATTGATTTCTGGTCAATCGATTTCTGTACAATATATATCTTGACAGTCTATTCAAACTAATGGTTTCTGAACGTTTGATATTTGCATAGTCAATTTCTGTTTAATTTATTTCAGGACAAGAAATCTTGGAGTAGACTTTCTTGTCAATCGATTTCTGGAGGTAGTTTAATTCTTATGTTTCAAGTTTGTCTTCTAATATTTGTTGAAATCCTTTTTCTTTTATCTCTTCATTGCCCGAGTGGTTACCGGGGCCCAAATTTGGGATGTAAAGAATAGACCCACTGTTACCTGCCACGCATGTCGTAAGAGGCGACTGAGAAGTTTTGGATGAAATCGGATACATGTGTCCTAAACGTGTAGAAGTCTATGCGTTTAGGGGCCTACCAAACCAATGTGCAACGTATACACGTTCTTGGCAAAGATCAAACATATCACAAAGAGTGATTAAAATTGGTTGTAAAGAACGAATGCAAAGAAGAAGAAGAAGAAGATTTGTTACTAAGATAAAGTGCTCACTTGTCAAAGAGTGAGAGTCATCATTAAACGCTAAAATTTCAAAATAAAACCACTTAAACAAACTTCGAGCTCTCTCATTGGAAAGAATGTTGACACTCAGAGTTTTAAAAAATGTTACGTTCACTTGTACTGCGTCTACCCGTTGTGGCTTGGTTATTGGTTACTAAACAGACGTCATTGCATTCCGGGCAGACCCATAGGTGCTCAGTCTCCCCCAACAGATATCGACGAGTATGCATACTGATGGTTTATGTGGCTCGCTTATTAAACACACCTCCCGCTCTGCCTCTCAAGTATCCAGTTCGACTTGTACAACAGGTAACTCCAAACTGCCTAAATCGCTTGACCGATTCAACATCGATTTTAGTGTCCCCATCCAACAGACAGTCGCAAAGAGACCGAAGAATATCCCCTTATCCATCTTCAACTCCCCAACAATCAACGCTGTTAATGCAAGCCTGTCCGCTCTCTCATTACTGTAAACACCCGCATGCCCAGGGCAGTATATCCACGTAAGCCGCTGGAGGTTAGAAACTTCTATAGACGACATCCACTCATACCGAAACCTGCCCTTCTGGATCTTGTGAAGCATCGACTGAGAGTCAGATACAACAACTGCCCCAGTAAATGAAGTCCCAGAGATCCAATGGAGGGCAGCAGTAGCGGCCTCAACCTCCATCCTCATACTAGAAGTAGTTGTCCTGTATGCCTCACTTCGCTCTGCAACAACCCTACCATGCGCATTAGCCAATAAACCCCAGCCGAACTTCTCACCACGTTGAACCGACCCATCGGTATATACAACAACATCATTATCCCTTACATTATCCTCTATCAGCTGCTTAACTGCGAGCCTTCATGTTGCCCCAATCTCTACATTCTCTTCCAAGAGTAATGATAACGTTGAGATAGTTGGTCATGCTACCATCTGTTTTGACCCACTCTTCCCTCTTTGGTAGGGTCGCAACCGTAGTCACCTAGCCAATTGTTCTCTCAGCCTGGGCCATCCACGACATGCCACGCTTGATTCTCGTGCCCTTAACATCATTAGTGTTCTTGTATAGTGGATGTCGCTTATCCGCAGTAACCCGCATATATACCTTGGTTTGGGCTAACCGTTGTGGTACTTTCGAGTAGGGCAAAACTGTTCATAAAAATGGAAGTAGATCAAGGACAATCGAGTTTTGAACAGTCGGTTTATGAACAGTTAATTTATGAACAATCGATTTCTGAACAGTCGGTTTATGAACAGTTAATTTATGAACAATCGATTTCTGAACAGTCGGTTTATGAACAGTTAATTTATGAACAATCGATTTCTGAACAGTCGGTTTATGAACAGTTAATTTATGAACAATCGATTTCTGAACAGTCGGTTTATGAACAGTTAATTTATGAACAATCGATTTCTGAACAGTCGGTTTATGAACAGTTAATTTATGAACAATCGATTTCTGAACAGTCGGTTTATGAACAGTTAATTTATGAACAATCGATTTCTGAACAGTCGGTTTATGAACAGTTAATTTATGAACAATCGATTTCTGAACAGTCGGTTTATGAACAGTTAATTTATGAACAATCGATTTCTGAACAGTCGGTTTATGAACAGTTAATTTATGAACAATCGATTTCTGAACAGTCGGTTTATGAACAATCGATTTCTGAACAGTCGGTTTATGAACAATCTGTTTATGAACAATCGATTTCTTAACAGTCGATTTATGAACAATCGATTTCTTAAAAGTCGATTTATGAACAGTCTGTTTATGAAAAATCGGTTTCTGAACAATCTATTTCTTAACAGTTGATTTATGTGACAATCGATTTCTGAAAGGTCGGTTTATGAAAAATCGATTTCTGAACAGTCCATTTATGAAAAATCAATTTCTGAACAATCGATTTAACAGTCGATTTATGAACAATCGATTTCTGAAAGGTCGGTTTATGAACAATCGATTTATGAACAGTCGGTTTATGAACAATCGATTTCTGAACATTCGGTTTATGAACAATCGATTTCTGAACAGTCGATTTATGAACAATCAATTTCTGAACAATCGATTTCTGAACAGTCGATTTATGAACAGTCGGTTTATGAACAATCGATTATGAAGAATCGTTTTCTTAACATCGGTTATAGATAGTAGCTTATAAAATCGAAGTACAGAAAGGATATCTTCAGTTTGAATCATGTGCCACAGCTGTACGTAACCTGGCTGGTGGCGTGATCGTGGTCTCTAAATTTGGTCTAAACATCTTTTTTCTTGTGTTCTCCCGTTCTGTAATCTTGTTTTGTCTCACAGTGTCAGGAATTTGTACTGATGGTGCAAATCTTAACATTATTTCTTGGTTCCCTCCCTTTGGCAGTGTTTACCGTTTCTTAAAATCTCTTCATAATTCTATGAGCATAAAATAGATTACAATTCTGTTGGTTTGCTAGGCCTGTCACAGTGGCTTCAGAATCCATTAGATGGGTCATAAGGTGCACTAATCTATCACATTCTTGCCAGAATACACAAATTACATCCAAAGAAAACTGAAAATCGGCTTTGGTTAGAGGCAGGGTGAAAATCACATCTAGCGTGCCATCTTGACCGGAAGTGTGAAGATCCATTTGTTGAAATGTATGCTTTCGTTTTAAATTGAATCTGACATTGTTTATGGGGAACCTGACTGGTTTATTCTGGTGTAAGCAGATTACTGCCTCGAGCCATGAATTTATAGATGAATAATTTAACTAGTGGGCGTCTGTAGCTTAAGCGGTAATAAGCTCGATTACAACCCAAGCGTAAAAAAAGTAAAGGAACCCTTTCATACCTCGTGGTATATAGGTCAATACAGTGTTAGGCCTGTATTTTTCATTGACCGTCGGCACACGATGGGCGATGTGGTCAGTATCAAGCCAGCCGCCTTTACTTTCCCAGAGCATGTCTGGTACTCAGTTGAGGCTGGGTCGACCTGAGAGCCGTCGCGGTCGGGAAAAATTTCACGCGCACTGCGAGTTGAACCCAGACCACCAGCATTGAGAAGCGAGTTCACTAACAACTACGCTACCGCGGCTCTCACAACCCAAGCGTACCTGGTTCAAACTCTGCGGTGAGCAGTTTGGATGAAAATTCGTTTCCGTGAATAAGAAGGGTAAAATAGACCTCACCGTTCAGAAAGCATTGGCAAACTACTGAACGTTAAGTGTTCCTAGAAAATCAACGACTCGTTTACTGTGGTGATGACGACGTCCTGAAAAGGATATGCCAGATTTTCATTTTTTCATTGAACTATATGCGGAATCCTTACATAACGGTGGACTTGCATTACTTATTGATTACTTAATCCCGTCATGCATGACAATGAACTGTCTGAAAGGACTTCCATGTTCCTGTCCCGTGTTACCTGTCAGGCGCAGATGCTACGTCCAAATGGGTGTCAAGTTTCCTATCTGCGCCTCCAGTGTCCGTGAGTCTGGGTTTCTTCTCTTTCCCTCTGAGTTACATAGGGTCTATCCCTTGCAGGACATTCTTGATCCATTCTCGTGATTAAATGTTAAAGACGCATGTTCCTCTTCTCTTGGTTGAAACAATAGTTCACTGTATCAAATTGCCTCTCAATTTTCTGGTCTTAAGATTGTTGAGTTATGGAGTTTTACTGTGCAAACCTTGAGAGGGCGGGATTTCTGTCTAAGACAAAGTCATATGGGAAAACTGCATGAAGTCTCTGGCCAATTAAGTCATCTTCAAATTGGTCGACTTTCCTCCAGAACTCTCTCTTCATTTTTCAATATGTTTGCCCACAGCGTCAGGTCAAAAAAAGATTTCTAAAACGGGCCCTTTATCCCTTCTGATAGTCTCTTTCGTCGCTCGTTATCTCGATGTCCATTTTGCGTGGTTTCATTCTGTTGCACCATTGTATCGGAGCAGCATTGCTCTTTGAGGTGCACTGCCTGTTGGTAATCTGCTTACGTGGCCGAACCATTTAATTTGTTGTTTTTGATGAAGTCTAGTACTGATGTTGTATCCACTTTTTCCTGATATCTTCATTTCTCAACCGGTCTCTTCTTGAGAAGAGAACTTCGCTGGCTTGAAATGTCATAGCTGTGTGGTTGGCATCCAAAGAAGTCTCTTTGACTAAAATAATTATATGAAGCTTTTCTTGTCTTAGCAGGTCTGTTGGGTCTTTTCTTTCTTCTACTCTTTTTGGTTTTTTACTATGTCTAAGTACTTTACCTATGTCTAGTACTTTTACCATCTAATATTGTAATTGATATATGTTCTGTTGTCTTTCCTCTACTCTTTGGTTTACCTATGTCTAAAAGTACTTCTACCTATGTCTAAGTATTTTTACCTATGTCTAAGTACTTTACCTATATCTAATATTTTTACCATGTCTAAGTATTTTTACCTATGTCTAAGTACTGTTACCTATGTCTAAGTACTTTGTAATGTGGTATTAAGTTGTTTATTTGCGCTTGTTTGAGTCTCTAGGTTATGTACATCCGATTTCAGATTGCAGTGTGTTCGGTTACGCTCTCCCATAACTCTTAACGGTTTGCATATTATCTACGTACAGTACCTGTTTTTCTTTGCAGAAGCTGCAAATCAGGTTGTTTTTATGTCAGGGCATAAGACGAAGCAGGGAGTGGGTTTAGAAGAGACTGGTTTAGAAATGAAGACATCAGTGGAAAAGTGGGTACAACATCAGTATTGAATTTCATCAAGAATCAACAAATTAAATGGTTCAGTCACATAAGCAGATTAGCAACAGACAGTGCACCGCAAGAGGAATGCTACTCAAATACAAGACAAAAGATCACCTACGCAAAAGGTGGACTTCAGAAATAACTGAGGCAGTGAAAGACACAATTTGCGAAGAACACACAAGAACCGGTTCTATAAATCTTTTCTAATCCTGACGCTGCGAGACTAAACAAGATTAGAGAAAATTAAAGTCTCAACGTATTTATTACAAATAACGAGTTTTCTACAGAAAACTTCTAGAGAAATCAATCCCATAAGAACCCTCAACTATTCGATACCGTTCAAAAGCTTACAGTTACCGTACTTATGCTAGTAAACGTTTGTCCTTATTCTCCAACTATTACGACTAAGGAAAACTACTGTATAAAATGGTTTCTTTAAGGGTATTCAATATAAGAGAGTCTGCCGTTTACAGTCTTGTCTGAATCAGTTGCGTTTTAGCATTTCACAATGTTTCAATTTCTTGGCTTCAATCCAGTGGCGTATCTAGAAACAGACCAGACAGACTAGGGTCAATTTGTTGTTTTATTACTGTAAATCTTCGTAGTTTAAACAAATTATACTATAAGCAGAGAAGAAAGTAGACAGATCTTGTATTGCTTTATCTAAACGTAGGGATGTATTTTTTTTTAAATTTCTATTAGCAATTAGTTTCAATTTGTTTTCTTGAGAGATCAAGTGTCATCTCCGTACTGAAGGTTGGTTTAAAATGAACTTTTGTATATTCAGTCTATGTTCATGGGGGTATATTCATGGTGGCATATTCATGGTGGCATGTTCATGGTGACATATTCATGGTGACATATACATTGTGGCATATTCTCTCTCTGTCTTTATCCTTCTGTCTCTCTGTAGTTCTCTCTCTCTCTCTCTCTCTCTCTCTCTCTCTCTCTGTCGTACTCTCTGTCGTTTTCGCACCGTGTCGTTCTTACTCTTTCTAGTAACATTTTAGCATGCCATGCGATTCTCATCATTCTTCTGTAAAAACTTAATTTATGAATTTTCATCACTAATTCTCATAACACGCATATGATAGAAATAAAAACATTTTACACTCAATTCGATTTTGTGCCTTTTTTTTACTGTGGCAGTCGGATATTTATGAGTGGACTTTTTTGTTTCTTTTTTTTTGGGTGGTCTGCGTTTCATTTATTTGTTTAGTGTGATCGGTGCCCATGCCCAACAAGATCAATTAAAGTAAGTATGGGAGATGATGTTGTTTATGAGCTAATGCTCTACCACAGAATTTTCTAAACTGGAGTCCGCGGATTCCCGGGAGTCTGCGAGGTACTCGCAGGGGGTCCTCAAGCGCTCGAAGAAATATATATTATGAACTTTGACATTTCAAACAGAAAAATTAATTTGACAAACATGTATAAAAACTGTGGTAAATTAGTTCAGCTAAGAAATCAAAGGACCCGGATCAGGCGGAGTCTAAATGTCTGGTCGTACAACATGAAAGATCATTTGAAGTTTTCCGTAGTCTAAGAAATTGGAGCCAGCTTGACTTGTTGGTGTAGTGTAATAATAACTCCATCGCTAGAAGATTTTCATATTAGAACATGTTGGGGTCGAAGCAGCAAAATGTATTTAAAGGGTCTGCGAGTAATGCAAAGTTTGGGAACCTCTGCTCTACGATATTTAAGATTTCCATATTTTGTTTCTCCATTTAATGATATATGCTTTTCTGCCCATTCCTTTATTAATCATTTTTGTCAATCAAGTGTTCAGCTGATTTATCTGTGTGTATATAGTTACAATTTAAGTACTTATTTTCATAGTGTCATTTATTTTCATAGTGCTCTTAAAGACATGAGTGATTACTATTGATTCTGTCTTTTAACTAGTTCCGTCTGACTTTACAGTTAGAGAGAGAGAGAGAGCGCGCATGATTGTTCTGAGAAAAATTGAATAGAAGCAGTGGCGGCTCGTTATCATTTTCGTTGGTGGGGCCAGACAGATATTTTCGGAAAAATCATGGTTTCGGTTAAGATATATTTTAACGTATCAAATAATAAATACACGTTACACCTTATTTTGGTGGCGGCCTGGCCAATGACGAGCGCCACTGAATAGAAGGATGGAGAGAATATAGATGAAAGAAGGGTTGGTTATAAATAGAGGTAAGAAAGTGTGACGAGACAAATAAAAGAAGGAAAGTTGGGAATAGAATCGACGGGAAGGATTAGAGACAAATAAAAGAAGGAAAGTTGGAATAGAATCGACGGAAGGATTAAGAGACAAATAAAGAAGGAAAGTTGGAATAGAATCGACGGAAGGATTAAAGACAAATAAGAAGGAAAGTTGGGAATAGAATCGACGGAAGGATTAGAGACAAATAAAGAAGGAAAGTTGGGAATAGAATCGACGAGAAGGATTAAGAGACAAATAAAGAAGAAGTTGGGAATAGAATCGACGGAAGGATTAAGAGACAAATAAAGAAGGAAAGTTGGGAATAGAATCGACGGAAGGATTAGAGACAAATAAAAGAAGGAAAGTTGGGAATAGAATCGACACGGAAGGATTAGAGACAAATAAAGAAGGAAAGTTGGGAATAGAATCGACGGGAAGGATTAAGAGACAAATAAAAGAAGGAAAGTTGGGAATAGAATCGACGGAAGGATTAGAGACAAATAAAGAAGGGAAGTTGGGAATAGAATCGACGGGAAGGATTAAGAGACAAATAAAAGAAGGAAAGTTGGGAATAGAATCGACGGGAAGGATTAAGAGACGAATAAAAGAAGGAAAGTTGGGAATAGAATCGACGGGAAGGATTAAGAGACAAATAAAAGAAGGAAAGTTGGGAATAGAATCGACGGGAAGGATTAAGAGACAAATAAAAGAAGGAAAGTTGGGAATAGAATCGACGGGAAGGATTAAGAGACAAATAAAAGAAGGAAAGTTGGGAATAGAGTCGACGGGAAGGATTAAGAGACAAAACGTAGACGTCACAAGAATTAGGGTTAAACATTGAAAAGGGAAAAACAATTTGATGAGAATTAATCAAACGAACGATAATCCATTCTACTTAGGTTAAATCCCACTTTACGTGGTAGAATTATACACATACTTGGGTAGCACTGTAGACAAAGAGGGTGGAACAGATAAAGATATCAAAATAAGAATACAGAAGGCAAGAGGAGCTTTCATCGCACTAGGAAATCTATAGAAGTCTAAATAAATCAAATTTAGAATAAAGATTCGAATATTTAACTCTAATGTTAAAGCAGTTCTGATGTATGGGTCAGAAACATGGAGGATGACTAAAACAATTACGCATAAATTGCAAACATTCATCAACTGGTGTCTGCGCAGAATAGAGGGATTGAGATGGTATGATAGGGTAACAAATGAAGTGCTTATGGAGATAATGAAACATATCCCAGGGAACCAAAAAGGGAAGAAACAGAATAGAGGGATTGAGATGGTATGATAGGGTCACAAATGAAGTGCTTATGGAGAGAATTCCCTCCACATTAGTCTACCTTATCGTGGTTGGAGGGTTTGTGTGTCTTTATGATCATTCACGCTATGTCGGAGGGAATCTAACTCCTGGCAGATCTAACCAAGCCGACATGCCTTGTAGGCTTGTAACTAACCTTACAACATGCCTTGTAGGTCATAGTGGTACTATTATTTGCTTCCATTGCGGGCCCCGGCACCACACAAGGGTTGATATAAAAGAAGGTCCATTTCCTGGAACCCGCAGGAAAGTAAAGAGAGGTCGGTCTGAAAATACATTGAGATAATATTTGAAGATAGAGAGTAATAATAAACGGAAGACATGGAAAGAACTGCAACAGATATAACTAAAGATATGAAGAATTAGCATGTTTGTTGAGAGTATATGCTCCAACGGGGGCTTAAAGGCACAAGAGATGACAGAGAGAGAGATAGAAGGAGAGAGAAAGAGAGCGAGAGAGAGACAAAGAACAATTGTATGAACGTCCAGAAAGTTTGTTTTAGTAAACATCTGCAACGAATCGTATAAGTCACTTCAGTATCTCGTCCAAGATTCTCAATGATGTCAATAACGTTCAATAAACTGATACAAATCCTGATATGACCGTCATTATATTCTACGAGTGATGTTATTTCCCTCAATCAACGTTCATAAATGACATTAATTATTCATTTCAAGAAGTTGTTGGTCGAACAGTGAGAACACTGAGCTAT
Source organism: Arion vulgaris (assembly GCA_020796225.1). NCBI lineage: Eukaryota > Metazoa > Mollusca > Gastropoda > Stylommatophora > Arionidae > Arion > Arion vulgaris. The sequence continues at coordinate 6,975,958 of CM036761.1, forward strand.
AAATATTGAAATCGCCGGATTGAGATGCAATAAAGTTAGCGTGTTTTACTTCCCGATGTAAATTAAGCAAAAATGTACATTTGTCTTTCTTTTCCATCCAATTATTTTCCTGAAAAACCTAATAACTGATTAGACGCTAAAGCGAAAATTTTCGTCACTTTTTCTTTGCTTTGTGGTGGATTAAGCCTCCATTATACCGAAGCAAACTGTTTTCAACTTAGACATACGTATTTTCTTGGTTCTATTAGAACGTATTGGTCTACTCTCTTGGTGTGGATATGTATATGGCCTTTTCTTCGTGTTGTTTTTTTTCGTCAATTGGCAGTATTTTACTGTGACAACTTCTGAGTTTTTTCTTGTCTCTCTTGTCTTTCAACTCATCCCTAAGTCTCTCTTCAAAAGATTCTGTTCCTTTGCGTAATGTTGTTTTTCATATATCAAGATCATCAGCCAGTTTTTCCCATTTGCTGGAACTGATAGAAAAGTTATTCATTGAGGCCTTGCAGACATCTTTATATCCTAGCAGTGGTCTGCCTTGGTGCCTCTTCCCTCCGAAAGTTCACAGAACATTTGTTTTGGAATGCGGACATTGTCCATTCTTTGCACATGCTCTAGCCATCTAAGTCTTCTACTGCTGAGCATGTCCATGATGGAAGACAAGTCTTCTACTGCTGAGCATGCCCATGATGGAAGCTAAGTCTTCTACTGCTGAACATGCCCATGATGGAAGGCAAGTCTTCTACTGCTGAGCATGCCCATGATGGAAGCTAAGTCTTCTACTGCTGAGCATGTCCATGATGGAAGGCAAGTTTGCACGTTGCAGTGCTTCAGAGTTGGTTATCTGGTCATACCACCTGATGTTCCGAATCTTGCGAAGACATCGAAGGTGAAAGATGTTAAGTCTTCTCTCGTGCCTTGTGTAGGCTGTCCATGTTTCTGAGCCATATAGTAAAGAACTAATTACACAGGCTCGATATATTTGAATCTTCGTCTGCAATGTTAATTTTTTGTATGTCCCATTCTCTCTTTGATAGTTTGCCGAATGTAGTAGCTGCGCTGCCTATTCTAGCGTTGATTTCTTCATCAAGAGAAAAACTGGAAGTGCCTATGGACCCAAGATAGCAGTTTTGAACTGGGGTTAGTTAGATAGTTACAATTTAAAGTGATATTTGTTGATGTATTATTTCCCTGGCATAAAACCACAGTTTTGGTGACACTTATAATCAGAGAAAACAGGTCGCATGCTCTGGCCAAATTATTCATTAGGGATTGCAGTGTAGCCTCACTGTGTGCAACTGATGCTCGTCCATCACCGGTGATGATGACCACACACATTTTCATCCAAGGGAATGTAGTTGTGTTATGTTTGTCTGTGTGCGTAGATGACTAGTGAGCCCGATACGGGCTTGAAATATTCTTGTACAGTGTGGGCAAGGTATACTTGCACTTGTGGGAAGTTTTACTGCCTTTCTATTTTGATGTTTTTGTTCCATCCGTGCTGTTCTATCTGCCTCGCAAGTCGAGAAACCGTGTCGAAGAAGTGTGCACCAGGTTGATCTGTCTTGAACAACATTCTCCCAGTTGTTGACATCTATGCCAAAGATTTCATCGAGTTCTTGAGTGTATCTTTGAATCGCTTTTTCTGGCCCCCTGTGAGCGTTTACCTCTATGCAGCTCACCATAACAGAGTCGTGTGCAACTAAGGCAGCATCGTCAGCGAAAATGAGTTCCTTGTGAAGAAATTCTGTTTTTGTTTTGGCTCTTAAGCGAGCCAAGTTGAAGAGTGAGACATCACATCTCGTGCGGATGAAAACATCACCATCATCATCCCCGAAGGCGTGGCGTAACAAGACTGCGAAGAAGACGCCAAAGAGAGTGGGGGCAAGGACACAGCCCTGATTGACTCCATTCTTAACCTCGAAGCTATCAGATGTGCTACCATCGAACAGTATATTGGCTTTCATGCCCTCATGTAAGGAAACGATCAGTTGGAGCAACTTTGGGGAACAGCCGATATGTTTTAATATTTTATAAAGTCCTGGTCTGCTGACTGTGTCAAATGCCTTTGTCAGATCTACGAAAGCAATGAACAATGTCTTTCTCTGCTCTCTGCATTTCTCTTGCAGTTGTCGAAGAGTAAATATCATGTCAGTTATTATTAACGTCGAACTGGCTTGTTGGACCTCGACGCTGCTGAGTTTGCTGAGGCGGAGATCGAGCACCTTGGGACATATCCGGAGAGCTATGATGATAGTCCTCATATAAATGATAACTGATAACTGATCATGTCAGTTGTTGACCGTCCAGCTCTGAATCCACATTGTGACTGGAAGAACATGCACTGTCAGTTTCTGTACTCGTTTTGAAAGGACTAGTGCAAAGACCTTGCCTGTAACACTTAAAAGGGAGATGCCCCAGTAGTTGTTGCAGTTCCCCTCTTGTCCCCTTTGTTTTTATAGAGTGTCACTATTGTTGCATCCATCATGTCTTGAGGAATTTCTCCCACTCTACAGCACAGTACACGGAGATTGTAGAGAAAGGATGGGGTGGGGTGGGGAGGTAGAGGACATCCTTGTTATATTTGAGGATTTCTGCAGGAATGTTACCTACTCTGACGCCTTTCCATTTGAAAATTTGTTGACTGCTTCGGAAAGTTCCAACTCGGTGGGTTCGGCGTCCAGGTCTCTGTGTGTAGTTATGAGAATGACTTTGTGCTGGTCTAGAAGAATAAAAAGATTTGTGAAGAAACTACACAATATATTAAGAAGAAATAAAATCAGAAATGATACAATCGGGTTGACAGTAGGTATTACAGCAACGATAGACTTCATCCAGAGGCAACAGATCACCTGGTTTTTGGGGGTTTTTCCGATCCAGAAGCACTTGAACTTTTCAGCTCTTCGGCTCGGTGCCATGGACATCGTAACCTTCAGTTCGGTGCCACGAACACCCTTAATCTTGGGAATCTGTGGCTTTTTCTGCCATCCAGCGGAATTGAACCCACACACAGAGGGATAGTCATCCGTAGTCCAACGCACTACGAACACGCTGGGCAGACGGGCAGATCACCTGGTTAGATGATTTTCATGTTCTTCAACTAGTTTGGTTTTTATGCAGAAGCACTCGAACTTTGAGCTCTTCGGCTCGGTGCCATGGACATCGTAACCCTTGGTTCGGTGCCACGAACACCGTGAATCTGGAGAACCTGTGGCTTTTCTTCCACTAGTACATTACAACAAGCAATGATCCACAGAGTAAATTCTCTTCTTCGAACGCTCCATATCGACCACTTGTTAACCATTCTGTGTGATTTGTATGTCATCTGAGCCTAAGAGCGATTGTACGTTGTGCCAGTTATGCGCCTACAAGTAGGTCAGTACATCCAAGTTCTACGATGTTTTTATTTACTAGAGTAGCTTCCCTAGGTCCTACATTAGTCGCCTCCTACGACATGCCTTGTAGATTGCAGTGTTGCTGTTCTTTGCTCCCCTTGCGAGCACCAACAAAATCAACAATTTATTTGATTATCTACAAAGTCTGAAAATGCGGGCAAGGGAAAAGGAAAAGGCAATTTAAAAAAATCGGTTAAACGTTTCAGTCCAGAATTTTCTTTTCATCTCCAGCCAATTTATGTAGTAATAAATACTGAATTAGAGATAAAGGATTTGCGTTATTTTAGAAAATACTGAGAGCCAGTAATCTGCTCTGAAGGTTTAAAGGGTTAACCAGAGAATTATTTGTCTCCTTGTCTGAGTGGTTACGGGGCCTAAATTTGGTGTGTAAAGAATAGAACCACTGTTACCTGCCACGCATGTCGTAAGAGGCGACTATGGAGGTTTGGCTGAA
>CM036761.1:6984803-7307303 GCA_020796225.1 Arion vulgaris
TTCCTGTGTAGAGGAAAATCACGAATTAGTTTCAAGCATCAATGGTTCAATTGCAGAGCCGAATTTATTGTTGCATTTTTCACGGATGGAGGTAGTTGATTCGCAGGATGGCGATACAATGGGATATGTTGTGGATTGCTTCGATATTGAGCCTATTGCTTTGATATCCTCCGACGATGTGGCATGTGAAGAACCGAACTTCTTATTACAGTTTTCTTGTGTAGAAGAGGTTGCTTCTCGAATTAGCAATACCGTCGAATCCGTTGTCGATTGTTCCGATAATGAGCCTTATGTTTTAACAGACCCTCCCTTGATAGTGGAAGCAAAATTCCAGGAAATCCAGATGGGGAATGAGTCCTTCATCTGTGCGACAATTGTAGAGCAGGATATACATGAGGATATCGGTGGTGTAAATTTCAGCTTGCTTGACGATATGGGACATACTCAGGAGGAAGCTGAAATGCAGGAGATCGTTAGTGGATCAGGTGAGAAACAGATGGCGGAACCTACAAGCGCTGCGCCACCCTCTGAAAAGTCCCCCCACGTCAACGAACGACAGATAGGTAATTTCAGTTCTGTAAATTTCCAGCAATCGAAATTTATCAAGGATGGGAAATCCATACCCACCCCCACGGTACACCATGCGTGTGTCAAAGAACGTGAATGTAACAGTACATGTTATATTATTACTAAAACAAATTCCAGTAAAATAACAATGTTAAATCAAAAGTCAAACGGCGAGGAAATCACAAACAGTCCAGGTTACTTGAAAAATTTAAAAAGCTTCAGTGGACAAAAATAGTAGGAAGTGTATATTTAGAAAGTGTGCTGACGTAGCGGCGTCTGGTAGAGTGAGGAGGAAAGAAAGGTGGCCTAAATCTATATTTAGAAGAGATCCTGCAGATAATTTAAAACAGGATAATAATCAACTAAAGATATCTTGTCCCAGTGATACTTCAACGACAACACGAGAGATCCCTGAGGATGAGTCAACGATGACGATATAAAATTTCAGAATCCAGGAGTGTGTCTACGTGCATACTGATAGTAGTAACCCCCCAGTAGACAGTGGTGGTAAAAATAAATGCACCTCACTACCAATAAGTTCGAAAATGTATGGGACAGATGCCAAACCTGAAACTCAGATTATGAGCCAAATATGCACTGCAATGTTAGTTTTGATTTTCGTCTGGTCAACATCAGATCCAGTACGATCTGGTTCTGATGTGCAAAAAGATGTGCAATTTGAACGGAAGTTTCTTAATAACATAAACAATGCGTCATTTTGGGGAAAGTATTCTGTCCATTCTATGACCAAGCTGTTGCGATGGAATACTGTGGTTATTGGGTTCCTTATACTATTTCTTGGCGCTGATGCCCTGTGTTACATTTCAGCATTGTTTGAAAGAATTGATTCCTTCATTCTACGGGCCAGGGTTTGGTACTGGTTTACTTCATTTAATGTTTGGGGCCCACGTTTTTAGATAAATTACTTCAGGACAGACATATTGGGGATGGTACACGTGATACCATTGACATGGATCCCAGGGATGGTCCCGTGGGAAAGATGTTCGATCATGACCTGGACAACCATGCTTTACGCAACTTGTACAAAACCACAAGGGAACCGAGCTTTAATAACAACTGGCCTGCGTTTTTGTTTAGATCCTGGGGATTGTAATGTTGGATCGAAGCAATCTGTTGAGTTCATATTAAATCACATAGAGTGATTATTTGGGTTTGTAGAAATGGACTGATGCATTGTCTTGCTTTTATATGGGTCCTGATGTACAGCTCCAGGTTTATTTGGGAATTTGGTGGGTTCTTGGTGGTTGGGACAATTGTGGATTGTCAATACACTCTTATAGAGGGTCTAGAAAATAAATAACCCCGATGTGGTTGTTGGACAGTTCTACTGTCGATGATATTATGATGTTGTTCCAAATGATGGGAAGATTAATTTGACTACTTTGCGATTAGAGTTTGAAATGGAAATGGTGGAGATATTTGATAATCACCCCACTTAATTATTTGATATTTGAAAATGATGGGATATTTGAGTTGATTGATGTTGATGGCAAACATTAATTATTTGATATTTGATAATGGTGGGGATATTTGAGGTCGGTTGATGTTGATGGCAGACATTAACTTTTCACTGTTCATTGCTAGATATGGTTATATGATGTCGATCCGAGTATTTTGGATTCTTGAATTATTTATGCCCGGTATTGGGGTTGGTTAATATTAATATATGATGTTGGCTATTAGGCATCATATATAGTTGTTCCATATGTGTTGGTCATATGTTAAATCTTGAGTTTATTATTTCCTGGGCTTGGGAGTTGGTTGATATTATCTTGTCGAGGACATATAACGTGATAAGTTTAACGTTATATATATGTTTTTTCTTTTCGATTTGTAACTTGTGTTTTTGTTTGAGATTTCAGATAGTGTGACAAGACTATGACATGCAAGAAAGACATAGTGATAGTGACATACTGATGCAAGCTGCCATCAAACCCATACTACCTCGTGTGAGGATTGATGTCCCAGTACAGCCACCTCACATTGGCCAAGTGTTATGCTGTTGGGTCGCCGTCGGAGTTATACGGCTGATGTTTCATATTTTGATATGCACAATGCTGACGATTTTCTATTACTATTGTTTCAGCACAAGAGCACAGAGGGTTTACTGTTGTTGTTAACCATGGTCACCTGATGACCAGTTGACGAGTCACGTTCAACGACGTGTGGTGACTAGTTCCCATTTAGCTCGTTCAGCTGGGTCTTCCTGAGATCCCGTCAGGATTTTCTTTTCTTTTCGACCATGGTTGGCTGTTATAGTTAGTTGTTGTGGAGCCACGTTTATCACGTGAGGCGACTTGTTCCTTTCAGCTCTCACCACTCTAATCACCCTATTGACACTACCTGTGATTTTTCTGAATTTGCCGTCGGGGCGACGGCGAGGTCTCCAGGGGGGTGTCATAGTTCCTCAGATGGCAGCGGAGGAATGGACAGTTAGCCAGATAGTTAGAGTAGTATAATTAGATTACTTAATAGTTGAGACTATGTGTTGTACTCTCTATGTAGAAGTGCAACACATAACTACAAGACACGACGTTTTTGTGTAGAAAAAAAGTGACTGTTAGTAATGAATTAGTAAACAAGGAGACAAATAAACGATTGGACTGAAGAGACATTGCAACGAGAAGACATGTTATGATATACTCTTGAAATTAATATATATAAAATAAAAGAATGTGAACTGAAATTTCTCATTTTGCATATTTTCATCTCTGTGTAAGTTGTCAACAAACATGTATATACAACAATAAATCTTCAATTAAATAAGGATCGAGTAACGACGATGGAAGATAGTACTAACGGACTGAATAAGTAACCGGGACTTACTACGATTCAGACATACTCAATAAATGGAACAACTAGATCAATGAGATGGATTGCAATGGTAACGATGTGTACTATATCCCTTGTAGAGAACATATTTGTATCTTCCTTGGAATAAAGGGATCCCTACTACAATTTAGGTGAGATCCCGTATAACACCCATCAACACATTCGGGCCATCCTGACGAGCCCTTTTACAAGAAGAAGAAGAAGAAGGAGAAGAAGAAGAAGAAGTAGGAAGAAGAAGAAGAAGAAGAAGAAGAAGAAGAAGAAGAAGAAGAAGAAGGAGAAGAAGAAGGAGAAGGAGAAGAAGAAGAAGAAGAAGAAGAAGAAGAAGGAGAAGAAGAAGGAGAAGAAGAAGAAGGAGGAGAAGAAGAAGGAGAAGAAGAAGAAGAAGGAGAAGAAGAAGAGAAGAAGAAGAAGAAGAAGAAGAAGAAGAAGAAGGAAGAAGAAGAAGAAGAAGGAGAAGAAGAAGAAGAAGAAGAAGAAGGAGAAGAAGAAGAAGAAGAAGAAGAAGAAGAAGAAGAAGAAGGAGAAGAAGAAGAGAAGAAGAAGAAGAAGAAGAAGAGAAGAAGAAGAAGAAGAAGAAGAAGAGAAGAAGAAGAAGAAGAGAAGAAGAAGAAGAAGAAGAAGAGAAGAAGAGAAGAAGAAGAAGAAGAAGAAGAAGAAGAAGAAGAAGAAGAAGAAGAAGAAGAAGAAGAAGAAGAAGACGACTGAGATCAGGGATCTCTGGAAATATATCCCGATGTCTCCACGAGGGAGCGAACCTGGTACATTTGCCACGAGAGATGAGCATCTAACCTCTACGCCCCAGAAGCCCCTCTTTGCCACGAGAGATGAGCATCTAACCTCTACGCCCCAGAAGCCCCTCTTTGCCACGAGAGATGAGCATCTAACCTCTACGTCCCAGAATCCCCTCTTTGCCACGAGAGACGAGCATCTAACCTCTACGCCCCAGAAGCCCCTCTTTGCCACGAGAGACGAGCATCTAACCTCTACGCCCCAGAAGCCCCTCTTTGCCACGAGAGACGAGCATCTAACCTCTACGCCACAGAAGCCCCTCTTTATGACCTCTATGTGGTTTCGAACGAAGGACATGGGTACGTTCAGCTGCTAGTTTACAGGTTTGGCCAAACAGATGCGATATCTACACCTTTCGAGCACGCACATCTGAGTTCCGGCAGAGTTAGTCATTAATTATCATTGTCTTGACAACAACTAATAATGATATCGAGGATGCAGTTTCATGTGTTTAAAGATCACTAAAAACATCAACATTTTCCGTTTTTACTGTTTGTATAGACCCGTTTAGCTTCCATGAGAACGAGAGGAAACATCCTTAAAACTGTAGGCTGCTGTTGGTTCCCGTTGTTTTCTTCAGTTAAAAAAGTGTCTCAAATGTTTGTTCTGACGCAAAGAATGTTTGTCCATGTTGTACTGTTTGGCCAAAACCGTGCTGGGTCACGTCAACATGGGATCAAGTGACAGCGCCAACTGTCCTGAACAAATCCCTTAGCCAGGCGTAGATGACCCGTTTAGAAGTGATGACAGATTCTCTAAGCTGGAACAACAAGGCACAGGATGTCTTAACGTAAACAGAACTTTGTGATGATAAGGATCACGAATGTGATGTAAACATACGACCAGGCTCATCGTATAGCTTTAGATTTCATCACAACAGAACCTACAATACCTGTTCTCTCAATGTTCTCTCAATGTTCTCTCTCAATGTTCTCTCAATGTTCTCTCAATGTTCTCTCAATGTTCTTTCAATGTTCTCTCAATGTTCTTTCAATATATCTCAATGTTCTCTCAATGTTCTCTCAATGTTCTTTCAATGTTCTCTCAATGTTCTCTCAATGTTCTCTCAATGTTCTTTCAACGTTCTTTCAATGTTCTCTCAATGTTCTCTCAATATTCTCTCAATGTTCTCTCAATGTTCTCTCAATGTTCTTTCAATGTTCTCTCAATGTTCTTTCAATATCTCTCAATGTTCTCTCAATGTTCTCTCAATGTTCTCTCAATGTTCTTTCAATATCTCTCAATGTTCTCTCAATGTTCTCTCAATGTTCTCTCAATGTTCTTTCAATGTTCTCTCAATGTTCTTTCAATATCTCTCAATGTTCTCTCAATGTTCTCTCAATGTTCTTTCAATATCTCTCAATGTTCTCTCAATGTTCTCTCAATGTTCTTTCAACGTTCTTTCAATGTTCTCTCAATGTTCTCTCAATGTTCTCTCAATGTTCTCTCAATGTTCTCTCAATGTTCTTTCAATGTTCTCTCAATGTTCTTTCAATATCTCTCAATGTTCTCTCAATGTTCTCTCAATGTTCTCTCAATGTTCTCTCAATGTTCTCTCAATGTTCTCTCAATGTTCTTTCAATGTTCTCTCAATGTTCTCTCAATGTTCTCTCAATGTTCTCTCAATGTTCTCTCAATGTTCTGTCAATGTTCTCTCACTGTTCTCTCAATGTTCTCTCAATGTTCTCTCAATGTTCTCTCAATGTTCTCTCAATGTTCTTTCAATGTTCTCTCAATGTTCTCTCAATGTTCTTTTAATGTTCTCTCAATGTTCTCTCAATGTTCTCGCAATGTTCTCTCAATGTTCTTTCAATGTTCTTTCAATGTTCTCTCAATGTTCTCTCAATGTTCTCTCAATGTTCTCTCAACGTTCTCTCAATGTTCTCTCAATGTTCTCTCAATGTTCTTTCAATGTTCTCTCAATGTTCTCTCAATGTTCTCTCAATGTTCTCTCAATGTTCTTTCAATGTTCTCTCAATGTTCTCTCAATGTTCTCTCAATGTTCTTTCAATGTTCTCTCAATGTTCTCTCAATGTTCTCTCAATGTTCTTTCAATGGCGAAGTGGTTAAGATGTTTGCCTATGATATTGAAGGTTGTGGATTCGAATCCGGATCGAGACACATGTGTATTTTATTCATGAGATTCCTAGCATTGTTACTGGAGCTACGTAGTTCGTGTTTTGTGCAAGACTTCCAGCAGATGGTGTGCCATCTCTGCCGACAGGGACGGCGCTATATTTGGAAACCCGGTGCATTGAAGTCAACCCTTCGCCTTTTGGACTCTCAGAACCTGCAAACTATTCACACAGAGATTGCCAAGAACAGTAGAAGAGAAAGTCAGAAAGGTCTGAGCATCATGGACAGAGCTAACAATGATAGCAGATGATAGAAATTTGCTAAGAATGTTGCATAACAACAAAATATGGTGGTTGGCACATAATTTAGCACATAATTGTGTATGTCCTGTTTTGTCTAAAATGGCTGGAATGTCTACGCAAAATGCTGGAAGTATAAAGAAGAAACCAGTTTAGAAATGAAGACATCGGGGAAAAGTACGTACAATATTAGCACTGAATTTCATCAATAAACAAGAAATTACACAAGTAGATTACCACAGGACAGTGTCTATCGAAGGGCAATAAGCAGACTCCCAACAGACAGCGCACATCAAAGGGCAATAAGTATATTCCCAACAGACATCGCACATCGAAGGGCAATAAGTATATTACCAGCAGAGCACATCAAATGACAATGTTACTCAGATTATGTGGATTCAATGGAAAAGGTCGTCCACACAAAAGTTGGACCACAGAAAGAACAGAAGACGTGAAAGACACTAAGTACTGATTGGCTGAAATCGGATGCACGTGTCCTAAACGTGTAGAAGTCTATGCGTTTAGGGGCCAACCAAACCAATGTGCAACGTATACACGTTCTTGGCAAAGATCAAACATATCACAAAGAGTGATTAAAATTGGTCGTAAAGAAGAAACGTAAAGAAGAAGAAGACTATGGACAAAGAACAAACAAAAGATCCCGTTCCATAAACCGATTCGTATCCTGACACTGTGCGTCAAAACAGGATTGGAGACTTCGAGACAAGAAAGAAAAAATAAGTGATGAACCTACAACACCATGGTGACTCCTTGAACTACAACCACATACTGACTCCTTGAGCTACAACCACATACTGACTCCTTGAGCTACAACCACATACTGACTCCTTGAACTACAACCACATACTGACTCCTTGAGCTACAACCACATACTGACTCCTTGAGCTACAACCACATACTGACTCCTTGAGCTACAACCACATACTGACTCCTTGAGCTACAACCACATACTGACTCCTTGAACTACAACCACATACTGACTCCTTGAACTACAACCACATACTGACTCCTTGAACTACAACCACATACTGACTCCTTGAACTACAACTACATACTGACTCCTTGAACTACAACTACATACTGACTCCTTGAACTACAACCACATACTGACTCCTTGAGCTACAACCACATACTGACTCCTTGAGCTACAACCACATACTGACTCCTTGAGCTACAACCACATACTGACTCCTTGAGCTACAACCACATACTGACTCCTTGAGCTACAACCACATACTGACTCCTTGAGCTACAACCACATACTGACTCCTTGAGCTACAACCACATACTGACTCCTTGAGCTACAACCACATACTGACTCCTTGAGCTACAACCACATACTGACTCCTTGAGCTACAACCACATACTGACTCCTTGAGCTACAACCACATACTGACTCCTTGAACTACAACTACATACTGACTCCTTGAGCTACAACCACATACTGACTCCTTGAGCTACAACCACATACTGACTCCTTGAGCTACAACCACATACTGACTCCTTGAGCTACAACCACATACTGACTCCTTGAACTACAACCACATACTGACTCCTTGAACTACAACTACATACTGACTCCTTGAGCTACAACCACATACTGACTCCTTGAACTACAACCACATACTGACTCCTTGAGCTACAACCACATACTGACTCCTTGAGCTACAACCACATACTGACTCCTTGAGCTACAACCACATACTGACTCCTTGAGCTACAACCACATACTGACTTCTTGAACTACAGCTCGCCCGTGTTGTGCAGGGGCCGCAAGGGAAGCAAAGAATAGTACCACTGCAACCTACAAGGCATGTCGTAATATGCGACTGATGTAGGACCTAGGGAAGCTACCCTAGTAAATAAAAAGATCTCAGAAATCGGATGTGCTGGCCTACTTGTAGGCACATAACTGGCATAACGTACAATCGTTCTTAGGCTCAAATCGCATACAAATCACACAGAATGGTTGACAAGTGATCGAGGTGGAGCGTTAGAAGAAGAAGAAGAATTACAAATGCACAAAGTATGACATGAACATAAACACAAACTGAGACAATGGATATAGGAAGAAAACATTATAAAACACAAGACAAACTGAGACAATGGATATAGGAAGAAAACATTATAAAACACAAGACAAACTGAGACAATGGATATAGGAAGAAAACATTATAAAACACAAGACAAACTGAGACAATGGATATAGGAAGAAAACATTATAAAACACAAGACAAACTAGAGACAATGGATATAGGAAGAAAACATTATAAAACACAAGACAAACTGAGACAATGGATATAGGAAGAAAACATTATAAAACACAAGACAAACTGAGACAATGGATATAGGAAGAAAACATTATAAAACACAAGACAAACTGAGACAATTGGTATAGGAAGAAAACATTATAAAACACAAGACAAACTAGAGACAATGGATATAGGAAGAAAACATTATAAAACACAAGACAAACTAGAGACAATGGATATAGGAAGAAAACATTATAAAACACAAGACAAACTAGAGACAATGGATATAGGAAGAAAACATTATAAAACACAAGACAAACTGAGACAATGGATATAGGAAGAAAACATTATAAAACACAAGACAAACTAGAGACAATGGATATAGGAAGAAAACATTATAAAACACAAGACAAACTAGAGACAATGGATATAGGAAGAAAACATTATAAAACACAAGACAAACTGAGACAATGGATATAGGAAGAAAACATTATTAACACAAGACAAACTGAGACAATTGGTATAGGAAGAAAACATTATTAACACAAGACAAACTGAGACAATTGGTATAGGAAGAAAACATTATAAATTACATGTTCTTATTACCAGTATCATCATCATCAAGGTGCGTATCCTTTATAGGACGTTGCTCTCTTTGCACCGCATCTGAAATTCACTCTGCTTTAGCCATTTCACCCACTTCGCCGATGGTCATATTCATGGTTTCTTTAATATCTTGTAGCCATCTTCTTCTTGGTACGCCTCTGCGTCCTGGGACTCTGTCCTCTAATATTGTTCTCTCCAGGTCATCGTGACGCTTGATATGACCACTAAAGTATCTAATTTTTCTGTATAGTATATTGTTTATCAGCCAATTCTCTTTAACATTCAGTTCTATCTGGACATCAGTGTTCTTCCTTTTCATATTAACGTTACTACAAGTAGAAGTGATAAAATACATAGGCCCCGTGTATTACTGGGGCTGCAAGGAGCAAAGAATAGAGATCTAAGAATACGCAAGTGAGGTATCTTAAATCCAAATTAACATTACAACAAAGTGTGTTTACAAAAACTGTTAAACAATCAAGTAACGTAAGAATATCTTCTTACAAATTCTGTTATACACTAACTAACACAAAGAAAGCTTTTAGTGATGGAGAAATAATAATAATAATAATGTTCGTCAATCAAATATGATTATAACCACATAGTTATTTCATCCAACAAACAAAATGTAGTATCAGTCAATGGACACGTAGGTGACTTGTCAGTCCGATGCGTGCCTTGAAGAGTCGTGGACAGTGTGGGCCTGAGATTGTTGCTACAGTCTGGGACTCGTGTGCACTGGCCTTTCTCTTTTGTCTACGCAGTACTGATGCTGCTTGACGTGCTGCCTCACAGGATTTTGCACCCTTTTGTAGGAGTGAACGCCAGGATGTTCGGTCCCGTGCAGCTTTTTGATGGAGAAATAGTTTGAGATGTAATGGTCATTCTGCTTGTTGATCAAAAATGATTAATCTGAACTTGTTTTTATTTTAAGAGTATTTCATTGTTTCATCAAACGGTAGTTAGAAGGGTTGAACAGATTTCTAATAATTTGCAATCTCAGTTATATATCACGAATTGTAATCGTGTGAATGTTTTTCATTTCAGTTGTATGAAAGCACGGTCATTTTTGATATTACACTCTCTCTCTCTCTCTCTCTCTCTCTCTCTCTCTTTGCCTTTTACCCCGGGTTGGGGCATAGTCCCTCAACCAACTCATGCCAAGTCTTCCTATCTCTAGCTATCTCCTGCAGCTCCCTCCAGCTTTCTTTATATTGTTGATCTCCGCCTCAAATCTGTCTCCATGTATTTCTCGGCCTACCCTTCTTTCGCTGTCCCTGCGGGTTTCAGGCAAGGACCCTTCTGGATATTACACAGTTACGTGAAATTTAAAAAATGACCTTTTCTAATGGTAAAGTTTTTTTCTTCTTCTTCTTGGAATACTCCATATCGATCACATGTTAACTATTCTTTGTGATTTATATCTGGTCCCGCCCGTGTAGTGCCGGGGTTCCGGCAAAGTAAACAAAGAATAGTACCACTGCAGCCTACAAGGCATGTCGTAATATGCGCCAGGGATCGTGAGAGAGAGAGAGAGAGTAATATGCGACTGAGGTAGGGGTCTAGGAAGCTACCCTAGTAAATAAAAAGCGTCACAGAAATCGGATGTGCTGTCCTACTTGTAGACCATATCTGGCACAACTACAATCGCTCTTAGGTTCAGATTACATACAAATCACACAGAGTGGTTAACAAGTGGTTGATATGGAGCGTTCGAAATAGATATGTGATCCGAGCCTAAGAGCGAGTATACGTTATACCAGTTATGCGCTTACAAGTAGGCCAGCACATCTGATTCTGCGACGCTTTTATTTACTAGGTAGCTTCCTGTCCTACCTCAGTCACCTCTTACGACGTGTCTTGTTGGTCGCAGTGATACTATTCTTTGCCCCCCTTGAGGGCGCCGGCAACACACGGGGCGTAATGGTTAAAGTAAAAGAGGAGCTTATGGAACTCTTCCTCTTGAAGACTGTACGAAGAAACAATACATTCTCAATGCATTCCTTACATTTATGAATGTGAGTAGATTGCCACTTTCAAAACGTATTGATATTACAATTGATGTATCACACGCTCGTATACTGCCAGGGATCGCAAGGGGAGCAAGGATAGTAACACTGAGACCTACAAGGCATGTCGTAAGATGCGACTGAGGTTGGGACATAGGGAAGCTACCTTAGTAAATAAAAAGCGTCCGATGAAAATCGGATGTGCTGGCCTACTTGTAAGCGCATAACTGGTATAACGTACAATCGCTCTTAGGCTCTCTCCCTCTCTCTCTCTCTCTCTCTCTCTCTCTCTCTCTCTCCGATCATTTTTATTTTTATTTTTTTGCCATTTTGATCATTCTTATTGTGATATATAAACAGCCTTTGCCAAGAACACATTTTTACGTCACATCTTTCAGAACTATTTGGAGCTCTGGTGCTTATCCTTCGACGATGTGTCCGGTTTCATCCAGCGCCTCTTAGGCTCAGATCACATACAAATCACAAAGAGTAGTTTAACAAGTGGTCAATATGGAGCGTTCGAAGAAGAAGAGGAAGCAGAAGTTGCATTGAAGACCCACATGCCGAAGACAGTAGATAATAGAAGAAGAAGAAGCAGAAGTTGCCTTGAACACCCACATGCCCAGGACAGTAGATAATAGAAGAAGAAGAAGCAGAAGTTGTCTTGAACACCCACATGCCGAGGTCTGTAGATTATTTATGTGAGTATGATTTATTAATTCATTGCAAAATGATCTTAAAATGCATAAATAAATAAGCAGTTGGAACAAAAGTACGCCACAGAGACGCATACTTAAATGTTCTACCGTACTAAGTTTGTAACGGAATCGTCATCAATGTCTTACACAGGGGCGGCCCGTGGTCATTTTTCTTGGTGGGGCCAGACACAAATTTTCGGAAAAATCATAGTTTTTTGAGTCTCTCTCTCTTTAGCCTGTTACGCCCTTGGCGTTTAGGGCAACAACAAACGTACACCATTCTTCCCTGTTCATGGCCTTCCTCTGTATTGTGTTCCAGCTATGATTAATTTCCTTCAGCTCTTGCTCTATCGTTCTCCTCCAGGTCGTCTTGGGTCTTCCACGCTTTCACCTACCCTCTGGAGTCCATCTCAGTGCAGTTTTCGTGTCGGAGCCAGTCTCCATGCGCATCACATGTCTAATCCATCTCCAGCGTCGTCTTCGGATGATAGTGCCCATATTCTCTTCTTGGCATCGTGCAAGCAATTCTTGATTCGAGATAGTAGTCGGTCAGTACACGCATAAGATTTTTCGCAGACAAGTTGTATGAAAGGCGGAGAGTCTGGACATATCCTGTTCTGTCATTCTCCAGCATTCCGATCTGTACAGCAATGTTGACAGCACACAGCTGTTATAGATACTAGTCTTGGTTCTGATGCTGTATTGGGCAGATTTCCAGGCTGTCTGAAGGGTCATGAATGCACTTCGTGCCTTACTCAGTCTGTTTTTAATGTCAGATCCAGCGTCTCCTTCATTGCTAATAACACTTCCAAGGTATGTGAAAGCGGTTGTATCTCGGAGGGTTTTACCTTCTAGTTTGACTGGTGCTGGGGTTGCTATGTTCAGAGTCATTACTTCAGTTTTCTTCTGATTTATTTTCAGCCCAACCATCTCACTATATTGGTTAAGGCGGCAGGTCTTTTCCTGGATATCTCTATGTGTATGAGATAGGAGTGCGATGTCATCTGCAAAATCTAGGTCTTTCAGAGTGGATGTGAGCGTCCATCTAATACCTCTTGCCTTATCTTCCGTTGTTTTACGCATCACCCAATCTATGACAGTGTTGAATAATAGGGCTGACATAACACATCCTTGTCGCACACCTGTTTTTACTTCAAACTTTAGTTCTGATGTTTCAACACTGCATGTAAACTTGCTGTAGCAGCTTTTATAATATTTATAAAGTTTTTGAGTATTTACTATTATTTGTCTATTCCGGAAGTTATTACCCTTTCAGTTTTTGGTGGGGCGGGCCCACTGGCCCTAATGACGATCCGCCCCTGGTCTTACACATAATCCGTGAGCAAGAGTAATGAAGAAAAAGATACAGATGATAAAATCCATTAAAGATTGACATATCTCAACTTCAAATTATTTCTCAATATGATAATCTTCTTTCTGAATGTCATAAATGAATCACATGTAGAATATGTGAGATTCCAGATTAGAAATGTCTGTTTCAGAATGTAAACGACATATCAAATAGCAGGTCCCAGTGTCAATTTTCCATATTTAATCACACATTACAGACAGAATAATCTTGACATTTTTGACAGACATTTATGTCATTTCTACAGTAATAATTTTTTTTTATAAAAATTGAGAGCCAAAATTACGAAACTACTTCTTACGCTCCATACCGAGTACTTGTGAAACCACTCTTTGTAATATGTATGTGAACTGAGCCTAAGAGTGATTGTACATTGTGCCAGTTATGCGCCGCCTACAAGTAGGCCAGCACATCCTATTTCTGCGACGTTTTTTATTACTATAGTAGCTTTCCTAGGCCCCTACCTCACTCCCCTCTTACCACATGCCTTGTAGGTCGTAGTCAGGGGCGGCTCGTCATTAAGGGCCAGTGGGGCTAGGCCCCACCAAAAATATTGAGTAATGTGTACTTATTATTTCAGACATTATTTGTTTATAATTATTTCTTTCAACGAGATACTGATTAGCTTTGAAAGTTGATATATAACGCTAAAATATCACACACATTTTGAAATTTGAAATTCAGCAGTTTTTTCCCTCTGATTAGTATACACCCATGGTCATTAGGGGCAAGTAAGAACATGCCTACCAAACCAAAAATAATTAATGTGTACTTATTATTTTAAAAACTTTTTGTTCGTAATTACTATTGTTAACTTGACACTGATTACCTTTGAAAGTTGAATATTTAACACTAAAATATAAATATTATATCATAATAATATAACAATCTTAATAATATATAAATATTATTATTTAAAAACTATTATATACGGTCTCAAATTCAGCCTCTCTATAATGCTTGACGTATATATCAGCGCACTATGTTTTATTGGGTCGTTTTAAAATTCTCTACTGACGATGTAACATTGCGACCTCTGACCTTTGACCGCTACCTTTAATAATAAGTGCCAAACAATTTATGTCATTGTATTCACCGGAAGCTAAATTTCTACGCGATCAACCAATTAACAGTTAAGACAGCTCTTGATTAAATAGTACTTTGTATAATTATCGATTGAATCACAAATTATATATAAAATAGTAGAAAAGGATATGCATTAATAGAAATATGTAACTAACTATTATTATAATCGTTAACGGTAATCGTCCGTTTCGTATTCAATATACATGACTTCTACAAGTTTGCGATTGACAAGCTGTGACCTACTTTTGAAGTTGTGGCTTACTCGAAATTCAAAATGAATCAAGTTGATTATTTATTACAAAATCCGTTTCCTTCGTTAAAGATAGAAGAAAAGCTTGAAATTAAACGGCTAGGTGCACATCAGCCAAATAGTTGTGTATATGTGCAACAAGATGGTAAGAAAAAGAGGACTTTCAATAATAAGTGGTTTAGTAAAAATCGTGGTTAACTGTCAGTGAAGAAAAGCAAAGTTTTTTGTTTTTATTGTTTGCTATTTCATGGTGAAGGACTGTGGTCAACGGTAGGTTGTAGGGATCTCTTTGTACCTTAGTTATATGGTATATATTTTAGTTGTTGTTGAACACCAGGAATTATGAGTTTTCACCATTTTGCCTATAGTGCGTGGGGGAGAGTACCCGGCTTTCTTGCAATGAGAGCTGGCAATTATGGTTGACCATTGATTCAGGAGGAGAGTATACGCTTACACGCGACTCGTACGTTGTTACTTCTTATATTTGCTTTGCATTTATGCAACTTTTTCATTAGACATCGGCAGAAGATGCGTGCATTCACTAGTATTTAGAACCCAAGAGGCGTGTCTGCGTTTGCTTTATTACCTATACCAGAGTAGCTCTCTCGCGATCCTTACCCACTTAGCCAGACATGAACTTTTGTCTATTTCCAGGGTCACCACGAGGAGGTGGAGTAGGGTCTTGATCAGTGCCAGCTCACTTACCCTGGCGCAACGTTGTCCCGTTTGTTTTTGCGCATGCGGTGCCAAATCATTATAGTAAAGAGGGAATAACTTCGTGGAATAGACAAATAATAGTAAATACTAAAATATAAACCGAGCCCAAAAACCATGATTTTTCCGAAATATTTGTCTGGCCCCACCATCAAAAATGACCACTAGCCGCCACTGGTCGTAGTTGCTCCCCTTACGAGCGCTGGCAACACATGGGCGAATATTCAAAATGAAAAATTAAGATCTGAAACAACGAAATTAAATATAAAAATAGTTTAAATTTAAATAATTAGTTTCATTGCACGCGCAAGATCGAGATTCGAATTAGCACTGAAACACTTCAGCTGTAAATTTAAGCACACACTCCTTCTCTCTCTCTCTCTCTCTCTCTCTCTCTCTCTCACACACACACACATACACTCTCTCTTATATTTTTTTTAAAACCCCAGTGTGGTATAGGATTCAGTCAATTCATGCTAAGTTTTCCTATCTTTAGCTATCTCCTGTAGCTCCTTCCAGCTCTTCCGTATATCGTTAATCTTTGCCTCCAAATCTCTTCTCTGTGTAGTTCTTGGCTTCCCTCTCACTTTCCCTGCGGTGTCAATGAAAGGTGTTCTTCTTGTTACATTCCCCTCGTATTTTCTCATGGTGTGCCCTATCCATCGTCAGTAAACATAGATGATGAGGTGAACTCCAGAATATCCATGGCTAGCAGTTCGTTTGGTAGATTGTACGCCAATGTCTGGCACAGGGGTGGTATCAATCTTCAGACCAAGCTAAATGTATACAGAGCTGCAGTGCTCCCAGTACTGCTATATGCCAGTGAGACATGGACTGTTTACAACCGTCATGCTAAGAAGCTGAACCATTTTCACACAAATTGTCTAAGAAAGCTGCTGAAAATCAAGTGGCAAGACAAGATCCCAGATACCACTGTTCTTGACAGAGCTGGTATTCCAGTATTAACACCATACTTATGAAACACCAACTTCGCTGGGCTGGACATCTCGTCCGCATGCCTGATCACAGGATGCCAAAGATATTATTCTACAGTGAAATGTCGAGTGGCAAACGTTCCAAAGTGGCAAAATGGTTCCACCAGGGAGCGAACCGAATACCTTTAGAACGAGTAGCTACCACCTAACCACTACGCCACAGAGACATTTACTTAAGTGTTGTATGTTAGCTTAAAGTTTCTACAGAAGCGTTTCTCAAACTAGGTCCGTGAGCCCCACGGGTCCGTGAGGTACTCACATGGGATACTCCAGCGATTGAAGAAATATTATGATCTTTGACATTTCAAACAGAATGACATAAATGTTAAATCTAATTATAGGCTTAATGTTTTCTTTGTTATTTATTAAAATGTCATCTCTAATATAGAAGTTCTGGACAATGCTGGTATTCCAAGCGTGTACACCTTACTGAGTCAGTGGTGTCTGAGATAGCTGGGACACGTGTGCCGTATGAGCGATGATAGAATCCCAAAGAACATTCTATATGGTCAACTCGCATCTGGTACTAGACAGCATGGGCGCCCATTATTACGCTTTATTGACACCTGCAAGCGTGATCTAACTTCATGCGGCATAGACAAAGAACACTGGGAGCAGCTGGTCAAAGACAGGCAAGCATGGCGAGCGGCAGTGAGGGGCGGCTCAAAAGGAAAAGAAGAAAAACATCACCACATGTGGAGGCAAAAGAGAACACAGAGGGCAGGGAGAACATCCTATGTACCAGCTCCAGTTTTACCTGCAACAACTGTGGCAAGGATTACCACTCCCAAAAAAGGTCATTACAGCTACAGGAGACGTTGTGATTCAGCGCAGAACATACTACGTGACGCAAGACCTATTGTCTCCTGAGACAGCGCAGAACATACTACGTGACGCAAGACCTATTGTCTCCTGAGACAGCGCAGAACATACTACGTGACGCAAGACCTATTGTCTCCTGAGACAGCGCAGAACATACTACGTGACGCAAGCGCGCTCAAAAGAAAGAAGAACATCACACTGTGAGCAAAGAAAACCCGAGCAGGGAACTCCTAGACAGCGCAGTTACATATACTGTGAGCAAGATCCATTGTCTCTCAGAGATCAGCACAGAACATACTACGTGACGCAAGACCTATTGTCTCCTGAGACAGCACAGAACATACTACGTGACACAAGACCTATTGTCTCCTGAGACAGCGCAGAACATACTACGTGACGCAAGACCTATTGTCTCCAGAGACAGCACAGAACATACTACGTGACGCAAGACCTATTGTCTCCTGAGACAGTGCAGAACATACTACGTGACGCAAGACCTATTGTCTCCTGAGACAGCGTAGAACATACTACGTGACGCAAGACCTATTGTCTCCTGAGACAGCTCAGAACATACTACGTGACGCAAAACCTATTGTCTCCTGAGACAGCGCAGAACATACTACGTGACGCAAGACCTATTGTCTCCTGAGACAGCGCAGAACATACTACGTGACGCAAGACCTATTGTCTCCTGAGACAGCGCAGAACATACTACGTGACGCAAGACCTATTGTCTCCTGAGACAAAGAGGCCAATGATGAATGATGATATTAAAATGTTAAATTGCAGACATTGTTTACTATTGTAACACACAGATAATTCATTCCTGTCAATTTTCTTATATAGAAACATTTGGGGATCTGCTGTAGCAAAATGTATTTAAAAGGGGGTCATCGCAAAGTTTAGGAACCGCTGTTCTATCTACTAAGTTTATAAAGGAATCGTCCTCAATGTCTTCCTATAATCCGTGTTAGAGAGTGAGGGAGAACAAATGTACAGATGTCTAATAAACAGATGTACAGTGCCAGATAAGATGTCAGGGATTTCAAAGCTTCGTGTTGTTCTTATAAGCTTGAAATCAGGAAGTACCTAGCTGGTTAAATGTAAATAAAACTCGGGGCTTGGTTGTTTTAATGTAATCTGAGATCAGGACAAATCTCAACAACAAAGTCTACGCTTTTCGTGGCTCTAGTATACACACACTTTTCGTTTTAAGCATATTCGATTTACACATTTGCCAATTAGCATGAGTGTTTAATGATTATTTTTTACAATTTAGGTAGTCAACGTATCCTAGTGGTATAGCGCTGAAATTTCTCTTCTTCTTCTGCGATCAACTTCTGCTATGCGACTACTCCGGTATGTGTCATAAACAGGGCGGTGCGCTTGAGGTCTTCACCGGTCCCCATAGTTTGTTTTGTAGGGTTGTTTCTGTTGGCCAGATTTCCATTCTCACGCTGCTCAGGCTGGGACAGTCTTGCAGGGTATGCTCTGGAGACTACTTTGGTGCTCCATGGGTGCAGGCAGTCGAGTCACTGAGACCAATTCTATGGAGGTGTGCTCTGAGATCGCGGTGTCCCGTTCTTCTTTTCTTCAACGCTCCATATCTACCACTTGCTAACCACTCTGTGTGATTTGTATAAGATCTGAGCCCAAGAGCGATTGTACGCTGTGCCAGTTATGCGCCTACAAGTAGGCCAGAAATCCAGCTTCTGCGTTTTTTTATTTGCAAAGGCAACTTCCTAGGCCCCTACCTCAGTCGCCTCTTACGACATGCCTTGTAGATCGCAGTGTTACTATTCTTTGTTTCCCTTGTTGGCCCCGTCAACACAGGGGCGTGGATTCAATGACACATTTCCTAACCATCAACCTAATCGAGATATTCTTACAGAGATCCCTGTCACAATGTAGTTGAGATCACGTTCCTAGTCCTATTGAAGACGAACGATAAAATATCGAACAAGCGATATACCAAATATTCAAAGAGACTGAGTAATCAACATCTAAATGGTCTGTTGGGGCCGTGGACGCTGCTGGATGTGCTGAGGCGAGATCGGAGCACCTAGGGAATATGTCCGAGTGCTATGATGATAGTCCTCTGATAACTGATAAAATATAGATCCTGTCTTCAAGATGAACAAATGAACGCTTTCACTTTGTAATTATTGTTTACCTCTGAGCGCATTTATATTTCAAATGTATACTGAAATATCCAGTGTACTGGCTTTGCGTCATCTTAAAAATATTTCAAGCCAGTACATCGCTAGAAGGACGAACGGGTTAAAGAACACTTGACAGTTGAAAAATGAGAAGAGTTGGTTGTAAATAAACCTCTACTCGACCCCGCACAAAAATAATTTTACAAATTTAAAATAACATTGATACAAAATTGTACAATCTTCAAAATTATAACGTGGACTCTCGCTGGTGTTACGGAGCTCGTGCCCTGACGATGAGAGATCTTTATATGTAAGAAATAAATCGAGGTCCACATGGTTATTCACCAAATGCAACGATGATGGTTTCCAGTGGCGGCTCGTAACTAAGGGCCAGTGGGGCCAGGTCCCGCTAAAAAAAACGTATAATGTGTATTTATTATTTTAAAAATTAAAATATAGCAACCAAAAACCATGATTTATCTGGGAAAAATGTCTGGCCCCACCAACAAAAATGATCACGAGCCGCCACTGATGGTTTCTATCAATCAATCAATGAATCAATCATTCCTAATTCTACCTTAATAAAAAATTTGATTAGAGAGAAATAACAAGGATATAAATGAGAAGGATGACTTCATTGTCCCGGGCTTACCCTATATGGCTCCGTCTCTGACGACAGAAATGACAAGCCCCCTTTTCGAGGGTGTTACACACACCCCTGTCGAGAGTGTTACACCTGTCGAAATGACACCCCCCTGTCGAGAGTGTTTTTACACCCCCTGTCGAGTGTTACACATGACAAATGACAACCTGTCGAGGTGTTACACCACACCTGTCAGTGTTACCAGCAAAGTGACACCCCCTGTCAGGTGTTACATACACCCCCTGTCAGGTGTTACACACCACCCTGTCGAGAGTGTTACACATAGACGCAACCTGTCGAGAGTGTTACACAAAGCACGAACTTCTTAGCTCCAGCAATTATCTTAGGAATCTCCAGAACAAAAAAATTACGTGACTCGGTTCGGATTCAGACATACAACCTTCAAACTCACCAGGCAACTTTCTGAACCACTTCACGACAGAGTCGAAGAACTTTCTGAACCACTTCACGATAGAGTCGAAGAACTTTCTGAACCACTTCACGATAGAGTCGAAGAACTTTCTGAACCACTTCACGATAGAGTCGAAGAACTTTCTGAACCACTTCACGATAGAGTCGAAGAACTTTCTGAACCACTTCACGATAGAGTCGAAAACTTTCTGAACCACTTCACGATAGAGTCGAAGAACTTTCTGAACCACTTCACGATAGAGTCGAAGAACTTTCTGAACCACTTCACGATAGAGTCGAAGAACTTTCTGAACCACTTCACGATAGAGTCGAAGACTTTCTGAACCACTTCACGATAGAGTCGAAGAACTTTCTGAACCACTTCACGATAGAGTCGAAGAATTCCCCCTTTGTTGAACTGAACCACTTCACGATAGAGTCGAATAACTTTCTGAACCACTTCACGATAGAGTCGAAGAACTTTCTGAACCACTTCACGATAGAGTCGAAGAACTTTCTGAACCACTTCACGATAGAGTCGAAGAACTTTCTGAACCACTTCACGATAGAGTCGAAGAACTTTCTGAACCACTTCACGATAGAGTTGAAGAACTTTCTGAACCACTTCACGATAGAGTCGAAGAACTTTCTGAACCACTTCACGATAGAGTCGAAGAACTTTCTGAACCACTTCACGATAGAGTCGAAGACTTTCTGAACCACTTCACGATAGAGTCGAAGAACTTTCTGAACCACTTCACGATAGAGTCGAAGAACTTTCTGAACCACTTCACGATAGAGTCGAAGAACTTCAACCACGTACAAGTAGCAAACTTTTTTACAAATTAAATAAATTACGATAATTAAGAACTTAAACTTACATAAAGCTTTTCCATTACATAAAAAACTTGTCGATGATAGCAAATTCGACTTCACAAAGTTCAAGCTTCAACAACAAGAGTTAAGACCATTGAACCAACTTCCGATGGTCACTTCTGTCACACTCACGTGTCGAGCTTTCTGAACCACTTCACGATAGAGTCGAAGAACTTTCTGAACCACTTCACGATAGAGTCGAAGAACTTTCTGAACCACTTCACGATAGAGTCGAAGAACTTTCTGAACCACTTCACGATAGAGTCGAAGACTTTCTGAACCACTTCACGATAGAGTCGAAGACTTTCTGAACCACTTCACGATAGAGTCGAAGAACTTTCTGAACCACTTCACGATAGAGTCGAAGAACTTTCTGAACCACTTCACGATAGAGTCGAAGAACTTTCTGAACCACTTCACGATAGAGTCGAAGACTTTCTGAACCACTTCACGATAGAGTCGAAGAACTTTCTGAACCACTTCACGATAGAGTCGAAGAACTTTCTGAACCACTTCACGATAGAGTCGAAGAACTTTCTGAACCACTTCACGATAGAGTCGAAGAACTTTCTGAACCACTTCACGATAGAGTCGAAGAACTAACCAAAACGTACCAAGTTTTCTTTTTAGCTAAACGGTTTTTTTTTACAAATTAAATAATTAATAACAACAACAAAAACTTACATAAACTGTTTCCAATTACAAAAAAATTGTCGATGATATGAAATGTCGACTTTCTCACAACAGTTAGCTTCCAATTAGAACAAGAGTTATCCAATGACCAATTGAACAACAACTATCTCGCTGGTATCTGCTGTCAGCACTCAGGTTTGTCGGCAACCAGGTTTTGTTCAGCAGCTTTCATTAGTAATCTCGTGACATGATTTGTGGGGACAGACGGAGAAAAAGTGAGGAAGGAATGCGAGGGATGATTGGTTGTACAAGAAAAACTGGTGGAGAAGTTAGTGCGGTTTAAGAATTACACATAGGTGTTCCACAGACTCGTTTTATAGAGCCATGAGATCAACACATACACTCCTATACAGTTCCAGTATATCTTTTCTGTACACCAGATGCAGAAAACGAGGTTACCATGCATTAGATGTTGTTTTTCAATGATTTAATCCTAAACAAAAGGGAGTCATAAATGCATGTCTTAAGTCTGTGCAGATAACAGGAAACTCACTTAATGCGATCTGACAAGTAACATCGCATCCATGGCCATATCATTTCTCTCTCTATCATTATATATATATATATATATGTTATAGACAGGCACACCGATAAACCACAGCCTGTCTCATTCAATCGCAACAACTGCGTCGTAGTTCCATGTCTCATTAATTATAATCTGGAAAATACAGATGTTTGATAGAACACTGCACGCTTTTTGCAATTTTACTCAATTCGGTGAGTCTATGGTTATTTGTTGGTGAAACATATTCATTATATTGATATTCCTTATTGTTAAACTTAACTTGTTGGATAATATGACTTCGAGTTAGCATTTTGTGTTGATTTTAAAATGAATTCGTCTATATACACCAATACTGGAATGCGAGGTCACGTGGTGTAGTTGGGGTCTGATTTCCACAATTCTTACCTGAGCCCGAAGGCCCAGTAGTTTATAGTTGGCTCTGGATAAACACACACTTCTCATTCAATCGCACAACTGCTGTCGTAGATGACCATGTCTCATTAATTATTTTATATCTATCTGAATTTTGGCCGATCTATTCCGTTGTTGACTTTCTTTCGAGCCATTTTGTTAAAACGTCGTTGTTAAATCAGCGTTTAAAAAAGGACATGCGGGAGTAAGAGAGAGAGAAAGAGAGAGAGAGAGAGAAGGAGATAGAGAGAGAGGGAAAGATAATTCAGTTCTGATTATCTCATCTAAAACCACTCAAATATGAAACATTACTACAGTACAACTGAGTAGATGTGATGCTATAAAGAAAAGTTTTATGTTTGTACAGCCTTACCAGTAGCCAATCTGTACAAATATGTTTCCTATTAGACAATATCTTAGGGATCTCCAGACAAAAATTACATATGTGAATCGGTCCGGATTGGAACCTACAACCTTCAACTCGCCAGGCAACCTTCTTAACCACTTCTCCATAGAGCCGAGAGTACTAACCAAAACGTACCAAGTTTGTTTTTACGTGAGCGTCTGTAGCGTTAAGCGGCAATGAAGCCATTCTTCGCATGTAGATCTCTTTTTTTCTTGAATCAATTTTTAAAAAAATTAAGGTAGGGTAAGGTATGTTTATATAGAATTAAAACTAAATTACGAATTTTCAATTTAAATGTTTTCTCAATCCTAACATGTGCCAGCGAGTGTTGGAAAATGACTAAAGATATAGAAAGCAAGTTGAATGCATTTGAAAATAGATGTCTGCGAAAAATAATGAATATAAAATGGAACGAATTCAGGAGAAGTGATGAAATCAGAGACATGTCTGGTCAACCACTAGTGATAACTGTTATAAGAAAGAGAAGATGGAGATATGTTGGGCAATCTTGAGGAGAAATGATCAACGAATATCAAAGCAGGCATTGAAGTGGGATGCAAAGGGTTCAAGAAAAGAGGTCGACCTAAGGAGACCCTGAAGCGAACTTTGCTGAGAGAGGCAGGAAATATCGGTCTCAGTTCCATGGAGGAGATTGAGCGAGTTGCCCAGGATAGAGCGGTATGGAGAAATTACTTGCAGGCCCTATGTAACGTATAACTGTACGAGAGGAATTATTATTATTATTATAAGGTATGATTAATTGATTGATTGATTGATTGACTGATTGATATAAACCATCATGATTGCATTCGATGAATAACCATGTGGACCCCGATATATGAGCGGTAGTGAGCTCGACCCTAGGCCCCTACCTTTGTCACTCCAACCGTCCTTCGAATTTCTCTCTCTCTCATAGGCTAGATATCCCGCATCTGCAGCTGTCATGTTCAACCATCAGTTACATCCTGAATCCATCTTCTCCGTGGTCTTCCTCTTCTTCTCTTGCTGGTATGCCTCCTTCCATGATGGTCTTCTCCAGTCCTTCATGTCTTTTTATATGTCCAAAATATCTCAATTTCTCCTTTCTTTGTAGCATCAGCCAGTTTTCTTTGATTTTGAGTTATTTCTGGATAGATCTATTTGTTCTATTCTCTGTTCATGATATACGGAGGACTCTTCTGCAACTATTCTTCTTCTGCGTTCTCACTAGATTGGGATTTCGGATTCTCTAATAAAGGTAGCCGTCTGCCTCAGATTATCAGCCACGTCACGGCATACAGTTTGTCTTGAACGCTGGTGTAAGTGGGCCACCTCTTTCTTCTCAAGTCTGCATACTGGGGGCAGTTCTGTAGGATATAATTCCTATGATTTCTGCTTCCCCGTTTGTACTGACCTCTTCCTGCAGTAAGTTTTGGCCACCCTCGTGATGGTAGGTCTGACATTCTTACTGCGTGGCTATATCTCCGAGGCAGATTGACAACCGTAGAATCCAATATCCCATTCCTCATTGTGAGGGTCGTTGCACCATGTTATGCGCCTTACGGCCTGGTGCATCCGTTTTCTGCAAGAATTTGTTTCGGGTTAGCATTCCCTGGCGGACACATGCATCCGATTTCAGCCAAACCTCCTTAGTCGCCTCTTACGACATGCATGGCAGATAATAGTGGTTCTATTCTTTACACCTCAAATTTGGGCCCCGGTAACTACTCGGGCGGCTTGTTCGCTTAAATTCAAGCGTAGTCAAGGCGCCTAATATGTCACCTCTGATTAATTTGCGTGAAGGCTTATTTTCTTAATCACAAGTGTCCTTCGGCAATCAGGCGATCCGTACTTCAACTTTCCAGATACTTGTAATTTAGATCTTCAAGTAACGAATCATGGTCTCATGTAGTTAAACTGCCCACCGTGTGCACAGATTCACCGGCACTTTATTGTTGATTGATTGATTGATTGATTGATAGGACCATCATTGTTGCACTTCGGTGAGTAACCATTTGTGCTACGATCTCTTTCTTATCTCCCTCTCTCTCTCTCGATCCCCGCCTAGACCGATGAACCAAATTTTCTCATGAATTGTACCGTTGTTTTTAGGGACTCCGTCTCTCCTTACAGCTTCTCGCGAAGCTCTGTGTTATCGGGTCAGGTTTCGTTTCTTAGGCCTGCTAACAACTGGCAGTCTTGCAGTATTGCTCTGCCGTCATGTCCGCCTTTTCACAGTGGCACAGGCTAGTTGTGCCACTTTTAAATTTGTTGAACATGTGGGCCCGAAGCCTGTTATGGCCGGTACGAAGGTGAATATAGCAACTTGTTCGCTACAGGGATCTATTTCTTATATAGAGAGATTTCAGCGAAATTGCACAAACTTCGTAGCAACTCTATCTAACACATTGCAGTATGCTCAACCCACAAGCTGCGTAGTAATCTTTATGGTAATAATCAACAAGCTATTGTTTACACTCGCTGTGATAGCTTGGCTAAGGTTATTGAGGGCACGTCGAGCCTCCTGTACAGTTGCATATCCATCAAGAGATTGTCGGTGATAGTTTGGCTAAGGTTGTTGAGGTCATGTCGAGCTTCCGTACAGTTGCATATCCATCAAGAGATTGTCAGTGATGGCAGAGGTGATGTAAAACGAAGCGATTTACAACCCATTTTATGTGGTCACGAATGTTGATGCGCGAGGATTTCTTGTGCGTTTCTCGTGCTCCGCACTTTTACGCTTAGACATAATCTTTCTCATTTGTACAAAGTATACTACCCGTCGGAGAGCCGCAATAGCGTAGTTGTTAGTGAACTCGCTTTGTAGGCTAGTAGTTCGGTTCAATCCAAGTGGGCGTGGAATTTTTCCGACCGTAACGGCTCTCATGTCAAAACCAGCCTCAACTGAGTACAAGTGACAGCACTGGGAAGTAAAGGCGACCGGCGTGATGTTGACCACATCGTGTGCCGATGGTCAATGAAAAATAGGGCCTAACACCGTATGACCCTATATACGGCGTGGTACAAAAAGGATTCCTTTACTTTACTCCTTTTTCTTTGTTCTTTGCGTTCGTTCTTTACGACTAATTTTAATCACTCTTTGTGATATGTTTGATCTTTGCCAAGAACGTGTATACGTTGCACATTGGTTTGGTAGGCCCCTATTTACTTTACTTATACTGCTGATATGTTTGATCTTTGCCAAGAATGTGTATACGTTGCACATTGGTTTGGTAGGCCCCTATTTACTTTACTTATACTGCCCAGGCCCCTATTTACTTTACTTATACTGCCCGTAGACCGGTAAGGTATCGAAAATCCAGAACTACATTATTGAAACAGGTTCGCCCATGTGGTGCCGGGGCCCGCAAGGGAAGCAAAGAATAGTACCCCTGCGACCTGCAAGGCATATCGTAAGCGGGGACTGGTGTAGGGGCCTAGAGAAACCACCCTAGTAAATAAAAATCGTCGCAGAAATCGGATGTACTGGCCTACTTGTAGACGCATAACTGTCACAACATATAATCGCTCTTAGGCTCAGATCACGTACAAATCACACAGAGTGGTTAACAAATGGTCGATATGAAGCTTTCGAAGAAGAAGAATTGCAACATGTTAATGAAATATCTCCTAATAAATATGAGTACAGCACCAATAATTTGTAATCTTGCAATTTCTATTCGTTCTTACTGAACTGCCATGGTGATTATTTCTACGTGAACTGCCAGGGTGATTATTTTTACGTGAACTGCCAGGGTGATTATTCTTACGTGAACTGCCAGGTGATTTTCACGTGAACTGCCAGGGTGATTATTTTTTACGTGAACTGCCAGGGTGATTATTTCTTACGTGAACTGCCAGGGTGATTATTTCTTACGTGAACTGCCAGGATTATTTCTACGTGAACTGCCAGGGTGATTATTTTTTACGTGAACTGCCAGGGTGATTATTTCTTACGTGAACTGCCAGGGTGATTATTTCTTACGTGAACTGCCAGTTGATTATTTCTTACGTGAACTGCCAGGGTGATTATTTTCGTTAGCTTACGTGAACTGCCAGTGTGATTATTTCTTACGTGAACTGCCAGGGTGATTATTTTTTACGTGAACTGCCAGGGTGATTATTTCTTACGTGAACTGCCAGTGTGATTATTTCTTACGTGAACTGCCAGGGTGATTATTTTTTACGTGAACTGCCAGGGTGATTATTTCTTACGTGAACTGCCAGGGTGATTATTTCTTACGTGAACTGCCAGTGTGATTATTTCTTACGTGAACTGCCAGGGTGATTATTTCTTACGTGAACTGCCAGTGTGATTATTTCTTACGTGAACTGCCATGGTGATTATTTCTTACGTGAACTGCCAGGGTGATTATTTCTTACGTGAACTGCCAGTGTGATTATTTCTTACGTGAACTGCCAGGGTGATTATTTCTTACGTGAACTGCCAGTGTGATTATTTCTTACGTGAACTGCCAGGTGATTATTTTTACGTGAACTGCCAGGGTGATTATTTCTTACGTGAACTGCCAGGGTGATTATTTCTTACGTGAACTGCCAGTGTGATTATTTCTTACGTGAACTGCCAGGGTGATTATTTCTTACGTGAACTGCCAGGGTGATTATTTCTTACGTGAACTGCCAGGTGATTATTTTTACGTGAACTGCCAGGTGATTATTTTTACGTGAACTGCCAGGGTGATTATTTCTTACGTGAACTGCCAGGGTGATTATTTCTTACGTGAACTGCCATGGTGATTATTTCTTACGTGAACTGCCAGGGTGATTATTTTTTAGTGTAGAATAGCTAACCCACAAGTAATTAACTTTTCATTCCAAGATCAAAGATAAATAATAGTAAATAATCCAAAAACCATGATTTTTCCGAAATTGTGTCTGGCCCCACCAAGAAAAATGATCACGAGCCGACACTGCCAAAAAGTAATTAACTTTTCATTCCAAGATCAAAGAAAAATAATACCAATCATATTACAAAATTCCGGATGATTACTTTACAAATAGGGTCTCGAAATACTTCTGATTATGTTCTTGTGTATCGTTTCTCCTTCTAATTGATTTCAATGTCCCAAGATAAAACTCTTGAAAAACATTGTAAACACCGCCGCCACTGTGCGGTCAAATTTTATTTTTAGCTGCAAGATATTAGTAGTGAGAGCCGCAGTAGCGTAGTTGTTAGTGGACTAACTTCTTATGTTAGTGGTCTGGGTTCAACTAGAGCCAACTATAAACTTATCTAGAGTTGGTTGTGGTTCAACTCCAGTGGACGAGGATTTGTTTTCCTGCCGTAACGGCTCTCAGGTCGACCTCAATTAAAAGTTAATTGCATATCCTTTACAGGACTTTACGAATCAACCCCAGCTTTTTAACGCTGTTTGTGATTTTTCTAGGCATTATTACGTTCAGTAGTTTGTCATTGCTTTCTGAACGGGTGGTGTTCATCGTCCTTTTGTAAAAAAAATCCACGCGTAACAATTTGCAACCAAATTGTCCGCAGCGTGATTCGAACTCAGAACGTCGGGGTTAATAGACGAGTCACTATCCCCTAAGCCACAGACGCCACCAGCCTCAAGTGGGTACCAGAAAAACACTTGGAATTAAAGGTGAAAAATGTGATGTTGACAGTCAATAAACAATACGGGTCTAACCCCGACCGACTCGATAATAGAGAAAGTCATGGTCTAACTCCGCATTACCCTATATACCACGTGCCCGTCTGCCCAGCGTGTTCGTAGCGCGTTGGACAACGGGTGACAATCTCCCTGTGAGTGCGGGTTCAATTCCGCGGGCTGGCAGAAAAGCCACAGGTTCACCAGATTCACGGTGTTCGTGGCACCGTACCGAAGGGTCACGATGTCCATGGCACCGAGCCGAAGAGCTGAAAGCGCAAGTGCTTTGGATCGGTTTAAAAAGAACATATACCACGTGGTATGCTACGAGCTGACAAAGCAACATCAGCTTTTAAAAGTCTAAATAAAATATGGAACTGCAAGTTATATAGTATTAAAACTATATTACGAATTTTCAATTCAAATGTATCAATCCTAACATATGCCAGCGAGAGTTAGAAAATGACTAAAGATTTAGATTTTCAAGCGCTAATGCTACGTACTCAACTTGAATATGGGATCAACGTTTTATCGTCTGTTTCCGATAGGAGTAGGTGCTTCTTCTTCTTTGCGTTCATTCTTTACGACCAAATTTAATACCTCTTTGTGATATGTTTGATCTTTGCCAAGAACGTGTATACGTTGCACATTGGTTTGGTAGGCCCTAAACACATAGACTTCTACATCTTTAGGACATGTGCATCTGATTTCAGCCAAACCTCCTTGGTCGCCTCTTACGACATGCGTGGCATGTAACAGTGGTTCTATTCTTTACACCCCAAATTTGGGCCCCGGTAACCACTCGGGCGAGGACTAGGTGCTTGATATCACCTACAGTAATTTCACGGATCAATGAAAAAAATCTCCCAACTGCTGCACACAACACCAACGTTTTATCGCTCTCAACTCTGATAAGTCATCGGATGTCTCTGTGTCGTAGAGGTTACGTGCTTATCTCAACTCTGATAAGTCATCGGATGTCTCTGTGTCGTAGAGGTTACGTGCTTATCTCAACTCTGATAAGTCATCGGATGTCTCTGTGTCGTAGAGGTTACGTGCTTATCTCAACTCTGATAAGTCATCGGATGTCTCTGTGTCGTAGAGGTTACGTGCTTATCTCAACTCTGATAAGTCATCGGATGTCTCTGTGTCGTAGAGGTTACGTGCTTATCTCAACTCTGATAAGTCATCGGATGTCTCTGTGTCGTAGAGGTTACGTGCTTATCTCAACTCTGATAAGTCATCGGATGTCTCTGTGTCGTAGAGGTTACGTGCTTATCTCAACTCTGATAAGTCATCGGATGTCTCTGTGTCGTAGAGGTTACGTGCTTATCTCAACTCTGATAAGTCATCGGATGTCTCTGTGTCGTAGAGGTTACGTGCTTATCTCAACTCTGATAAGTCATCGGATGTCTCTGTGTCGTAGAGGTTACGTGCTTATCTCAACTCTGATAAGTCATCGGATGTCTCTGTGTCGTAGAGGTTACGTGCTTATCTCAACTCTGATAAGTCATCGGATGTCTCTGTGTCGTAGAGGTTACGTGCTTATCTCAACTCTGATAAGTCATCGGATGTCTCTGTGTCGTAGAGGTTACGTGCTTATCTCAACTCTGATAAGTCATCGGATGTCTCTGTGTCGTAGAGGTTACGTGCTTATCTCAACTCTGATAAGTCATCGGATGTCTCTGTGTCGTAGAGGTTACGTGCTTATCTCAACTCTGATAAGTCATCGGATGTCTCTGTGTCGTAGAGGTTACGTGCTTATCTCAACTCTGATAAGTCATCGGATGTCTCTGTGTCGTAGAGGTTACGTGCTTATCTCAACTCTGATAAGTCATCGGATGTCTCTGTGTCGTAGAGGTTACGTGCTTATCTCAACTCTGATAAGTCATCGGATGTCTCTGTGTCGTAGAGGTTACGTGCTTATCTCAACTCTGATAAGTCATCGGATGTCTCTGTGTCGTAGAGGTTACGTGCTTATCTCAACTCTGATAAGTCATCGGATGTCTCTGTGTCGTAGAGGTTACGTGCTTATCTCAACTCTGATAAGTCATCGGATGTCTCTGTGTCGTAGAGGTTACGTGCTTATCTCAACTCTGATAAGTCATCGGATGTCTCTGTGTCGTAGAGGTTACGTGCTTATCTCAACTCTGATAAGTCATCGGATGTCTCTGTGTCGTAGAGGTTACGTGCTTATCTCAACTCTGATAAGTCATCGGATGTCTCTGTGTCGTAGAGGTTACGTGCTTATCTCAACTCTGATAAGTCATCGGATGTCTCTGTGTCGTAGAGGTTACGTGCTTATCTCACGTTCCAAAGGTACTCTGTTTGCTCCCTCGTAGAGCCACTTGGATATTTTTCCAAAGATCCCTGATCTTAGTATAGGTGAGATCGAGTTCCTACTTCTATAGGAGATGGATGATAAAACGTAGGTCCTGTGTTCAACATTGAGAAAAGCAGGCTGGAAACCGCTCCGAACAAAACTCATTAGAAATATTAAAAGTATATTCCAACAAAATATTTGCACCATTTTCTAAATTACATCGAGCACCTTCGCTACAATCTTTCGTTGTGTAAGAAAGAGATCGAAGCACACATGGTTAATCATTGAAGTGCAATGATGATGCTCCTATCATTCAATCAATCAAGTCTTTACGTTATATCTCACCTACCACGGGATAAGTGATATCTAAAAAATAGCTCAATCAGGGACACGAACTAGGTACTGTTCGAGTGTGAGGGTACCTTATCTTTTCTTCTAACGAGGGCTGCGAGCTTTCACTCTTGGGCAGCCAATGCCAATTTGTAGAATATGCATGTGTTCTGTAATTGTGGGAGACTAGTGTAAAGTGTATTATGAAGATGGGTGTGGTGGAAGGAGTTCTTGTCTAGCTTTATATAGTCCAGGGCATTCAAGCAAGATATACTGTACTGTCTATAAGGTGTGTCCTGAGCCTAGCCCTGCATTCATGAGTGTTGGGATCGGCTAGTCTCTCTTAGGTGGGTGAAAAGTGAAAATTAGTAGCTTGCTGATGACCCTCAGAACATGCAAGTCAACCCTACCTCCCAGCAGTGTAGACCGGGAAACTTTGACCATGAGGTCAAAGGTTAACTGGACAACGGCTCGCCTAGGAGATGGAATCCCTAGGCAGGGATTTTTTTTTCCTGTATGGAGGAAATTCAACACACAAAAAATACTGTACTGTCTCACATGAATGACGGCACTTTCTACAGCGTGGGTACCATCCCTAAAACACAAATATATCAGATATCACAAGCACAGGCCGAACACAAAAACTCAACAAAAACAAAATCAACTGCAAACAAAACTCTTGTAAAATAAAGACAATTTATAAATATCATATCTGTTTGAATATCATACTGAAATAAACAAAATCAGTGCACAATAAACACAAACTTTTTTGTTAAAAAATTAGATGAGACTTCATGGCTTTCTGGGAATAAAACCCCATAGGTGCTCAGTCTCTTTCTGCAGACATTTAAAATAAAATTTTAAAATACTCTCTTTATATGTTACCGCTTATTAGAACGGTGCCGGACATGAGCCTGAAGAAATTAATGGTCGCATGGCTAGTGCAGTCATCGCAAAACTGTTCAGGTTAGGATTTTATCCTTTGCGCCCCCAACAGAAACTCCTTGGTCATACCGGAGATTGAATACAGGTCTTCCGAATGAGAGCCAGCGCTGCTATCTCTTCAAAGTTGTGTATCAGTAATCTAGGTCTCCACTTCTGATAATCAACTAACTCATGTAGATATTCAATCAGTCAAGTGCCATGCATGCAGGCGTAGGCGATCATGTCTCTCCAAAACTATCTCTCCTTGGTGCAGTTACTCAGTTCTGACATGGATCTTTTGGCAAACCACAATGTCAGACCATTCAAATCTTCTCCCTGTCTTCCACAATTTCTCCTTTCCTGAATTTTACCTGTTGTCATCAAATGTTCTAAACCTTCTCTTCGCATCAAATTTGTGTACCAGCAACTAAAGAAAGTTTGAAACGAACATTGAATGTCCGATTGAATAAGACAATGAATCAAGTGCCATGCGTAGGCGACCATGTCTCTCCACAACTCTCTTCGCTTGGTGTATGTAATCAGTTCTGACGTCAATCTTTTGTCGAACCATGATGTCAGGCCATCGAACATCTTCTCCCTCTGTTTTTCGTGATATCTCCTTCCCTGAATTTTACCTGTTGTTACCAAATGTTCTAAACCTTTTCTTCGCATTATATACCAGAAGAACCTTGAATGTCTAATTCTTATTCTTTTGATACGGTTTCTTTGTGTGCAGGCCTGATATACAACCTCATTTGTTTTCTTCGTTGTCCATGGAATTTTCAGCATTCTTCTGTTAAACCACATCTCTGTGACTTCCAATGATCGTATTGATTGCTTGTTCATTATCCATGATTCGCTGCCATACATAAGTATTGGTTCAATATAGCACCGGAGTACTCGTTTTCACAATGTCATTAGTAGTGTATTCACACATAGTGAGCAATAAGACAATACCCTCTATAATCAAATCCACTATATACTGTTTATGTTAATAAACGACATCATTGCACTCCAGGCAGACCCAAAGGTGCTCGCTCTCCGCTAACAGATGTTGAATGGTATGCATACTGATGGTTCCCATGGCACGCTGGTTAAACACACTTCTCTCTCTGCCCTCTCAGGCATCCAGTTCTACTTGTACTCTTTAAATCGATGTATCGATCCAAACATCTATTTTAGTGTCTTCATCCAACAGGCAGTCACTATATACTCAATCTGACAATGTTACAAGCTGATGGCTACGGTCTCTGATGGCTACAGTCTCTGATGGCTACGGTCTCTGATGGCTACAGTCTCTGATGGCTACAGTCTCTGTTGGCTACAGTCTCTGGTGGCTACAGTCTCTGGTGGCTAGTCTCTGATGGATAGTCTCTGATGGCTACAATCTCTTCTTGTAAGGTGGATGATGTTGTCATTAAGGTTAGGGCTGGCCATATGTCTGTAAACCTCTCTTTCCATGTCTCCCATGGCCCATCTGTTAAACCTCTCTTTCCATGTCCCATCTGTTAAACCTCTCTTTCCATGTCTCCCATGGCCCATCTGTTAAAACTCTCTTTCCATGTCTCCCATGGCCCATCTGTTTAACCTCTCTTTCCATGTCTCCCATGGCCCATGTGTTCATCCAAATTTCCTGTTTTTGTTGTTAGGAAATATATATGTTAATCAAAGTCAGTGGTTCTCATACTACAGACTGTAAGCCTTCAACTTGATGTTTCAATCAAAAAACAAATGAAGCGATATAAACGTTATTAAAGTATTGGAGAAAAGATATATCACATAACATTCAAGTGATCAAGCAAGCACAGCAATAGTAAAATGCTAGGACAAGTACATCTCGAACAAAGTGATAAACAGTGTATACTATTTATTCAAGGAGCAGGGAAAGCACCACATTTATTCAAGCACCAAGGAAAGCACTCCATCTATTCACACAACAGAGAAAGCACTCCATCTATTCACACAACAGAGAAAGCACTCCATCTATTTCACACAACAGAGAAAACACTCCATCTATTCACACAACAGAGAAAGCACTCCATCTATTCACACACCAAGAAAAAGCACTCCATCTATTCACACAACAGAGAAAGCACTCCCATCTATTCACACAACCGGAAAAGTACTCCATCTATTCACACACCAAGAAAAGCACACCATCTATTCACACAACAGAGAAAGCACTCCCATCTATTCACACAACAGAGAAAGCACTCCATCTATTCACACAACTGGAAAAGTACTCCATCTACTCACACACCAAGAAAAGCACACCATCTATTCACACAACAGAGAAAGCACTCCATCTAGTCAAGCATCAGGGAAAGCACTTTGTCAATTCGCACACAAGACAAAGCACTATACTTATTAAAGCACAAGGAAAAACAAATCTTTTTATTGCAGCACTTTGAAAAGCACTCCTCCATTCATTGAAGTCTTGGGAAAAGCATTGAAGAAAGTGCTAGGGAATGCACACAACTAACCGACATTTGACATGTCATTTAACTGTCAATTAATTGTTAATATACTTCAACTGTGTTGATATCACATTTCTTTGCTCCCTTGTGTATGACTTTTATATATATATATATACAGGGTAAGGAAACTGATCTACATCATTTTTGTCTAGAGTTCCTTCCCTTATGTATGACTTTAACATGTGGTATGGGAGCTAACCTGCAGAATGTTATCTGGAGTTGTCTCCCTTATATATTATTACTTCTATATGAGGTATTTGAACTAACCTGCAGACTGTTCTCTGGAGTCGTTACTGACTGTAATACCGCTTTTTGGACGGCATAGGACCGGAAAGTCATGTTCCTGTGGAATTTATTGGCTACATGGCCAGTGCAGTCACTGCGAAACAGTCAGGTTAGGATTTTTATTTATGCCCAGACCAAAAAAAACAAATTCCTGGTTTTACCGTGGATTGAACCCCAGGCCTCATGCATGGGAGCCATGCTCTAATCCATTCAGCGAGATGCTCCACTCTCTGGAGTTAATTCCCTTATAAATTACTTCTATATGTGGTATGGGAGCTAAACTGCAGACTGTTACTAAGAGTCCCCTCCCTTACATATTACTTGTGGTAATGGGAACTATCTGCAGACTATTCTGTAGCACTCCTTCCCTCAAATATTACTTCTATGTGTGGCATGGGAGCTAACCTATACACAGTTCTCTAGTCCCCTCCCTTATATATTACTTGTGGTAATGGGAACTATCTGCAGACTATCCTGTAGCCTTCCTTCCCTTATATATTACTTCTATGTGTGGTATAAGAAATGATTTGCAGAATTACTCTGGAACCAGCGGAATTGTCTGGTCTTTGCTGAACAAATTAAAAAGCAATAATATATGGCTGATAAGCTCTGATGAAAGCATACTTGCTGGTAAAGGTTTGTGGTTTTTATACTGAACAGTCAAAGCTAGTTTTAACAAAGAAATCATTATCCAAGTTCTACACACATAATTGCAATGATGGAATTAAATAACGTTTTTCAGTCAATCAAAATGTGAAGTTTCATTCTGCCCTCTTGAACATACATTGAAGTGCAGGAATAGAAACATGATATTCTCAGCTCTTGTGGTGTGAGGATCGTGGCCCCCGCTGTGTAAGGCCCTCAAAACGTTTGAATGTGTAGTTAATGAAAACCCAATCTTTGTATTTAGGGTCCTTGAATTCCTCCTCATTGTGCTGTGATGCTGCTGTAAACAGAAAAGAAGAAGAAATGGATCAGATTTTGTGTGGTACTTGTACTTTCTTTGAGCAGATCTTGGGGGTTGGTTACTGCGGAGGGGTGAGAACAGGATGTTTATACCTAGCCATGGATATGTAAGATATTTATATGTAGCCAAGAATAAGTAGGATATTTATCCATGGATAAGTAGGATATTTATATTTAGTCATGGATAAGTAAAATATTTATATGTAGCCAAGAATAAGTAGGATATTTATCCATGGATAAGTAGGATATTTATATTTAGCCATGGATAAGTAGAATATTTATATCTAGATGTGGGTAAGTAGAATATTTATTTTTAGCCAAGAATAAGTAGGATATTTATATTTAGCCGTGGATAAGTAGAATATTTATATTATTGGTCTGCAACATTTTCAGTAGAGGAGCATCGGACAGAATGGATTAGAGCGAGGCTCCCACACAGGAGACCCGTGTTCAATTCATGGTAAGGTCAATGATTTTTTCTATTGTGGGCATAAATGAAAACTCCTATCCTGAACAGCTTCACAGCGACTGTACTAGCCATGCAGTCATTAAATTCCTCAGGCTCTCATCCACACACCCCACCCCCTAAAAGCGGTAATACAAGCAGTAATGACAGTTTTCTGGGTGTTGTTTTTACATTTTCAGTTTCCTGTTTTTTTTCTTTCGTCCGCTTTCAACTCTGACGAAGTTTCATCTCTGAAACTGATTTTTGCGTGAAAATCCGTTTTTCCAATTTCTTACAATGGCAGCAGCATGCACATTGTAAATTACTTTACACTGGCAGCCGTGTGCTCAATGTACTCGTAATTAGTATTCCCTCGCCATACAGGCAGATTTTCTCCGACTTCAGAGGTACTCACGTTATCGTCCTGAGTAAGACCAGGGACTCGAACAAATGCCGGACAGTAGGTTCGAACCCGAGCTATGAGGCGTCTCACAGCTAGCAGGCCGAGCTACTATCAACTACTCTAGGCAGTCCCCCCAGTTTCCTGTATAAACAGCACATTTCAAACAACTTCAAAACTGATATCTGTTCATTCCTAAATGTTATCTTTAAACAATCATCAAAAATAAGTTGAAACTTACGAAGTTTGAGATCAATTTCTGGAAAGTCATCAAAGTTTGATGTATCATCTATACCTTTTACATCCACTGGGATGACAGCTGGTCGTTCTCTGCGTAAGATAAACAGTAAATATTTCAGTTTTTTCGTTCTCATTTTGAAGTTTCTGTTGATGACTAAAATTACTATATTTAGTTTTTTTCTTCTTCGTTCTTGTTCATTCCTAATTTATTTAATTTCTATTCTGTACAATTCCTGCTGTGTTCTCTCTCTCTCTCACGATCGTTCTTTTTCAGCCATTTTGATCATTCTTATTGTGATATATAAATAACCTTTGCCAGGAATGTTTGTTTTACGTCACAATCTTCAGTACCATTTGGAGTTCTAGAGCTTGTCCTTCGGCGACGTGTCTGATTTCAACCAGCATTTATTGGGTTTGCTCTCTGTCAGCCTTTGACTGTCCCCAGCCAACCTGCAAGGCAGCAGATTGCTATTTTATTTTAGGGTAGTGACCCTTAGATGATCTATCCTTCCAGGCTGTTGAGCGTCATCTGACCAGGTTGCCGGTGTTTTTGTGGACTACTTGGTTTTCCTTCCGTCCAGTTTTGTATATGGTTTGCTCCGCTAGCCTTTGATTGTCCCCAATCTAACTACAAGGCAGTAGTAGTTCCTTGCGAGCGGAAACACACACTGGATTCAAGCCTCTGCTGGGCGCTCCAGTTTTTCTGCACATTTGGGTGGTCCGCTCAACCCTACGCCTGCCACGCCCTCTGCTGCATTCAATTTCCACTTAGTTCAATTCCTATTCTGTTTAATTCCTATTCTGATTCAATGCCTATTCTGTTCCAATTCGTATTCTGTTCAATTTCTATTCTGTTAAACTAGACTTGAAAAATACTCGCTACTAAAAATATTGAAACTCGACTTGACAATTAGCCACAATAACAGAAAAAATTCAACTATAAACTTAATATAAAAACCATATGATGCCTCACCTAATATGCTCCCAGTCTAGACCTCTAAAAAATGGATGTGTTGTAATCTCCTCCACGTCACCAGAACCAATTCTATTCTCAGGATTACAGCAGAATCTGCAGACAAGACAAAGTCAGTGGTCGTCCGTTGTCAGTAAGTAAGAGTATATATTGAAATATTTGATTTCATACACAACAAGGAAGAAAAATAATAACATATTAGTGAAGAAATTATTGCGGAGATCAAGTCTCCACTGTTTCTGTCTTCTGCGGAGTCTCAGACTGAGAAGGTATAACAGAGTGGCAAATACTTCTTATTTTTGTGATCGCCATTGTGAATTCAGGCGTTAGCCATGACGTCTGGTGTGGTGCTTCTGACTGCTTTTTGTGTGAGGCCTGCTTATACTATTTGACCTGCCTCCCGTCATACAGGAAGGCCATCACCGTCTTCATAGGTAGTGGCAAATACAAACCTGTTGATAAGAGCAGGACAGGAACCTGTGATGACCCAGGCTAAGAGTAGAAAATGGCAGTGGGCTGGGCATAATCTGCGGAAGACTCAGTTGAGTGTGACT
Source organism: Arion vulgaris (assembly GCA_020796225.1). NCBI lineage: Eukaryota > Metazoa > Mollusca > Gastropoda > Stylommatophora > Arionidae > Arion > Arion vulgaris. Next base: position 7,023,840 of record CM036761.1, read on the forward strand.
AGACAAGCACTTGCGTGGAATCCACAAGGGAAATGGAAAAGGGAACTCAAGACAGACCTGGAGACAAGGTCTTTTTGAGGAACTGAAGATTGTCGGATTACCCTGGGAAGTCATAAAGAAAACAGCCAAAGACTGGGAAAAGTGAAAGACACACACTGAGGTCCTATGCTTCATGGGAGCAAAGAGGAATACATAATTATGTAAGTATAGTACAATGCTGATGTAATCAAGTGGATTTAAGTCAGTCTAGTGTATATTTATACACAAAACGAGCTCATACAATACGATCTTCATCCCAACTTTGTGTTATCCATGTCAAATTGGACGCTTACAGCAAATAAAAAACTACAACAGAGATTAAATGCCTACGAAATATAGTGGGAGTAACAAGGAGAGATCACTGAGTGGTTACCGGGGCCAAATCAGCGAGCCACGAAACAGAAACTTCCAATTCTGACAGGGTGAAACTTGTCTTAACTTTCCACCCTCATAGTTCCCTTGTGAAGAAAGTCTTATTCCGTCATCTCTCCATTCTTCAGTCTGATCCTGATACACGTTCAATCTTCCAACACTATCCTTTGGTGGGACAGACGGGACAGAAGCCTTAAGGATATGTTAGTTCACAGTCGCCTCAAGCCTAACATCCAGAGTCATTTTGGCACCATCCAGTGTGGCCGGCGGCGCTGTAACACTTGTGCTTATGTAATACAGACCCGCACGGTGTCTTTTCCAAAGCCACGTTCGTTGTTGAAGACAGTTTCACGTGCGAGTCCGTAATATTATCTATGCCATTATCTGCAAGCCGTGCAACAAGGCCTATATTGGGGAAACCGGCAGGAGACTCAGTGACCGATTCGCCCAACACTTGCGCGATATACGCCAATGCTCTGTGACCCTGTAGCTACCCATTTCAATGATACTGGCCATTCAGGAGCTTGCGATGTCCAGGTCACAGCCATCCGATCATGTTCCTCTGATGATCGTAGTCGATTTGCTCTGGAGAATCAGTTGATTTCTTTGTATGGTACCTTGCGACCACGCGGCTCAACGTATTACATTCTTATGCTTCTTAGTACTTTCTCTTCCCATGCTTTGTAATCTCTATGGGTATATGTTGCATGTATTACATTCTTATGCTTCTTAGTACTTTCTCTTCCCATGCTTTATAATCTATATGCGTATATGTTGCATGTATTCAAGTTATATATTTACTAGATGTTTCATTGTTTCTTTTCTATTTCTAGTTTTTATGTGTGTTTTTGTGTTACATTTATTTCGTTATTCGTTTTATTCCAGATTTTCCTTAGATACGTTGGTATTTGGTCGTCCATTTGTGTTTCATTTTAATTTGTCACTCCTGTTTGTTCGTTTGTTGATAAAGGCCTTGTTGGTCGAAACGTTGCTGTTTATCGTCACTGTTTATGTATTTTGTAAAACTATAGTACTTTGTTTGTACGTGTTTCACTATTTACCAAGTTTTACTGCAGTTTCCCCCTATTTCGATAATGATAGTATACCTTTTAATAAGATCTCTGGCTTCATTTGAGATGGGCATTTCTGGAGGAAATATTAGTGTCTCTCTCCAGTTCATCACTTTTCTGTAAGTCTCTTGTGGGTTCTCAGAGCAAAACGGGGGATACCCTAAACATACACAGAGAAAAACAATGTGTCAAATTAGGAACAATAATAGAGACAAATTAGACAATACTGTGTTGTTTCTGCATGGTTTACTAGTTACAACCAGGTTTATATGAGTCTAAATATGAAAGATTGAGAGCTGCAGTAGTGTAGTTGCTAGTGAACTCGCTTCTTAGCCTAGTGGTCCGGGTTTAATTCCACAGTGGGTGTAGAATGTTTTTGCTGACCCTAACAACTCTCAGGTCGACCCAGCCTTAATTGGATATCAGGAAAATCGCTGGGAGGTAAAGGTCACTGGCACGTTGTTGACCCCATCACGCCTGGTTATTAAACTGCCGTCATTGCACTCCGGGCAGACCCATAGGTGCTCAGTCTCCCCAACAGATATCAAAGAGTATGCATACTGATGGTTCCTGTGGCTCGCTGATTTAACACACCTCTCACTCTGCCCCTCAGGCATCCAGTTCTACTTGTACAGTGGGTAACTCCAAACTGCCTAAATCGCTTGATCGATTCAACATCTATTTTAGTGTCCTCATCCAATAGACAGTCGTGAAGGAGACCGAAGAACATAATAATTTCATACCCAGTGGTTTATAGGGGAATACGATGTTAGGTGCATATTTTTCTTTGACCAACAACACAAAAAGGAAACATTGAACATGATGATGAAGGATGCTGGAGAAGTGGCTAGAGATTGAAATTGTTCAGGCAATCTGTGAATAAAAACAACATTCTGTAAATCACATACTACATGATCATGGTAGTGCACATCATCATCAGTTGTCGTCACACCCAAGGGCAAAAAGACAAGAGTCTAATGCAGCGTTTCCCAAAGTAGGCAGTCCCGACTCAGTGGCATAGGAGGATGGGGGTGTTCACACGGTTAGTGCTTGGTAGCACCTTAAAGAAGAAATTAATAATAAATATTTTTAAATAAATTATTTTCGTGATTAGGTCATTTGATAATCTTTACAATTTGAATTCTGCATTTTAATTCATCTTATGCCCGTTTACGCGATCCATTTTTATATATTTTCTATTTCATGCATATTAACATTTGAAAATTGACCATGCATTACAGAAATATGTATCAATTTTCTATGTCAAAGAGAAAATAGAGCATGTATATATGGGGAGGGGCGTTGGCAAACTGTTATAATGTGGGGGGGCGTTGCAAAGTTTATGTCGTGCAAAGTGGGCGGTGGGCCGAAAAAGTTTGGGAATCTCTGGTCTAATGCCAAAGTATTGACTTCACTGCACCGGGTTTTACCCCATATGGTTCAGTACTCTTCGAAGAAATGGCACATTATCCGCCGAGAGTACTGTCCAAAACATGAACTCCGCAGCTCCTGCAACAATCCTAGGAATCTCAGGAAAATAATTGCACATGTGTCCGGAGTCCGGATTCGAACCCACAACCTTCAGTACGACAGGCAAACATCTTAATCACTTCACCATTGAGATTCCCACTTACAAGTCCTATCATTTTGCTCACCAAACATTGAAATATTTGAAGAGTAATCCAGTTTTAAATTCTTCTGGCTTCTTAAACAGAATAATATATTCATGCACACATTAGCAATACTGACCAATCAGCATCTCATACATAATGACGCCCAGCGACCACCAATCACACGAGCTGGTGTATCCATTTTGCATAAAGACCTCTGGAGCAATGTAATCTGGAGTTCCAACAGTTGAATATGCCTGAAAGGTAGCAGAAGCAAAAATATATTTTATCTTAGATATTCAAAAAACTAAGGTTGCATCATCTCACCATATTTATTTAACATTTTTGCAGAACACATAACTGAAAATAAATAGTAAACAAGTATTAACTCTTTCCATGCCATACTGCGCACAATGTATTCTGTTCAATGCCATTCGCCGTATGCTGCGCTATTCGAGTTGTTTCCCTTATAAGAAGTCTTTCTATAGTTTTACTTTTACTACTTTTTAAACCTTGATATTTTAATAGGTTGTCCAGTTTTCTTCAAATCACTATATAATGAGATATATATATATTTTATTTATTAACGAGCAGTTATGTTGTTTTTTAAATTGATTTTTTTTGGGCCTCCTTGAATTAACTGTATTAAAAAAAATAGAGGAAATAACTGTGTACGGAAAGGGTTGAGGGTCTCCGAAAAAAACAACTTACCAAACACAAGATTTGAATCACAAACGTACTTCTTACAGCACAACCAGCTAGTTCTCCAAAGAAAAGAGCTTCACTTAGTTATGTTTTTTCAAACAGATAATACGTTAAATTCAAGGGCAACTATTACCAATAATAAATAGTAACAACATCTAAGTAATCTCCCTTCTGTTTCAGATTTCAATTTTTATCTTGATATATTACAAAACTTTTTTATCTTTGTTTTCTTATTGTTGATATCTTATTCTGTTGCTATTTCTCTGAAACTTTCAGGGAATAATTTCAATTTAGAAATAAACTGTCCCATTTGTGAAATGTAATGATCTGGGATTCTAGAAGCCCTGTGAGACAAATCTGAAAGAGAAACTGTGGGGCCCCCTGCTGACAACTGGATTTATGGAGACAACTCATTTTATTGTTTAGACCTCAGAATTACCTCTGAAGCCAGAGAAGGCCACCTGTATGGCGGGGACACTGATAATAAAGAAAATTTGCCTTCACGCTAAAAATCAGTCAGAAGTGTCATTCAAGGCAACCTGACTATGCCTGAAATCATAGTGGATGGGCACAAAAAGAAAACTAAAGAGCATAGGAAAATGATAGCAGAAGAAAGGGGGTTCTAGAAAGTTCTTAAATCAACTCACTAGTGCTCGTCTGTTTCGCTTCCAGCTCTCAGCTTTTCTCTTTGAGTCCATGGGGTTACCATCTGCAAAATGAAGATTAATCAATAGTTATTTATCGCAATATGTGACGAAAATTGATTTTGACATTGATTGACACAGGTGAATGTTAATGAGAACAATGAGACAGACATATTAGACAATAATATGTTTTTGTATTCATTTTTTGTGATCTAGTCCCTATACAAATGTGGGACGAATTAGCATAATGCATAAGTATTCACCTACTGACTCGGCCGAGTGTGGGTTCTTCTTCAAACGCTCCATATCGACCATATTAACCACTCTGTTCTCATCCCACCTGTCCTACACTGCCCTAAAAGCGGTACTACAGGCAGTGACGACAATTAACCCTCTGTGAGTTGAGGACTGGCCTAGAGTAATTGATAGTAGGGCCAGCTGTAGGCCTCATAGCTAGGGGCCAACACTGTCCGCATTTTTGATGCTTCTTAGTTTACTAGGCGTAGTGCTCCTCTGAGTCCAGAAAATCTGCCTGTACGAAATACAATGTAATGGTGCAGTGTAAATAATTTCTTCTGCTCTGCCATTGTTAGAAATTGGAAAAGATTAGATTTAACCAAAATCCAGTTTCCAGAGAGGAATTGCCTGTCTACCGTCAAGAACAGAAACAAAGAAAGAAGGCACCCTCTTGATGTTGTGATCTGAGCCTAAGAGCAATTGTCTTGGGCGTTTGTCCTAACAAATATCAGCCAGCACATCCGATTTCTATGATGCTTTTTATACTAGTTAGCCTCCTAGGTCCATAGCCTTAGTTAGTCTCTTACTAAATGCAAAGTGGTGGCAGTTTTATTCTTGTTCTTGTGACCACAACATGATGATAGAGTTACCCCCGTCCAGTTGCTCACCTCGACTAAAAAGATATGGCAGGCTCATACTAAGGTCTGAAGGCAGGAATTTCTTTTCCCATTACAAATATCAACAGATGATTCCTTCTGGGTTGAAGCCCTGATTCTTAATATTAATCTGACAAGCTGTATATATGATGTGGACTTAGTGGTTTATGTTTTAAATCTAAACTCTAATTTGCATCTTAAAGATCAAAGTCAAAATTACTAATGTCGGCTTTAACTTACTTTGTATTGGATTGTTTTTACTAACAATAGTCAAATAACTTAACCTTGATGGTTCATCGACACGCTTATTTTTATTCGTAGTGTGTTCTTAAGTTTAATAACAGGATCTGTTGTTGCAGTCTAAATCTAGGTCACTCTGGTAACATATGTTATTTTGTTAGTTAAAAACAGCTCATATGTGTGTTACTGTATTGCTGTGTGTCACTGTGTACTTGTCTACGAAATTACATGTGTTTATAAATATGTGTGTGTTTATGTGTTGAGCATCATTCTTCTTTTTCTTTTTTTGTCTTCAATTCAGTTTTGTCTCTCAGCATCAGGATAAGAAGAGATTTCTAGAATGGGCTTTTGTGTGCTTCATAAATAGTGTTTTTCAACACATTTGTTCTTACTGAGGTCCACATTTTGCGTGGACGACTTTTGCTTTGTATCCACTGTATCGGAGTAGCATTGCTCTTTGAGGCACACTGTCTGTTGGTAATCTGCTTATATGGTGAAACATTTAATTTCTTGTTTCTTGATGAAGCTCAGTACTGATGTACATACTTTTATTCCTGATGTCTTCATTTCTAAACCTGTCTCTTCTTGATACTCCCGGCGCATTCTGCGTAGACACTTCATCTCTGTCGTGACTAGTTTTCTTCTATCATTTTGTCATTACGTCTCGGAAAATGAAATACTTAGTTCACACTAAACGTCACACAATGGTTGGGAGAGTACAGTAATGGAGCGTATGATCCCCGGAAGATGAGGCAGGGGACGGTCATGAAGATGACGGTGATTCAAAGATATTAAAGAAACCTTGAAAGTGATATGACGATTTAGGAGAAATAGCTAGATATCAAAGAGTCTTTAAGGCAGGTTGTGATCAGAATTCTAAGATTTTGGAATACTGAAACTATTCAGCCATCTCAGATTTTGAAATGCTGATTGATTGATTGATAGAACCATCATCATTGCAATTCGGTGAGTAACCATTTGTGCAATGATCTATTTCTAACACAGGAAGATCTCAGTGGCAGTGCACAAACTCCGTAGCTCCGGCAAGGGTCCCCGATGTAATTTAGAAGATAGTGAATGCATTTTGTAGGAATATTATTTTAATCTTTCTAATAAAATTTTGCAGGCATCCTGCTCTTCTCGATTTTAAAGTACCAAGGGTTCTTTATGTTCTCAACTTGAACATGGGACCTATATTTAGCATCTCTGAAAATTGGGAAAGCTATCTCATACACTGATATTAGGATCTCTGGAAAATATCTGATGCCTAGAGAGCAAAGTACAGCTGAATGAAGGCAAGCATCTAATTACCATATAATTTGCTGAAATGACAATAATTCTGTTATCTAACATCTAAATCCTTCTGTTTGTTCTTGAAAATTGTCTTATATTCAATTCTTCTTGTTAAACTTCACTGTCTTGTGCTCCACAGGGGTAGTGTAGTTTCTGTCAATGTTGTTCATTAGGCCAGTTAAGTTTGTCCTAGTATATGATATTCGGGGCAGATCTAAGTAGTGCTCTGCATTTGATGTCCTGTCCTCATGGCTGAATTCCAATCTTGAATTGTATACATGCTATTACGAATCATTGTCCGTCTAGGCGCAATGACAACTTGTTGTAATCATACTGAAATGACAGCAATAGTTACAGGACAGTAATTAGCAATGACAAACACACATTAGTGGTAATGTAAAAAAGTAAATGATGACTTACTGGCCAGACTTCTAATCTGGTGGAGGACTTAATTTGATGTAAATCTTTATAGAAGTCTGTCCTGAATTTTCATCCTGTCATAGCCAAGTCTGACAGTTTGATGTGACTATTATAAGGTGTACTGAACACCATATGAGTAATACTTTACAGACAAATTAGAAAATAAAATGTTAACATCAAACAGTATAATAAATACTTTTAATTTCTTCTGCAATCAACTTCTGTTGTGATATTGGTATGTGTCATAAAGAGGGTTACTAGAGTATTACCGATCATATAGTTTGTTCTGAAGAGTTGTACCTTTGTTATTTCCATTCTCATGCTGTTCAGTCTTGCAGACGTGCTCTGGATGCTTGTGTTCACAGTGCAGCAAGTTCTGAGACTATTCTATGAGGTGTGCTCTGACACGATGTTCGATCTAAATCTGAAGATTGTGGTCTGTGCTTTCTTTAGTGTATTTGATACTTAAAGATTCTGGTGTATCCTCCGTTGTTTCTCCACATCATTTTCTATTTTTCAGAGAGTCTTTGCTTCTAAAATGTTTTGCTTTAGTCATACAGATATATATAATCTATAAAAATGAACCACCTACCGTATTGTCTAGTAAAGATTATCGTTTAATACCTCTCTGAATGAAACCAACTTTATGTATCTATATATAAGAATGAACCACCTACCCTATTGTCTAGTAACAGATTATCCAGTTTAATGAAAAAGAATTTTTTTAAAACTGCCATTACTGACAGTAGTACAGCTTTTCAGGGCGGTGGAGGACAGGTTGGACGAGGAATGTAATGATCGCAGGGTTAGTGAAGTCGCTGCGAAGATGTTCAGGTTAGGTTTTTTTCTTTTATGCCCACAACAACAAAAATCCTTGCCCTTAACGTAGATTGACACGGGTCTCCGCATGGGAGACCGTCTCTAATTCATTCAGACGTTCCTCACCAGTTTAAAATCTCTATGAATGAAACTAACTTGATATATAAAGTAATTATAAAAAAGAATGAACCACCTACCCTATTGTCTAGTAACAGATTATCTGGTTTAATACCTCTATGAATGAAACCAACTTTATGTATCTATATATAAGAATGAACCACCTACCCTATTATCTAGTAAAAGATTATCCGGTTTAATATCTCTATGTATAAAGCCAACTTTATGTATAGAGTCTATAGCTATAACAGTCTCTCCAACATAAAACTGTGTCTGTTCTTCTGTAAGTGTATCCTTCTTCATCAACAATGTCATCAGGTCTCCTGCAAGATAAAAACAAAATTTCTGTTAGATTTCAAACTTTATTCATGTTTCCATGAATCTGTGAGTTATGCGGCAGGGACACTGTTTCTAAAAAGTCACCTCACCTTCTCTTTCCCCCAAATTAAAGTTCGGAATGGTCATTGGGAAAGGGACAGAACAAAGATGGTCACCTTTAAGAACCATGTAAAAAAAACCTGTCTTGTATTACTGCCTGTAATACCGCGTTTTAGGGCGGTGTAGGTCTAGGAAACATGAGCTTGTGGAATTGAATAGCTACATGGCTAGTGCAGTCACCGTGAAACTGTTCAGGCATTATCCGACAGAAAAATACCCCTTAGCCTATAAGAGTCTCCAGAATAGGAGCCGTGCTCTAATCCATTCAGCCAGATGCTGCTTTAAGAACCATGTATCGACTTAAAGACACTTTAATTGCCTAGAAAAAATAAACAGAAAATAATAAAGCAATCAATAAATAAGTAATGCAGTTTGTGTACATGAGCATGAACTTATACGTACATACATGGGATAGAATGTCACAGGTGTTTAAGGTGCACAAGTACCGATGTGGGTATTGATTTAATTTATGTACTAAATATAGCATAAGACAGCAGGAAGTGGGGGATAAACTGTACAAGTGATTCAGTCTCCCGTTTTGATCTATTTGGAGATACAAGCTTCCATTTGTTGATGGTGGTGGGTGTGAGGTAACAGAGTGAGGATGGATGTTGTAGTGAATATGATGGTGATGGTGTTAATAAAGAAAATGATAGCAGTGGTGATGACGGTAATGATGATGGTGACTTGGTACTGGTGGTAATTGCAACGATAATGAAGGTGATAGTATTGATGGTGCCAGTGTTAATAATGGTAATGGTAATGATAGTGTTAACGTCAGTAATGATAGTTATTATGAGGATGATGATATGGTTGTGATGTCAGTAATGATGATGGCAAATATGGACCACTGGTCTCTAGGCAAATATCAACAACGTTATATGAAGACAATAACTCTCTAACGTTTGACTAACAAACATTTCACAAATTTAGTTACACTTTGAAATGAATAATGAACTGGCTGTATTATTTATGCAATTAAATGTATAGAATATGTTAACTAATGCAAAACATATGATAACACCATAAATAATCATCATCAGGTGCCGTCTCCACATCAAAGGTTAGCTGCAATGAATCTCCAGCATCCTCTGTCTTTCGTCTTGGTGTTGCACACTGCCAGACTGTAACCTGTCCATTTCTTAAAGTTTCCTCCCACTTATCTCTTGGTCTTCCTCTTGCTCTTCCCCCTCAACTTTCCCCTCTAGTAAATGTTTTATCATGGTGTCATGTCTTTTATGTGCCCAAAATACTTTACTTGTCTGAATTTTATTTCTCTTAATAATTGTTTCTTCATGCCTAGTTTTCCTAAAACTTGTTTATTTGTCTGTTTTTCTGTCCATGAAACTCTGCCTATTCTTCTATATATCCACATCTCAAATGCATCAATTCTGTCTTCTAACTGCTTGTTCATTGTCCATGTTTCGAGCCATACATTAATATAGGATATATATAGCATGTGATCATTCTCACCATAAACACCATAATTACCAAAACAATATCATAACTTTTTTGTCCTTCTTTGTGGCTGTATAATTAATTTGCCATTTGTAGAATAATCTATTTTTAGTATCGCCAAATGAGGTCACTATTATCACATATTACATGACACTGATATTAAAACCACATATCGTGATAGTCCATTCAATTAGCTTTCCAACCATATATCGTCTTACTTCTTCCTCTTCGAACGGTCCATATCAACCACTTGTTAACCACTCTGTGGGATTTGTATGTGATCTGAGCCTAAGAAAGATTGTACGCTTGCATATGCCTAAAGTTACATCTGATTTCTTGATGTATTTACTAGTAGCTCCTAAGTCCACATCTGATGCTCTTTGATGTTGTAGGTCACAGTGGTACTATTCTGCTTCCCGGTCCTCACAGCTAATCATATGAATGAATCGCTATCCTTACGGATCAGCCATCAACCAGTAAATGAGTGATGACTTTGTAGTTGCCATGCTATCTGACGTGAGTCTATTTTTAACTTAAATCCAGCTTCGTCACTTGCCTGTGGTTGACAGTCGGTTGTCGACCACCTTGGTCACAGAATCATATATAGCATGTCTATTTTCAATGCAAGGAATTTATATGACTGCTAGTAATAGAGCAGGTCACCAAAAATAACAAAAACAACCATATAACCTATGACATGTAAGGTTAATGTGACTGACCTCCAGGTAGGAATTCCATGATCAGGTAGAGGCTACCTGTGTCCTGAAAGGAGTAATACATTTTAACTACCCACTGGTGGTCAGCCTCTGCCAGGATGTCACGTTCTGCCCTGACATGGGCAATCTGTCAAACAAGAGATTAGTCAATTAATCAATCAAATACTTCAACAATAAATCAATCTTCTCCTTCTTTGCGTTTGTTCTTTACGATCAATTTTAATCACTCTTTGTGATAAGTTTGATCTTTGCCAAGAACGTGTATACGTTGCCACATTGGTTTGGTAGGCCCTAAACGCATAGACTTCTACCGTTTAGGACATGTGCATCCGATTTCAGCCAAACCTCCTTAGTCGCCTTTTACGAAATGCGTGGCAGGTAATAGTGATTCTGTTCTTTACACCCCAAATTTGGGTCCCGGTAATTACTTGGGCGTCCAATAAATCAATAAAAACAATCATATAAATTTAGACAGGATTAATGAAGTTATAGCTGGTTCACTCATTAATGATTGATTGATTGGATCAACATCATTTCACTTCTGTGAATAACCATGTGTGTTCCGATCTCTTTCTTACACTAGAAGATTTTAATGATAGTGCATGAGCTCTGTAGAAACCGATTAGGGTCCCGATATCATTATTACATGGTGAATAGTTTTGTGTGGAAACTTTATTTTAATCTTTTTTAAAAGAATTTTTTCCCAGGCAGCAGTTTTGCAGACTACTCTGATTGATTTTCCGCCCGAGTGGTTACCTGGGCCTAAATTTGGGATGCAAAGAATAGAACCACTGTTACCTGCCACGCATGTCGTAAGAGGCGACTAAGGAGGTTTGGCTAAAATCGGATGCATGTGTTCGCTAGGAATGCTAACCCGAAACAAATGCTTGCAGAAACGGATGCACCAGGCCGTAAGGCGCATAACATGGTGCAACGACCCTCACAATGAGGAATGGGATAACGGATTCTACGGTCGCCAATCTGCCTCTGAGATTTAGCCATGAGGTAAGAATGTCAGACCCACCATCACGAGGGTGGCCAAAACTTACTGCAGGAAGAGGTCGGCACAAATGGGGAAGAGAAATCATAGGAATTATATCCTACAGAACTGCCCCCAGTATGCAAACTTGAGAAGAAAGAGATGGCCCACTTACACTAGTGTCCAAGACAAAATGTATGGCGTGGCTGATAATCTGAGACAGACAGCTGCCTTTATTAGAGAATCTGAAATCCCAATCTAGTGAGAATGCAGAAGAAGAAGATTGATTTTCAGCTACAAACAGTTCTTTTACGTGCTCATCTTGCACAAAAGGCCTACGTTCTATCGCCCGTCTTCGACCGGACTAAGAACCCGATCTTACCTATACTGAGATCAAAGATCTCTAGAAAAATAATCCTGATTGCTCCACTCAGGGAACAAATCAAGTATCTTAGGAGCGAGAAGCAAGAACCGTACCTCATCCCAAACAGATGTACATTTATTAAGTATTCTATCTGCCCGTCTGCCCAGCGTGTTTGTAGCACGTTGGACTGCGGGTGACTAGCCCTCTGTGAGAGCGGGTTCAATTTCGCGGGCTGGCAGAAAAGCCACAGGTTCCCCAGATTCACGGTGTTTGTGGCACCAAACCGAAGGGTTATGATGTGCATGGTACCGAGCCGAAGAGCTGATAGCTCAAGTGCTTCTGGATCGAAAAAAAAAAAAAGGATTCTATCTATATCACATTCTTGTGGTGTGACCAACTGGATGAGATGACCATGAATCATCCATACATGAGTGATGTTAACTAGTTCTATTCATATTCTAGAAGGTTTAAGAAACGAATCGGACAGAAACAATCAAAATTCTGTGGACTAGTTATGAGCTAAGAAAAGCTGTGGCATCTCTGGCTGATTTTTGCGTGAAGACTTGCTCTCCTTATCATGAAAAGGATGATGATGCATACTACCAACTCAATAGAGAAGAACAGGTTGTCATTTTTTATCTATTTCAGCACAATAGGCTGAGGTACCATTTGTTTAACAAGTACAAAATATGCTCTTCTGACATATGCGCACGTGGTACCAGCAAGCTGAGAGAGAGAGACACATATTGCAAGAATGTTCAACATACAATAAACAGAGAGAAAACGCATGGCCATTCCCCATATCAGTCCAAGACAAGCTATATCTTCTTTGCGTTGTCTTTACGACCAATTTTAATCACTCTTTGTGATATGTTTGATCTTTGCCAAGAACTGTATACGTTGCACATTGGTTTGGTAGGCCCTAAACGCATAGACTTCTACACGTTTAGGACACATGCATCCGATTTCAGCCAAACCTCCTTAGTCGACTCTTACTACCCTTAGTCGCCTCTTACGACATGTGTGGCAGGCAACAGTGGTTCTATTCTTTACACCCCAAATTTGGGCCCCGGTAACCACTCGGGCGAGACAAGCTATATGGAGATGTACATGGACTCCAGCTGACTACTAACTACTTTAAAAAGTATACAAATTGATGTCTGAAGACGTTGGAAGTAGAAGAAGGTGGACATATATTGAGATGTGAGACAAATCAAGACTGATAAGACAAAAAAAAAGAGATACGGTTCGCTAATTATGGACAGAAGAAAAAAATGAAATGAATAATTATGTACGACAATTCACCTGATCTTTTTCAACCATGTCCAACTTTCGTAAAATTTTCATAGCATACACATGACCTGTGTCTTTCTTTTGTACCAGTCGCACCTGAAATGTAAGAGATTGAGTTGTTGTAGTAATTAGTGTAGAAGTTGCAGTCATACCTCACGACCTTACAAATTCATGTTTAATTAAGCATTTTTTTATATAATTTTACATAAGCATAATAAAATGATAATCAAAGTTCGAATTAACAGTAATACACAAAATGGTGGCGAATGTTTGCAAAGGCATATGCCTATTATATATTATAAAAAGTAATGTGACATAGTGAACAAATGATAGCTTCTGGTTCTATCAATGAAAATAAATTGTGTGTGCGTACACTAATGACAATGTTTCGGATACAATGTGAAATGATTAATTTCACAGGATTCCCGATTTTCACTTTCGCTGAATTGCATATGGAGCATGCAAGTGCGAAATTATAGAAAAACTTGACAATCAAACTGTTAAATTTCTACATGTATACCAAATCAACATCGCTGTTTTTTTTTACTAATAACACATAATGAAAATCTTAAAGATTTGGATGGGCATAAAATACTTCAGGAAGGTTGCCCACATTACCTATATAAAAATATAAAAATCAATAACTTCTGTCAAGTGGATGATTTTAAATCGGGGGATAAAGATGTTCATGAATTTTGGAATGGACTAAAGCAATAGCAGCTCTACCAATAGCAGTTTCATAGATTTGTACCAATAGCAGTTGTACCAATAGTAGTTGTACCAATAGCAGTTGTACCAATAGCAGTTGTACCAATAGCAGTTGTACCAATAGTAGTTGTAGTTTCTTCTTCTTCGAACGCTCCATATTGACCATTTTTAACCAATCTTTGTGATTTGTATGTGATCTGAGCCTAAGAGCAATTGTATGTTGTGCCAGTTATGCGCCTACAAGTAGGTCAGTCGATCCAATTTCTGTGATGCTTTTTATTTACTAGGGTAGCTCCCTAGGTCCCTACCACAGTCGTGTCTTGCGACATGCCTTGTAGGTAGCAGTGTTACTATCCTTTGCTCCCCTTGCAAGTCCCAGCAACACACAGGCAGGAAGGTTGTTCAAAAATGCATAGCAAGACTTCCAGATAAACCACCTCCTCATCGCATGAAAGTTAGAAATTTACTGAGTAAGTTTCTTGATACAGAAATGTGGAAGATGCTCCGCGATCTGGTAGGGCTGCTATGTCTGAAGAAAGATGGTCAGATATTCAAGACTGAATAGTTTTTTTGTTTTGTTTTTTCGTCCGCTTTCAACTCAGACGAAGTTCCATCTCTGAAACTGATTTTTGCGTGAAAATCCGTTTTTCCAATTTCTTACAATGGCAGCAGCGTGCACATTGTAAATTACTTTACACTGGCAGCCGTGTGCTCAATGTACTCGTAATTAGTATTCCTCGCCATACAGGCAGATTTTCTCCGACTTCAGAGGTACTCACGTTATCGTCCTGAGTAAGACCAGGGACTCGAACAAATGCCGGACAGTAGGTTCGAACCCGAGCTATGAGGCGTCTCACAGCTAGCAGGCCAAGCCACTATCAACTACTCTAGGCAGTCCCCCAAGACTGAATAGTGAAAAGGCAAAGTAAGTTCTTACGGAAAATATCGCAACAAATGAGTATGTCAGTGAGCACAGTGCAGGATGTAGCTCCAGCAGCAATACCACAGGTCTCTGAACAAAATGCACCCGTGAACAGAACAGTTTGGTCCAGATTCGAACCCAGGACCTTCGGAACGCAATGCTAAGCACACTTAGCCACAGAGACTCCGAGCTTATAAATATGTCCCTGCAGTTATACACACTTTGCAAAATTCTGAGGGGAATATAACAAGAAGGGTCGTTTCCTGGAACCCACAGGGGCAGCTAAACGCAGCTCCCCGTAACATAAGGCCGAATAGCTTAGCTGGCAAATAAAAAATTCCTGTTAGATGCAGGCTGGTTTTTGTATATGTTTGATAGAACACTGTAAGCTTTTTTGCAATATTACTCAATTCTATGCGTTGATGATTATTTTTGGTGAAAAACATTAATAATATTGATATTCCTTATTGTTAAATTGAACTTGTTACATAATATAACCAGGATTTAATATGTTGTGTTGTTTTTGTAAAATAAATTAGTCTATATACAACAACAATGAAATGTGAGGATCACGTGACAGTTGGGGTCTTATTTCCTAGAATTTTTACCTGAGCCCACCTGCTGTATGTTTATCGGAGGCCATACGAAAGAACGGGATTTAGAGGCAAAGATCATCAACAATATAAAGAAGAGCTGGAGGGAGCTGCAGGAGATAGAGATAGAAAGACTTGGTTGAGGGCATATGCCCCAATCCGGAGTTAAAAGGCAGAGAGAGAGAGAGTTATAAAACGGTAGCAATGTGTTGTATATATTTGTTTTACAATCAGCTGTACAGTGTCACTAACCCAGAACAGTGTTTCATTATTTCCGTATCCAAGTCTGTCGCTGTCTACAAATAAATATTTTCCTAGCTTATACACTTATCGTTAAATCTCAAGCCACTCAATGGGAAAACCGTAGCACTTACTAAGTGTGTTTTTAGAAAACAGCTCACTCAGTTCTACAGGATGAAAAGGTCGAAGTAATACTGCTAATGTGTGTTAATAGAGCTAGATGTATCTGTTATCACATGAGTGGGCTCTGACGGCGCGCCCTGGGCATGAGTTGGCTCTGAAGGTGCACCCTAGACATGAGTGGGCTCTGACGGCGTACCCTAGACATGAGTCGGCTCTGACGGCGTACCCTAGACATGAGTCGGCTCTGAAGGCGCACTCTAGACATGAGTCGGCTCTGAAAGCGCACCCTAGACATGAGTCGGCTCTGAAGGCGCATCCTAGACATGAGTCGGCTCTGAAGGCGCCCCCTAGGCATGAGTCGGCTCTGGTGACACTCTCCGGGCATGAGTCGGCTCTGGTGACACTCTCCGGGCATGAGTCAGCTCTGGTGACACTCTCCGGGCATGAGTCAGCTCTGGTGACACTCTCCGGGCATGAGTCGGCTCTGGTGACACTCTCCGGGCATGAGTCGGCTCTGGTGACGCTCCCCGGGAATGAGTCGGCTCTGGTGACGCTTTCCAGGCATGAGTCGGCTCTGGTGACGTTCTCCGGGAATTGGTCGCTCTGGTGACACTGTCCGGGCATGAGTCGGATCTGGTGACACTCTCCTGGCATGAGTCGGCTCTGATGGCACACCCCATGCATGAGATCGCTCTGACGGCGCACCATGTGCTGGAGTCGTCTATGACGGCACTATTCGGACATGAACATGAGTCTGCTCTTACGGCAACCCTCACTACCGCTACAGACGACCACACGCCAGAATATGAGTCTGCTCTTACGGCAACCCTCACTACCGCTACAGATGCTCACACGACAGAATATGAGTCTCAAATTTTATTGTCTGGCGTTTTAAATTTTGTATCATGCGACGAGCAAACAGACAATCAATTTTATAATTCAGATCTGGAACGATGTAACATTTCTTCAGTTCTCCAGACACAACGATAGCTACTTCTTACCAGTTCTCCTGTAACCTGTCTAGCAATCGCGGTCAACTTTCCCGCAACCTGTCTAGCAATCGTCTCCAACTTTCCTGTAACCTTAACCTGTCTAGCAATCGCGGTCAACTTTCCCGCAACCTGTCTAGCAATCGTCTCCAACTTTCCTGTAACCTTAACCTGTCTAGCAATCGTCTCCAACTTTCCTGTAACCTTAACCTGTCTAGCAATCGTCTCCAACTTTCCAACCGACGCACGACATTATTGATAAACATTTATTACTATTAATTCTACCATTGAATCGTATGAAGACTGGTCGCTGATCAATACCTCATACCTGGCTCACTTACCTATAACCTGAATGACGTCATGTTTAAGGTCAAAATGTATAACATATTCGTGGCAGATTATCGTATCAATTTCACAATTTTAGTCATATCTTCTGACGCATACAGAAACACATAGCTCTTTTTTGTGTTTTAAAATGATATTTCTAATGTCCTAAGGGTGGTTACGAAAGTACAAAGAGAGACAGCGCCATTATAGGCTTTCTTCTTCTTCTTCTTCTTCTTCGAACGATCCATATCGACCACTTGTTAAACCACTCTTTGTGATTTGTATGTGATCTGAGCCTAAGAGCGATTGTACGTTGTGAGAGTTATGCGCCTACAAGTAGGTCAGTCGATCCAATTTCTGCGATGCTTTTTATTTACTAGGTTAGCTACCCTAGGTCTTTCATCAGTCGCCTTTTACGATATGCGTGGCAGGTAACAGAGGTTCTATTCTTTACACCCCAAATTTGGACCCCGGTAACCACTCGGGCGATGAGATAATCTGACTTGCTTAAGAAAGATCTGGCTGGAGGAAATTTGTTGACGCCCTATGCTTCAATGGGAGTTAATAGAGAAGAATAAAAGGTGGATACGGGTTGATGCATCATCTTCTTCTTCTGTTCCATCAACGGATTATGTCCATGGTAGACTACGGACTTGACATTCTCGAACTCAACGTGGACGTATTTAGAATGAGGGTATGCATGTAGCCCGTGTCTGCACTAGAACTATTCCCACAGAATGAGGGTATGCATGTAGCCCGTGTCTGCACTAGAACTATTCCCAAAGTAAAGATGATATTTGTGTTTGACATTCTGCCACTACATTCCTGCTATGTTATGACCAGATCCTTCCTCTTCTTCATTGCGCTCGGTTTCGTATACTCGTCTAAATCTTGAGATGGGTTGCCTCTATGAAGCTGCATGTCAGTTGGAGTTCCACGAGAGTTCCCCATAGCTTGCTCTGTAATCATCGTTCATGAGGTCATGTTTCGTTGGTGCATGTATCTTCTTCTTCTCCTTCTTCTTTGCGTTCGTTCTTTACGACCAATTTTAATCACTCGTTGTGATATGTTTGATCTTTGCCAAGAACTTGTATACGTTACACATTGGTTTGGTAGACCCTAAACGCATAGACTTCTACACGTTTAGGACATGTGCATCCGATTTCATCCAAACCTCATTAGTCGCCTCTTACGACATGCGTGGCAGGTAACAGTTGTTCTATTCTTTACACCCCAAATAAATTTGGGCCGTAACCAGTCGGGCGGGTGCATGTATGATGGACATGACTGCATGATGGACATGACTGCAGGATGTGCTCTGGAGTCTGTGTTTCCGTCTGACATGCACACTGTGCAGTCTGAGCAGTATCACCAGATCCAAAGCGTGTATACTGGTTATCGTAGACCAGAGACATCCACAGCAGAAAAACATTAATGATGTAAGGAGTACGCGAATCGATCGTGGCATGTCGTGGATGACCCAAACCAGAACCAACTATAAACCTATGGGCCTTCGGACTCAGGTAAGAATTATGGGAAATCAGACCACAACTACACCACGTGACCTCGCATTCCAGTATTGGTGTATAGAGAAGAATTCATTTTAAAATCAACACAAAATGCTAAATCAAAGTTACATTATGCAACAAATTAAGTTTAACATTTTTTTTTCGATCCAGAAGCACTTGAGCTGAAAGCTCTTCGGCTCGGTGTCATGGACATCGTAACCCTTCGGCTCGGTGCCACGAACACCGTAAATCTGGGGAACCTGTAGCTTTTCTGCCAGTCCGCGAAGTTGAACCCGCACATACAGAGGACTTGTCACCCGTAGTCCAACGCGCTACGAACACGCTGGGCAGACGGGCTAAGTTTAACATTGAGGAATATCAATATTATGAATATATTTCACCAATAAATAACCATAGACCGAGAGAATTGAGTAAAATTGCAAATAAGCGTGAAGTGTTCTATCAAACATCTGTAATTTCCAGCCCCCTTTTCTGACCTAGGTCAGGAATCCCCAGTCAGTTATCAGGCCTAGTTATTTAGAGTTGGCTGTGCCTAAACTGAGAGAACAAATGTCCAGGTGACTATGGTTACGTCTCCAACAAAACTACACAAAATTATTACCGGAAATTTATTAGTTTTCTTCTTTAATACAATTTGGTCCGGTCAGCCACTTTGCAGCCTACTCATATTGGCTATCAACTGCCAATGTTTGTTTTTGTTTACATGCTGGGTTTGATCACAAGACCTATGTTTTATCATATGTATTCGATATATGATGAGGAGCGGAGGTTTGGAACACATTGTAACAACTGGTAAAATCGAGGGTAGACGAGACAGAGGAAGACAGAGAGAGAAAATTTTGGATAGCCTGACTTCATGGCACAGTAGAGCGTCAACATCGAAATTGATAGCAAACACCAAATATAGAGATTTGTGGAGATCCATGATCGCCTACGCCTGCCGACACGGCACCTGATGATGATCCGATATGATTAGAGATTCGATCTCACATATATTGCGATCAGGGATCTTTGAATACGTATCCCGATCGATCTACATAGAAAACGAATTAAGTACCATTAGAGCTAAAGGCAATCACTTTACCTGCACGCAACAGAGAGCGCCCCATCTCCCTAGAATAAACATACACACGTCTGTGTCTGTACAGATATACGTCTGTGTCTGTACAGATACACGCTTAAATTGTATTGGTTATACGAGCTATTATACAGTTATTATAGTTTAATAACATGGCCGTACAACACAATTAAACAACTAAAAACAATATGAAATGGAGCTGATAGGAAAACAAAGATCAGAATACCAAGAGCATGCATATTGCCAGTGGCAACGTATGGGTGTGAAGCATTGACATTAAACAAGGCAGTGGAAACGCAAGCACTGTATGTGCTTTTGAATATTAGTGTTACAGAAGATACAACGTTTATCATGGACAGAGAAAAGAACACATATATCTATCCAGTGGGACAAACAGTAATATAGATAGACAGCAAGTGGGACAAACAGTAATATAGATAGACAGCAAGTGGGACAAACAGTAATAGAGATAGAAAGAAGTGGGACAAACAGTAATAGAGATAAACAGCAAGTGGGACAAACAGTAATATAGATAGACAGCAAGTGAGACAAACAGTAATAGAGATAGACAGCAAGTAGGGCAAACAGTAATAGAGATAGACGACAAGTTGGACAAACAGTATGAGAGACAGACGACAAGTGGGACAAACAGTATGAGAGACAGACAAGTGGGACACACAGTATGAGAGACAGACGACAAGTGGGACAAACAGTATGAGAGACAGACGACAAGTGGGACAAACAGTATGAGAGACAGACAACAAGTGGGACAAACAGTATGAGAGACAGACAAGTTGGACAAACAGTATGAGAGACAGACGACAAGTGGGACAAACAGTATGAGAGACAGACAAGTTGGACAAACAGTATGAGAGACAGACAAGTGGGACAAACAGTATGAGAGACAGACGAAGTGACAAAGTGAGATGACAAGTGACAAACAGTATGAGAGACAGACAAGTGGGACAAACAGTATGAGAGACAGACAAGTGGGACAAACAGTATGAGAGACAGACAAGTGGGACAAACAGTATGAGAGACAGACAAGTGGGACAAACAGTATGAGAGACAGACAAGTGGGACAAACAGTATGAGAGACAGACGACAAGTTGGACAAACAGTATGAGAGACAGACAAGTGGGACAAACAGTATGAGAGACAGACAAGTGGGACAAACAGTATGAGAGACAGACAAGTGGGACAAACAGTATGAGAGACAGACAAGTGGGACAAACAGTATGAGAGACAGACGACAAGTGGGACAAACAGTATGAGAGACAGACGACAAGTGGGACAAACAGTATGAGAGACAGACAACAAGTGGGACAAACAGTATGAGAGATAGACAAGTGGAACAAACAGTATGAGAGACAGACAACAAGTGGGACAAACAGTAATAGATATATTCAACAAGTAATACACATTATTGAACCAATGTCAGACTTGAGTAGCAGCTTGTGGCGTCCGTACCGATCAAATAACTTGACAACAGCAACTAAAATAATCTGTTAAATCTGACCACAGGGAGACGACAGCTTGTTCTTGATCGCTTGAGATAGCATAACACGGTCGGGATCACACACGGTGAGCAGTGAATAATCTGGTTGCAATACTGTCGAGAATGATCTAGCGAATTAGTAGGATTGATGTCTTTAAATTCCTCTCTGCTCCTCGTGGAGCATAGGATCTCAGCGGTTGTCATTCGCTTTCCTGTCGTTTTATGTATGGCTTTCCAGAATATGCTGCCATACTCCAGTTTCACAAGACTCCTCCTTCGGTTTTGATCAGGGTGTCCACTTCTTCATTTCCCCTGCGGTTACACTCAAATGCCTGTTTAGTGACACTCGACTGTGTTTTCTGCCTGGTATGCCCAACCTACCGTTATGTACCCCTCGGGACCTTGACCATCATGGGTTCATGTCCTTATCTATAGGTCTGCGTATGTCACTCTATCATACCATCTCAGTCTGGGGAGTCATCTGCAGGTTTGTCTTTCTCTTCTGTGACTGTCCGTGTCTTCCTCTTCTGTATTTCTCCTTGTTTTCTTCCTGTGTTTGTCTGCGTCTTTTCCTGTTTTTACCCTTAGCTTCATCGTCTGTGTTTGTCTGCGTCTTTTCCTGTTTTTACCCTTAGCTTCATCGTCTGTGTTTGTCTGCGTCTTTTCCTGTTTTTACCCTTAGCTTCATCGTCTGTGTTTGTCTGCGTCTTTTTCTGTTTTTACCCTTAGCTTCATCGTCTGTGTTTGTCTGCGTCTTTTTCTGTTTTTACCCTTAGCTTCATCGTCTGTGCTTGTCTGCGTCTTTTCCTGTTTTTACCCTTAGCTTCATCGTCTGTGCTTGTCTGCGTCTTTTCCTGTTTTTACCCTTAGCTTCATCGTCTGTGCTTGTCTGCGTCTTTTCCTGTTTTTACCCTTAGCTTCATCGTCTGTGCTTGTCTGCGTCTTTTTCTGTTTTTACCCTTAGCTTCATCGTCTGTGCTTGTCTGCGTCTTTTCCTGTTTTTACCCTTAGCTTCATCGTCTGTGCTTGTCTGCGTCTTTTTTATCTGTACTTGTCTGCGTCTTTTTTTATCTGTACTTGTCTGCTCTTTTTTTTACCTGTGTTTGTCCTTGTCTTCCTTCTCTGTTTGTCTTTCTCCTCGATGTGTGTCTTCCTCTATGTTTGTCTACCTCCTCTGTCTGTCTTCCTCCTCTATGTCTGTCTTCCTCCTCTATGTTTGTCTTCTGTCCGTGTCTTCCTCCTCTGTGTTTGTCTTCCTCCTTTATGTCTGTCTTCCTTCTCTATGTCTGTCTTCCTCCTCTATGTCTGTCTTCCTCCTCTATGTTTATCTACCTCCTCTGTGTTTGTCTTTCTTCCTCTATGTGTGTCTTCCTTCCTCTATGTGTGTCTTCCTCCTCTATGTTTGTCTACCTCCTCTTTGTTTGTCCTTGTCTACCTCCTCTTTGTTTGTCCTTGTCTACCTCCTCTATGTTTGTCCTTGTCTTCCTCTTCTGTTTGTCTACCTCCTCTATGTCTGTCTTCCTCGTCTATGTGTGTCCTTGTCTTCCTCCTCTGTCTGTCTTCCTCGTCTATGTTTGTCCTTGTCTTCCTCCTCTATGTATGTCTTCCTCCTCTATGTGTGTCTTCCTCCTCTATGTTTGTCCTTGTCTTCCTCTTCTATGTTTGTCTACCTCCTCTATCTTTGTCTTCCTCCTCTATGTTTGTCCTTGTCTTCCTCCTCTATGTTTGTCCTTGTCTTCCTCTTCTGTTTGTCTACCTCCTCTATGTCTGTCTTCCTCGTCTATGTGTGTCCTTGTCTTCCTCCTCTGTCTGTCTTCCTCGTCTATGTTTGTCCTTGCTTCCTCCTCTATGTCTGGCGTCCTCCTCTATGTGTTGTCTTCCTCTCTATGTTTGTCCTTGTCTTCCTCTTCTATGTTTGTCTTCCTCCTCTATGTTTGACTTCCTCCTCAGTTTGTCTTCCTCCTCTATGTTTGTATTCCTTCTCTATGTTTGTCTTCCTCCTCTATGTTTGTCCTTGTCTTCTTCCTCTGTATTTGTCCTTTTCTTGATCTGTGTTTGTCTTTGTATTCCCTTCACAGTGCCGTTTATTACCAACACATGCTACCGTGAACTCTACATTAACTTAACACCACACACCAGACCTCCAATGAACGGGTTATTAATACAAGTGACCTCTGTGCGCGTCAGTGAGTGTTATCTATTGTCAATTGTATCATATCGATTTGTGACAGATCTTGAATTGATACATCAATCATCTAACCAGCTTATCAATGTTGCTAGGCGAGTTACTATGTACACATATCTTCACTTCCTCTTTGAAACGTCCATGTGTTGCCGGGGCCCACAAGGGAAGCAAAGAATAGTACCACTGAATCCTGCAAGGCATGTCATAAGAAGTGACTTCTTCTTCTGCGTTCTCACTAGATTGGGATTTCGGATTCTCTAATAAAGGCAGTCGTCTACCTCAGATTATCAGCCACGCCATACAGTTTGTCTTCTGCGTTCTCACTAGATTGGGATTTCGGATTCTCTAATAAAGGCAGTCGTCTACCTCAGATTATCAGCCACGCCATACAGTTTGTCTTCTGCGTTCTCACTAGATTGGGATTTCGGATTCTCTAATAAAGGCAGTCGTCTACCTCAGATTATCAGCCACGCCATACAGTTTGTCTTCTGCGTTCTCACTAGATTGGGATTTCGGATTCTCTAATAAAGGCAGTCGTCTACCTCAGA
This sequence comes from Arion vulgaris, assembly GCA_020796225.1. Lineage (NCBI taxonomy): Eukaryota > Metazoa > Mollusca > Gastropoda > Stylommatophora > Arionidae > Arion > Arion vulgaris. Next base: position 7,048,050 of record CM036761.1, read on the forward strand.
TTATCAGCCACGTCATACAGTTTGTCTTCTGCGTTCTCACTAGATTGGGATTTCGGATTCTCTAATAAAGGCAGTCGTCTACCTCAGATTATCAGCCACGTCATACAGTTTGTCTTCTGCGTTCTCACTAGATTGGGATTTCGGATTCTCTAATAAAGGCAGTCGCCTGCCTTAGATTATCAGCCCTGCCATACAGTTTGTCTTCTGCGTTCTCACTAGATTGGGATTTCGGATTCTCTAATAAAGGCAGTCGTCTGCCTCAGATTATCAACCACGCCATACAGTTTGTCTTCTGCGTTCTCACTAGATTGGGATTTCGGATTCTCTAATAAAGACAGTCGTCTACCTCAGATTATCAGCCAAGCCATACAGTATGTCTTGGACGCTGGTGTAAGTGGGCCACCTCTTTCTTCTCAAGTCTGCATACTGGGGGCAGTTCTGGGATATAATTCCTATGATTTCTGCTTCCACGTTTGGGCCGACCTCTTCCTGCAGTAAGTTTTGGCCACCCTCGTGATGGTAGGTCTAACATTCTTACTGCGTGGCTAAATCTCCGAGGCAGATTGGCGACCGTAGAATACGTTATCCCATTCCTCATTGTGAGGGGTCGTTGCACCATATTATGCGCCTTACAGCCTGGTGCATCCGTTTTCTGCAAGCATTTGTTTCGGGTTAGCATTCCCTAGCGGACACGTGCATTCGATTTCAACCTAATCTCCTTAGTCTCCTCTTACGACATGCGTGACAGGTAACCGTGGTTCTATTCTTTACACCCCAACTTTGGGTCCCGGTAACCACTCGGGCGATAAGAAGTGACTGATGTAGATCCTAGGGAAGCTACCCTAGTAAATAAAAACATCGCAGAAATCGGATGTGCTGGCCTACTTGTAGGTGCATAACTTGCACAACTACAATCGCTCAAAGGCTCAGATCACATACAAATCACATAGAGTGGTTAACAAGTGGTCGATATGGAGCGTTCGACAAAGAAGTATTGGACAAAATGTCACCATTTATATATTTATATATTTATACTGGGTGTTCAAGATAATTGCAGCCCCCATTGACAATTCGAAAGTTGCCAGGTACAAATTGGGTTGTGTTTATTTACTATTTAAACCGGTTCTGACTAGCTCGTCCTACGTCACATTTGTTCATCGCCCCTTCCCGCACTACAATTACACACCGTCACACAACCTTGACCTATACTACGTCATAACTGAACCTTTCCATTTTCATGCATATATGCCAGATTAGCTCCATTCACGGGTTACAATTATATTGAACACCCTGTATATATCGTGTTATTGCAGTTTAATCTGTAATCATTTTAATTATAATCATCATCATCATCATCCAATACTAACTTGTCCTGAGCACAACTTTGCCAATCTAAGAATTCTTCGAAACTGTCTCCATCTCATAGATGTCCCGCCTCTGCAACCGTCACGCTGAAATCATCAGTTACATCATGTATCCATCTTCTCCGTTGTCTACCTCTTCTACTCTTTGCATAGATTCCTCCTTCCATAATGGTCTTCTACAACATCTTTTTATATGTCCAAAATACATCAATTTTTTTATTTGCATGATCATCCAGGTTTTTTTAGTTCTTTTTTGGATAGATCGTATATTCAAACGAACATATATTAGTTTCCACTGCCTTGCTAAATATCCGTGCTTCATATCTATACATTGTCACTGGCAATATGCATGCTCTTTGTTATTCTGATCTTTGTTTTCCTACCAGTTCCATTCTGTTTTCAGATGTTTACGTTTGTACAATTATAGACACGAGCTTAAAAGCCCATACAAGACTTAAACAGCCTCATACAAGACTTAAACAGCCTCATACAAGACTTAAACAGCCTCATACAAGACTTAAACAGCCTCATACAAGACTTAAACAGACTTAACAGCTACAAGACTTAAACAGCCCTGTCAACAAGACTTAAAACACTCATTCATACAAGACTTAAACAGCCTCATACAAGACTTAAACAGCCTCCCACAATCTGGACTATACATACGAAAAGCTTTACTTTAGAAGTGACTAACCTTACAGATTCCAACAAAGAAATGACTCAGAGAAACACTCAAACAATCTGTTTAGCCAATCCCTTTTTTTACTATGTAAGTAAAATAAAACAATGCACAATAACAAGAAAGAAGACTACACCGCGACACACAGATGTCCACAGACTGCAACCACGGCAAACAACAGCACAGACATCCTCAACTATTTCCTGGCACTTAAGCAATCAGTATTTTAATTTTTTTTTCCTTCCGTATCGTTCACGGCGTGCTTTATACTTGATATTTCGTATACAGATCAGGTTACAATTTGATGACTAATCTTCTTCTTTGCAATCAACTTCTGCTATACGACTACTCTGGTATGTGTCATAAACAGGGAGGTGCGCTTGAAGTCATCACCGGTCCCTCACATAGTTTGTTCTGGACTGTTTTGCCATGTGTTGCTGGGGCTTGTAAGTGGGGCAAAGAATAGTAACACTGCGATCTACAAGGCATGTCGTAAGAGGCGACTGAGGTAGGTGTCTATGGAAGCTAACACCCGCCTGCCCAGCGTGTTCGTAGCGCGTTGGACGACGGGTGACAAGCCACCTGTGAGTGCGGTTCAACTTCGCGGGCTGGGAAAAAAAGTCACAGGTTATCCAGATTTACGGTGTTTGTGGCACCGAGTCGAGCTACGATGTCATGCACAGAGCCGAAGAGCTACGATGTCCATGGCCCGAGCCGAGTACGATGTCCATGGCACCGAGCCGAAGAGCTACGATGTCCATGGCACCGAGCGAAGAGCTACGATGTCCATGACGAGCCGAAGAGCACGATGTCCATGGCACGAGCCGAAGATACGATGTCCATGGCACCGAGCCGAAGAGCTACGATGTCCATGGCACCGAGCCGAAGAGCTACGATGTCCATTTCACCGAGCCGAAGAGCTACGATGTCCATGGCACCGAGCCGAAGAGCTACGATGTCCATGGCACCGAGCCGAAGAGCTACGATGTCCATGGCATCGAGCCGAAGAGCTGAAAGCTCAAAGTGCTTCTGGATCGAGAAAAAAAATGGAAGCTAACCTAGTAAATAAAAAGCGTGGCAGAAATCGGATGTGCTGGCCTACTTGTTTATCGCATAATTGACACAAACTGCAATCGCTTAGATGACATACAGATCACAAAGAGTGGTATAACAAGTGCTCGATATGGAGCGTTCAAAGAAGAAGTTCTGAACTGTTGTTTCTGTTGGTCAGATTTCCATTCTCCGCTGTTCAGGATGGTGCGGCATTACAAGATGTTCTTCTGGATCAGAAACCTCTTCTCCCAACGATTAGCCAATGTAAAAATAGACAACCATCATCATCATCATCAGGTGCCGTCTCCACATCGAAGGTTGGCTGCAATGAATCTCCAGCATCCTGTCTTTCGCCTTTGTGTTATGTACCGCCAGACTCTAACCTGTCCATTTCTTAAAGTTTCCTCCCACTTATCTCTCGGTCTTCCTCTTGCTCTTCTCCCCTAAACTTTCCCCTCTAGTAAATATTTTATCATGGTGTCATGTTTTTTATGTGCCCAAAAACTTTACTTGTCTGAATTTTATTTCTCTTAATAATTGTTTCTTCATGCCTAGTTTTCCTAAAACTTGTTTATTTGTCAGTTTTTCTGTGAAATGAAACTCTGCCTATTCTTCTATATATCCACATCTCAAATGCATCAATTCTGTCTTCTAACTGCTTGTTCATTGTCCATGTTTCCGAGTCATACATTAATATAGGATTTATATAGCATTTGATCATTCTCATTTTTAGCCTGTTTGTAATTTGTTTGGATGTCAGTAACTTTCTCATACTATTGAAATTATCCTCATCAAAAGATGTAAAATGAAGGAAGGAGCTCCACATGGCAGTTACCGAGCAAATATTGAGTCTTCTTCTATTTCTTTTCTCTAATCCTGTTTTATATCCCACATCATGAGGATAAGAAATGTTTGTCCGAGTGGTTACCGGCGGTCCAAATTTGGGGTGTCAAGAATAGAACCACTGTTACCTGCCACGCATGCTCGTAAGAGGCGACTAAGGAGGTTTGGCTGAAATCGGATGCACATGTCCTAAAGTTGTAGAAGTCTATGCGTTTAGGGACTACCAAACCAATGTGCAACGTATACACGTTCTTGGCAAAGATCAAACATTATCATAAAGAGTGATTTAAATTGGTGGTAAAGAACAAACGCGCAAAGAAGAAGAGATGTCTATAACGGGTTCTTGTGTGCACTTCACATCTGTAAAATAATGGTTCTACTACTGAAATATTTTGTTTTTAAACTGAATATTAGAAACATTCCATCACTATGTCGCAATAGTAACATTGAATTCATGAACTAATAAATATGTATGTGATAAACATACCATGTATCAGTTACATGAGGACTATCATCATAGAACTCCGGACATGTCCAGATGTCTTCTTCTTTGCGTTCGTTCTTTACAACCAATTTTAATCACTCTTTGTGATATGTTTGATCTTTGCCAAGAACGTGTATACGTTTGCACATTGGTTTGGTAAGCTCCTAAACGTATAGACTGCTACACGTTTAGGACACATGCATTCAATTTCAGCCGAACCTCCTTAGTCGCCTCTTACGACATGCATGGCTGGTAACAGTGGTTCCATTCTTTACACCCAAATTTGGACCACGGGAACCACTCGGCGATGTCCATATGTGATAATATTCCCGTCTCAACAAATCCACAGCATCCGGAAACACCCAGTCGATGATCAAATCCCCTTACATATTTGGTATGTCGTTCTTTTCGGGCTGTACGAATGTCGATACCCATCTCTCCCAATCTGGTCAGCGACTGGGATTCAAAACCCAGAAACTCCTCTGGTCGGAAAGACTCTCTCAATGCATTAAGAATGTCATTTCAATCCATTGCGGCTCCCTCTGATATCGTAGACAATCTATCAGCTCGTTCGTGCCCAGGGACAAAGATGAAGGTGATTTCTCTCTCCGTATCTGTACCAGTACCTCAACTCAGTTTCGTCTCACCGTTCTGTTTCGACTTTACGAATCATGCTCATGGAGTCACTGAGTATGAAAACACAAGAGTAGTTATGAGATGCCAATCACGTCACCGCCTCTGTAACCACCTGTTACAATTGGGAACGAACAGGAAGAACAAAGTGAGAGAGAGAGAGATATGTTCTTGTCTTACAGCATGTAGCCAGTCTCAATCAGTTTCTCTCATTGCTTCTGTTTGACTTCGATCTGCTCTATACTGGTTGAAAATACAATAGTCTTACATCAGCCTGTCCTGTTGAGAACAGGAGAACAAGAGAGAGAGATGTTCTATCTCCTTAGCCTTTCCAAATACATGACTTCATTAGCTTCCTGTTGCCATTCTTCTCCTTACTTTGAAAATCTGTTTACCCTTTTATTTCCTGGTACACCACAGTTTAATGGTGGTGGTAATCACTCAAGCATAATTCCCTTTCTTGTAACCAACTTGCTGAGATCATTTCTCAGATATGAGAAATTTATCACAACTTTATTAAAAAGCATTTTTTTAAATATCATCCTTGTTTTCTTCATCCGTTTCTTATCCACGCTCATATCACGCTCTTTATTATCCATACGCTCTTTATTATCCATACGCTCTTTATTATCTGTAGAAGTTTGAACTTGTTGAGTTATGATATATCTTCCTCAATAATTCAGCGACACTTGAGCTCTTGCCAGTCAGTCCAATACTTCTTCTTCGAATGCTCCACATCGACACTTGTTAACCAATTTGTGTGAGTTGTATGTGATCTGAGCCAAAGAGTGATTGTACATTGTGCCAGTTTTTGTTTTTACCGATCCAGAAGCACTTGAGTTTCAGCTCTTCGGCTCGGTGCCGTGATATCGTAACCTTCGGTTCGGTGCCACGAACACCGTCAATCTGGTGAACCTGTGGCTTTTCTGCCAGCCCGCGGAATTGAACCCGTACTCACAGGAAGCTTGTCCCCGTAGTCCAACGCGCTACGAACACGCTGGGCAGACGGGCACATTGTGCCAGTTATGCGCCTACAAGTAAGCCAGCACATCCAATTTCTGCTACGCAGTCTATTTACTAGGCTAGCTTCCCGAGGTCCCTACCTTAGACGCCTTTTATGATATGCCCTGTAGGTCACAATGTTACTATTCTTTGCTCCCTTTGCAAGCCCAGGCAATACACGGGTGCTTTTTCCCAATAATCTGACCTTGATATTGAGCACAAAAGTCAAGCGATTTCTTCACTAAACCAGCAAGTCATTTGAGACGTTTGTGACAACGCTAAGTTGTTTAGTAGTTAGAGAATAATACTTGTTCAGATTCATATTCACTGGCGCGTTAAGTGGAGCAATGTTTGTAAAGATAACCTCCACAAATATTCAAGTACTTGGATCAAATATCTTTAGAAATGGAAATTTCCTGTCAATTTTTGATCAAATTAAATGCCATCTTCATTCATATTAAGTTTTTATAAGTAGTAAAGTACACCCATTTTCATCATCATCATCAAATAGTTTGTCCTGAGCAGAACTTTGCCATCTTAACAGTCCTTTGGAATTTCTCCCTCTCATAGACATCTGCAGCCGTCATACTTAAACCATCAGTTACATCCTGAATCCATCTTCTTCGTGGTGTTCCTATTCTCCTCTTTGCCGGGATGTCTCCTTCTATGAACCCTTCTCCAGCCCTTCGTGTCTCTTTATATGTCCAAAATATTTTCTCATTCTTATTTGTAGCAACAGCCAGTTTTCTTTGATTTTGAGTTCTTTCTGGATAGATTTACTTGTTCTCTTCTCTGTAAATCATATCCATGTTTCACACCCGTACGTTACCACTGGGAATATGCATGCTCTTAGTATTCTGATATTTGTTTTTCTAACATCTTTATACCATAATGTATATTGATGAATGTTGGCGTTTTGAGTCTGTATTTTTCAATGATCATTGGTCATAAATAAGATCATTTATCCAACTTCCAGAGACTCACGTGGATCTACTGTCCTGGTCATGTGGGTGTTCGTTACAACGAGAAAACGGACATGCTTGCATCGAAAGTTGAGGAGTTTAGGATTCAAGGGGAAGTTCTTCGGTCTCTTGACAACTTACTGTTGGATGAGGACCCTACTGTTGGATAAGGACATAAAATAGACGTTGAATTAATAGAGTGATTTCGGGAGTTTGGAATTACACATTGTACAAGTAGAGCTAGTTCCTTGAGTGGTATCGAGAACGAAGTGTGTCTAACCAGCGAACCACAAGAACCATCAGTATGCATACTCTTCGAAATCTGTTCAAGAAGACTGAGCACTAATGGACATACCCGGAGTGCTGTAACGCCAGTTCATTAACCAGTAATCCCACTCAGACGTTACACTTACCTGCCACATGCCATATACAGCGAAAGTGGAGGTTTGGCGGGATTAGCTACCCAACCCTGTAAAAACAATCAGCTATATAAAAAACTGTAACCAAGCGCAGACCTTGAAGGCCTTGGTCGGGGACATATGCCTCCTAGGGAGGGGGTGCGAAGGGTGAAAGAAGAAGATATTACATATTTAAAAATTACCTCTCCAAAAGCTCCTCGACCTATGACCTTAAGCGACTCAAAATCGTCTACACCTAAACGAGACCTTTTCAGACGAAGGAATTCTGTTTCTTTGAGAGCATGCTGTTGTCGGCGTTCACTTTTCTGCAAACAAGTCAACATTAAAATATGAATATATTGTCAGTAACACTTATCATACAGTTTAATTCTTCTCTTCTTCGTGATCGGTTTCGTATACTCGTCTAAACCATGACATAGAGATTGCATCTATGAAGCTGTATGTCAGTTGGAGTTCCTCGCGAGTTCCCATAGCTTGCTGTCACCCATGTGGTGCCGGTCCCGCAAGGGAAGCAATGAATAGCAATACTGCTACCTACAAGGCATGTCGTAAGAGGCGACTGGTGTAGGAACTAGGAAAGCTACCTTAGTAAATAAAAAGCATAGCAGAAATCGGATGTACTGGCCTACTTGTAGGCGCATAACTGCACAACCGTTCTTAGGCTCAGACCACATACAAATCACACACAGAGTGGTTAACAAGTGGTCGATTTGTAGCGTTCGAAGAAGAAGCTAGCTGTGTAAGCTTTGTTCAATGTATTCTTCAATGAAACACTTCAAGTGGGTTCAAATACATCCAATTTCTACGACTCTTTTTATTTACTAGGTAGCTTCCTAGGCACCTACCCCAGTTGCCTCTTACGACATGCCTTGTAGGTCGCAGTGTTACTATTCTTTGCTCCACTTGTTAGCCCTGGTAATACACGGGAGGATATGATTTCATGATCGTTGACAATGAATTGTTTAACGGCAAAATGAAATTTGTTTAACGGCAAATGAAATCGTTTAACGGCAAATGAAATTTGTTTAACGGAAAAATGAAATTCGTTTAACGGCAAAATGAAATTCGTTGAAGAGTTCCCCAAAGTTATGTTGTATTGTTATCGTATTGTTATAACATGTTGTAATGTTCCATAGTAGCAGACCTTCAGTTACAGACCTATCCAACATACGATAAGTCAACGAAGAAACACAATACAACAAACAAAATCCTGAACTTGGAAGTCACCTTACACGTCTTCCTAACAAATTCCAATCTTACAAGTAATGAGCAACGGGTAAATAGTCTGTATAATTGTCGACATAAGTCGTAAAAAGCCAAGATAGGTTGAACTGCTCTAGTGTTGGTAATCTGGCTAGTTAGTCATTATTATATTCTATGTCGTAGACTATATGGCGTCAGCTTGAATATGTGAAAGGAAAGGCAGTGATCACTCCTAGGATGTTGACATTATAATTTTTATTACCATCTTATCTTAATCCCTCTTGAGTAGTTTGTTTAATCTCACTGTGTCGTCGTCGCCCCATTTGTACAGCCAAGAGGCAATAAATATGGCTCACCTTGGCCGCATAACTGACGAAGTAGTTTGTTTAATCTCACTGTGTCGTCGTCGCCTGCTTGTACAGCCAAGATGCCATAAATATGGCTCACCTTGGCCGTATAACTGACGAAGTAGTTTGTTTAATCTCACTGTGTCGTCGTCGCCTGCTTGTATAGCCAAGAGGCAATAAATATGGCTCACCTTGGCCGCATAACTGACGGGAAAACCCCAAACCTAGTTTCAGTTAGGGGGCTGGAATTTATATATGTGTGATAGAACACTGCAAGCTTTTTTTGCAATTTTACTCAATTTTGTGAGTCTTTGGTTATTTATTGGTGAAAAATATTCATAACATTGATATTCTTTATTGTCTTTTGGGGTTTTTCCGATCCAGAAGCACTTGAGCTTTTCAGCTCTTCGGCTCGGTGCCATGGACATCGTAACCTTCGGTTCGGTGTCACGAACACCGTAAATCTGGGGAATCTGTGGCTTTATTCTGCCATCTCGCGGAATTGAACCCTCACACACAGAGGGATAGTCACACGTAGTCCAACGCGCTACGAACGCGCTGGTCAGACGGGCAGTTTCCTTATTGTTAAACTTAACTTGTTGCATAATATAACTTAGATTTAGCATTTTGTGTTGATTTTAAAATGAATTCTTCTTCTTCTGCGTTCTCACTAGATTGGGATTTCAGATTCTCCAATAAAGGCAGCCGTCTGTCTCAGATTATCAGCCACGCCATACATTTTGTCTTGGACACTAGTGTAAGTGGGCCACCTCTTTCTTCTCAAGTCTGCATACTGGGGCAGTTCTGTATGATATAATTCCTATGATTTCTGCTTCCCGTTTGTGCCGACCTCTTCCTGCAGTAAGTTTTGGCCACCCTCGTGATGGTGGGTCTGACATTCATACCGCGTGGCTAAATCTCAGAGGCAGATTGGCGACCGTAGAATCCGTTATCCCATTCCTCATTGCGAGGGGTCGTTGCACCGTGTTATGCGTCTTACGGCCTGGTGCATCCGTTTTCTGCAAGCATTTGTTTCGGGTTAGCATTCCTAGCGGACACATGCATCCGATTTCAGGCAAACCTCCTTAGTCGCCTCTTACGACATGCGTGGCAGGTGGTTCTATTCTTTGCATCCCAAATTTGGGCCCCGGTAACCACTGGCGAAAATGAATTCGTCTATATACAACAATACTTTAATGCGAGGTCACGTGACCGGTTGTGGTCTGATGTCCCATAATTTTTACCTGAAGCCGCAGGCCCTGTGAGTTTATAGTTGGCTGTGCCTTGGATGTATGTTCAACCATAGCCAACTATAAACTTATGGGCCTTCGGACTCAGGTAACAATTATGGGAAATCAGACCACAACTACACCACGTGACATCACATTCGATTATTGGTGTATATAGACGAATTCATTTTAAAATGAACACAAAATAAGTTACGTTTAACAATAATGAATATCAATATAATGAATATTATTCACCAATAAATAACCATAGACTCACAGAATTGAGTAAAATAGCAAAAGAGCTTGCAGTGCTCTATCAAACATCTATATTTTCCGGCCCTCTTTTCTGATCTAGGTCAGGAACCCCTTGTCAGTTGTCTGGCCTAGTTATCTAGAGTTGGCTGTGATTCAACGCACCACATCGACATGGAGACCTCCACAAGACGTCAGCTAGACAGTACAGAGTATATCCTCTGACATAATTAACAGCAGTACACCAGTCAGACAATATAAAAATACAACTTCAGACAAATCCAACTTTAGAGACAACATGGAACCACGTACACAATATCCTCACAAAGTCCTCATGGTTTCGCCCAGAGTAACTCCTAAAGCAATTATCATGGATGCACCCATATCAACACCAAAAGTCCTTCTTATAGTCCTTCTCAGGACTCTACACACATACCAGAACACACAACTTAACAAACAATCATTTCAGGACTAGTCCCAGGCCATATGACCACACAAAGAAAAGGGCAAATACGCTGTTTCAACTGGCGCAGATTATACTGGATCTCCATAAACACTTGTTCTGAGCATATCTTCTTCTTGCGTTCGTCCGATACAAGTTTAGACGTAGCCATGGCGTAACCTGGCATAGTGATCCTGACTGACTTTGCGTGAAGGTATGCTTTCCTTATTATCAGTCCCCGCCCCATGTCGCTATACGTCGTGCCTCCTACGACTTCAGAGGAGGCCCTGAATACTATAAGTATGGATGTTGACATTTTTGAGTGCTGTGAAGTTAGACTGTCCAGAACTCTCTCTCTCTTATTCTGTCCATCACTGATTTGGCTAACAAAAGGTTTATCAGGGTTCAGTTTTAATGTTACTATTTTTGTTAATATTACATTATTATTATTAGTATGTGTATTATTGTTGCAATGATTAGAAGTAGAAACCCTCAAGAGAAAGCAGCTTTTATGGAAATGAAAAACACACTGCGTGAATTCTCTACCAATGACACTGCGGAAACGAGTACTCCAGTGCTATATTGAATAAATACTTATGTATTGCAGAGAATCATGGACTATGAACATACAATCAATAAGTTGATTGGAAGATACAGAGATGTGGTTTTACAAAAGAATGCTGCAAATTCCATGGACAGCGAAGAAAGCAAATGATGATGTTTTAAAATAGGCCTTCACACAAAGAAACATTTTCAAAAGAATAAGAATCCGACAATCAAGGTTCTTCGGGTATATAATGTGAAGAGGAGGTGTATAACATTTGGTGACAACAGGTAAAATTCAGGGAAGGAGAGATGGTGGAAGACAGAGGAAGAAGATGTTGGAAGGTCTGACATCATGGTTCGACAAAAGGTCGACGTGAAAACGGATTACCTGCACGAAGGTCAGAGAGTTGTGGAGAGACATTATCGCCTACGCCGGCAGGCATGGTAATTGATTGATTGATTATTATTGCAATCGCCACAAGGTGTCCGCGTCTTTACGGCCTTCAGTCAAGTGCGCCTCAACAAATAAAAATGTCCTCCAGACGCACATATATTGCAATAAATACTGAGATGATATGTGCATTTAAATATAAGTGTTACAGAAGAGTCCTTTGTATATAATGAACAAAGAAGAGAATAAATAGATCTATCCAGAACGAACTCAACATTGTATAAAACTGGCTGATGCTTAAAAAGGGTTTAAAAGCCGAAGGATTGACTTCATTGCACCGGGTTTTACCCCATATGGCTCGGTCCTCTCCGCAGAAATGACACGCCACCTGCCGAGAGTATTGCACAAAGCACGAACTCCGTAGCTCCGACAACAATCCTAGGGGTCTCTGGAAAAACTGCACTCGTGAACAGAAGGCCGCGGACTCGAACCCACGACCCTCGACTCACAAAGCAAAGGGCTTAACCACTGAGCCACAGCAGAGACTGGCTGATGCTACAAATAAGAAAGAGAAAATTGAGGTATTTTGGACATATAAAGAGACAAGAAAGGGCTGGAGAAGACTATCATGGAAGGAGGCATACCAGCAAAGAGAAGAAAAAGAAAACTACGGAGAAGATGGATTCATGATCTAACTGCTGGTTTGAACATGATGACTGCAGAGGTAGAACATCTGGCCTATGAGAGAGAGAAATTCCGGAGGACTGTTGGGGTGGCAAAGTTCTGCTCAGGACAAGCTATTTGATGATGATGATACTGAATTAGCCAGTATACTGGCTTTGCGTTATTTTTTATAAAATACACGGAGCCAGTATATCTTCTCAAAATGACGAATGGGTTAATAACTCTGGTACAGATGATAAGAAGTAAGTTGCACAAACTATTATTTCAATTCACAACTCAACACCTGTTCTCTTTATTCTTAGCGCGAGCCGACAATCATGCCACACCCACAGGTAGCAGCAGCACAATAAACAAATAAGCAGTGACGGTTGCTGTAACAGAACTTCATGAAGAAATGTTATTCCTTCTGATGACCACCGTCTCCCTCTATTTATAACTTTTCTTCTTCTTCTTTGCGTTCGTTCTTTACGACCAATTTTAATCACTTTTGTGATATGTTTGATCTTTGCCAAGAACGTGTATACGTTGCACATTGGTTTGGTAGGCCCTAAACGCATAGACTTGTACACGCTTAGGACACGTGCATCCGATTTCAGCCAAACCTCCATTGTCGTCTCTTACGACATGCGTGGCAGGTAAGTGGTTCTATTCTTTACACCCCAAATTTGGGCCCGGTAACCACTCGGGCGACGCCTCTTCTAATAACACCAGTCTTTCTAGTGCAGTGGCTCTCAACCTGTGAGTCGCGAACCTTTTGGGGGTCGAATAACCCTTTCACAGGGGTCGCCAAAGACCATTGGAAAACACATATTTTCGATGGTCTTAGGAATCGAGACCACGCTCCTCTATCCGTCTCCAGGCGGCTCCGCCCACATATGAGTACCCGGCGCTTGTGATTAACCACTATGCTTTATTTATATTCAATTTGCAACAATGAATATACATCCTGCATATCAGATATTTACATTACGATTCATAACAGTAGCAACATTACAGTTATGAAGTAGCGAAGAAAATAATTGTATGGTTGGGGGTCACGCCAACACGAGGAACTGTATTAAAGGGTCGCGGCACCAGGAAGGTTGAGAACCGATGTTCTAGTGGGTTTGAGTGTAAGAACATAGTTTCCACGTATCTGCGAGCCCCAGCAACACACGGGTGACATCATCATCACTTGCATTATCTTCCATCAGCTGCGGTTTTTTTCCCGATCCAGAAGCACTTGAGCTATCAGTTCTTCGGCTCGGTGCCAAGGACATCGTAACCCTTCGGTTCGGTGCCACGAACACTGTAAATCTGGGGAACCTGTGGCTTTTCTGCCAGCCCGCGGAATTGAACCCGCACTCACAGAGGGCTAGTCACCCGCGGTCCAACGCGCCACGAACACGCTGGGCAGACGGGCCCATCAGCTGCTTAATAACCAGCACAGCGTTCATGTTGCCCCACTCTCTACACTCTCTTCCAACAGTAATTTCAATTTGTTTATTCTTAAGTAGAGAGATGCATACACACAGAGAGAGAGAGAGAGATGTATACAGAGAGAGAGATGCATACAGAGCGAGAGAGATGCATACAGAGAGAGAGAGAGAGATGCATACAGAGAGAGAGAGAGAGATGCATACAGAGAGAGATGCATACAGAGAGAGAGAGAGAGATGCATACAGAGAGAGAGAGATGTATACAAGAGAGAGAGATGCATACAGAGAGAGAGTGTACAGAGAGAGAGAGATGCATACAGAGAGAGAGAGAGAGATGCATACAGAGCGAGAGAGATGCATACAGAGAGAGAGAGAGATGCATACAGAGCGAGAGAGAGATGCATACAGAGCGAGAGAGTTGTATACAGAGCGAGAGAGAGATGCATACAGAGCGAGAGAGAGATGCATACAGAGCGAGAGAGAGATGCATACAGAGAGAAAGTTAGACAGATGCATACAAAGAGAGAGAGAGAGACTGTCAATTCATATTGAGACAGGTATGCTCACACTTCCGGAGTTTGACGGTGCTATCAGTATAAGGACCCGTGAAGTGTTAAAATCTTTTGAAAAGTAACAAGTGAAGGCCGAGCTGCAAAAATGTGATGGGGGCGGTATGTGTGTATTGAAGTATGACATCCTGGCTAGTGTTTATTTATACATGACGACACTGACTACTTCCTGGGTTAGCAAGAGCCAGCTTGGACGACCTCCCTAATAAGCAATCATATCTAATACCGTTCTACAGTATAACTCCAGATGTGGTACTTTATAGGTTTTTTCCCAGTTGGTAAAATCTTAGTTATCTGTCCGTACAAATGTGTTGTATTGTTTAATAATATGCATATAATTTGGATGAAATTCTGCATTGCATGCCGTATGAGCTTAATGGAGGAAGATGCGGGGGAGTGCAATGTACTCGTGTTCTCAGAGCAAACCACACTCTTCTTCTTCTTCGTGTTCGTTCTTTACGACCAATTTTAATCACTATTTGTGATATGTTTGATCTTTGCCAAGAACGTGTATACGTTGCACATTGGTTTGGTAGGCCCCTAAACGCATAGACTTCTACACGCTTAGGACACGTGCATCCGATTTCAGCCAAACCTCCATTGTCGTCTCTTACGACATGCGTGGCAGGTAAGTGGTTCTATTCTTTACACCCCAAATTTGGGCCCCGGTAACCACTCGGGCGACGCCTCTTCTAATAACACCAGTCTTTCTAGTGCAGTGGCTCTCAACCTGTGAGTCGCGAACCTTTTGGGGGTCGAATAACCCTTTCACAGGGGTCGCCAAAGACCATTGGAAAACACATATTTTCGATGGTCTTAGGAATCGAGACCACGCTCCTCTATCCGTCTCCAGGCGGCTCCGCCCACATATGAGTACCCGGCGCTTGTGATTAACCACTATGCTTTATTTATATTCAATTTGCAACAATGAATATACATCCTGCATATCAGATATTTACATTACGATTCATAACAGTAGCAACATTACAGTTATGAAGTAGCGAAGAAAATAATTGTATGGTTGGGGGGTCACCCTAACACGAGGAACTGTATTAAAGGGTCGCGGCACCAGGAAGGTTGAGAACCGATGTTCTAGTGGGTTTGAGTGTAAGAACATAGTTTCCACGTATCTGCGAGCCCCAGCAACACACGGGTGACATCATCATCACTTGCATTATCTTCCATCAGCTGCGGTTTTTTCCCGATCCAGAAGCACTTGAGCTATCAGTTCTTCGGCTCGGTGCCAAGGACATCGTAACCCTTCGGTTCGGTGCCACGAACACTGTAAATCTGGGGAACCTGTGGCTTTTCTGCCAGCCCGCGGAATTGAACCCGCACTCACAGAGGGCTAGTCACCCGCGGTCCAACGCGCCACGAACACGCTGGGCAGACGGGCCCATCAGCTGCTTAATAACCAGCACAGCGTTCATGTTGCCCCACTCTCTACACTCTCTTCCAACAGTAATTTCAATTTGTTTATTCTTAAGTAGAGAGATGCATACACACAGAGAGAGAGAGAGAGATGTATACAGAGAGAGAGATGCATACAGAGCGAGAGATATGCATACAGAGAGAGAGAGAGAGAGAGATGCATACAGAGAGAGAGAGATGTATACAGAGAGAGAGAGATGCATACAGAGAGAGAGTTGTATACAGAGAGAGAGAGATGCATACAGAGAGAGAGAGAGATGCATACAGAGCGAGAGAGATGCATACAGAGAGAGAGAGATGCATACAGAGAGAGAGAGATGCATACAGAGCGAGAGAGTTGTATACAGAGCGAGAGAGAGATGCATACAGAGCGAGAGAGAGATGCATACAGAGCGAGAGAGAGATGCATACAGAGAGAAAGTTAGACAGATGCATACAAAGAGAGAGAGAGAGACTGTCAATTCATATTGAGACAGGTATGCTCACACTTCCGGAGTTTGACGGTGCTATCAGTATAAGGACCCGTGAAGTGTTAAAATCTTTTGAAAAGTAACAAGTGAAGGCCGAGCTGCAAAAATGTGATGGGGGCGGTATGTGTGTATTGAAGTATGACATCCTGGCTAGTGTTTATTTATACATGACGACACTGACTACTTCCTGGGTTAGCAAGAGCCAGCTTGGACGACCTCCCTAATAAGCAATCATATCTAATACCGTTCTACAGTATAACTCCAGATGTGGTACTTTATAGGTTTTTTCCCAGTTGGTAAAATCTTAGTTATCTGTCCGTACAAATGTGTTGTCTTGTTTAATAATATGCATATAATTTGGATGAAATTCTGCATTGCATGCCGTATGAGCTTAATGGAGGAAGATGCGGGGGAGTGCAATGTACTCGTGTTCTCAGAGCAAACCACACTCTTCTTCTTCTTCGTGTTCGTTCTTTACGACCAATTTTAATCACTATTTGTGATATGTTTGATCTTTGCCAAGAACGTGTATACGTTGCACATTGGTTTAGTAGGCCCCTAAACGCATAGACTTCTACACGTTTAGGACATGTGCATCCGATTTCAGCCAAACCTCCTTAGTCGCCTCTTACGACATGCGTGGCAGGTAACAGTGGTTCTATTCTTTACACCCCAAATTTGGGCCCAGGTAACCACTCGGGCGACTTTAAACAACAATTTGTGTCTTTCATGCGTGCCTGTGGGATGAAGACACTAAACAGATGTTGAATCAATCTAGCTATTGAAGTAGTTTAGAGTTACCTATTGTACAGCAGAGAGAGAAGTGTGTTTAACCAGCGAGTCACGGGAACCATCAGTATGCATTCACTTCAACATCTGTTAGTAAAGAGTGAGCAGCTATGGGTCTGCTGTGGATAAGGACCGGACAGGAACCCATGATGATCCAGGTTAAGAGGAGAAAATGATGATGGGTCGAGCATACCCTATGGAAGACACAGTCGAGTGTCACTAGACAAGCCCTTGAGTGGAACCAGCAAGGAAAACGAAAAAGAGGACGCCCTAAACAGACCAGGAGACGAAGTCGTCTTATGGAACTGAAGAGTGCTCCACTATCCTTGAAGGCCATAAAGAAAACAGCCAGAGACCGAGAAAAGTGACGAACAACTGTTGATGCCCTATGCTCCACAAGGAGCTGAGAGGAATAAGTAAAAGTAAGACACCTATGAGTCTGCCCAGAATGTAATGACTTCGGTTCAGTAACCAATAACAGTATAAACAAAATAACCTTTTTAATACGCAAGCAGGTCAATAAGCAGGTCAACAAAATATACACGTGAATAATGTCAAAATACAACAGACTCCAGAATTCAAATATCTCGGGAGTATATTCACAGCAGATGGAAAGATGGACAGAGAAATCGAGACTAGATGCCAGAAGGCAAATGCAGTGACATACCAACTGTCACCACTATTAAAATATCCAAGCATTAACATGGCAGTCAAACGACAACTGATAAACTGCATATTTATTCCAACTCTCTGCTATCAGTGCCAAACATGGCCCTGACTAAGACACAAGAAAGAAAGATTACAACATGTGAAATGAGAAGTCTACGAAAAGCTGTCAAAGTTACAAGGAGAGATAGAGTGAGAAACGAGAATATCAGAAGCATCGTTGGTACTATACCATGCATACAGTACATCGAGAAGCAAAGATTCAAGTGGTTCGGCCATTTAATGAGAATGGAACCACATTTACTACCATCACGTGCCTATAATAATCGACACTCAGGGCGCAGAACACGAGGCAGGCCAAGAACAAGATGGATAGATAACATTTCAGAGTCCCTGCGAAAGTATGGACTGACAACGTCAAGCGCAACACACCTGGCACAAGATAGGAAACTAACTCTCTCCACGACGCTTCACGGCAAATGTGGTTAAGATAAGATAATAAGATAACCTTTTTAATTCCTTCCCAGTTTATTTCAGTTAATACAACATAAATGCATTAAACAGAAAATCGGAGACCCTAGTCTTCAGACTTAGAACGGACACCACCCGTATGTTTCCGGGGCTGCAAGGAGCAAAGTATAGTAACACTGCGACCTACAAGGCATGTCGTAAGAGGCTACTGTGGTAGGGGGACTAGAGAAGCTACCCTAGTAAATAAACAGCGTCACAGAAATCAGATGTGCCGACCTAGTTATAGGCGGGCGCATAACTAGCACAAAGTACAATCGCTCTTAAGCTCGGATCACATACAAATCACAAAGAAGTGTTAACATGTGATCAATATGAAGCGTTCGAAGAAGAAGAACAGGATACTGCGGCATCAGAGCACACTTCCATAGAATGGGTCTCAGGGACACGGTTGCCTGCACCCGTGGAGCACCAAAGCAGTTCCGAAAACACATCTTGCAAGACTGCCCTAGCCTGAGCAGCGTGATAATGGAAATATGTCCAACAGGAACTAGTTATTATTGTCTGTAATACCGCTTTGTGGGCGGTATAGGACAGGAGGGACATGTACCTGTGGAATTGAATGGTCGCATGGCTAGTTCAGTCGCCGAAACTGTTCAGGTTGTTTTTTTATGCCTCGACAGAAAAAACTCATTGGCCTTACGTGATTGAACCCAGGTCTCCCGCATTGTAACCACGCTCTAATTCATTCGCTCCACCCAAAAGAAACAACCCATCAAAACAAACTATGGAATACCGGTAAAACCTCAAGCGCACCATCATGCTTATGACATATACCGGAGAAGTCGCATAGCAGATCATGATCGCAGAAAAAGAAGTTTCAGTTAATTTGTACAAGAGTGTACCTACACAAACGAGACTTGAAAACCCCAGTAATAATATATCTAATTTGTACAAGAGTGTACCTACACAAACGAGACTTGAAAACCCCTGATATAAATATATCAAGCTAGCAACACTTGTCAATGACAGGTCCAGCTGGGAGAAGAATTTGGAAACTAGTGAAACCAGCAAGACTCACTGATATATGACAGACACTTGACATAAAACGTGCCAGAAGAAGGTAGTACCATCATATAAATGTCCCATCTGAAGCGTGCTGGTACGGTGTTCGCCTATCGCTTCAAATGTACTTGGGTTCGTTTCCTGCGTAGAGCGATCGATGTATTTGTTCAGCGATGGAGATACATTTTCTTCTTTTGTAGAGAAAGCAATGGCAAACTACTGAACGTATAAGTGGTGCCTAGAAAATCGACGACTCGTTTACTGTGGTTGCTGGCTACGTCCTTTAGGATATGCCACGATTTTCATTTCAGTCACACGGCTACCGGGCTGTTGTCAAATGTCGTGGTTTTCTGTTTTTGTCTTCCGCTGTTCTGGAGACTTGGGTGATTGTTATTTTTGCTCTTTGACAGGATTCTGCTATGTCATCTAACCACCTTTTTCGTGGTCTTCCTCTCGCCTTCTTTCCTGATGTTCTATTGTAGAAGACTGTATACTGTGGAGTTTGGTTACATTCTTATTAAGTTACCAAACTACTTGTTTCTTTGTTTCTCATCAATGTTTAACAGGTGAAAATAACAAATGAAATGGGCATGAAGATGATACAAATAAAGTTGAAATTACCTGCTCATCTGTGAGACCTTCTTCGCTCATATTCTTCTCCAGACGTCGGGACCTAAGAAAGAAAATGAAAAATTGTTTTTTCAACTTCTTCTTCGAATGCTCCATATCGACCACTTGTCAACTAACCACTGTGTGATTTGTATGTGATCTGAGCCTAAAAGCGATTGTGCGTTGTGCCAGTTATGCGCCTACAAGTAGGCCAGCACATCCGATTTCTGTTTTTTATTTACTAGGTAGCATCCCTAGGGCCTACATCAGTCGCTTCTTACGACATGCATTGTAGATCGTAGTGGTTCTATTCTTTGCTTCCTTGCGGCCCGGCACCATGGGCGGGTTTTTCCAACAAAAGAAAAGGCACAACTGGTTATCTCTCTCTAGCCTGTGACGACCCTAGCGATTAGGGCAGTAACTAATGCACACAATTGTTGTCTATTCTTAATCATTTTCTGTATTGTGTTCCAGCTTTGATCCATTTCTTTACTACTGTTCTCCTTCAGGTCGTTTCTGCATCTCACGCGTTTTCGTTGACCCTCTAGTGTCCATCTCAGTGCAGTTTTCGTGACAGCGTTATTCTCCATGCGTATTACATGTCCGATCCATCCCCGGCGTCTCTTATGGATAATCTTCTTCTTATTCACCCTTTGTCCCTAGGGAAGCATAGGTCCACAACCAAGGCCTTCCAAGCCCACCTATCCAAGACGATCTTTTCCAGATCTCTACCCATTTTCTTGCCATGAGTCCCTCCTTGCGTGGTCTTTCCTCAGGTGGCAAGCTATGAATATTCCTGGTTGTGGTTTCTGTAGCTATCTAGTGATTTTTACAGGGTGAGATAGCTAGCCCCAAGCCCAACCTCCTTAGTCGCTTCTTACGACATGCATGGCAGGTAACAGTGGTTCTATTCTTTCCAGCCCTAATTTGAGCCCCGGTAACTACTCGGGCGCTTATGGATAATGGTGCTCATATTCTCTTGTCCTGCAGTCCGTGGGTGCCTAGAAATACATCGAGAAGAGATTTCAAGACTGAGACTAAAAAATACGGAAGAGCTGGAAGGAGTTTCATGAGACAGCTAAATAACATTTTGAAAGATTTCGTATAAGTTGGTTGAGGGTCTATGACAGAGCCGAGGTTAAAAATGCACAAGAGAGATTCAACTCAACATGTTGAGACAGAAGATGGTGTGGTGATGTAATCTAGTTCTTACCATGCCTCTCATCATTCTGAGAAACAAGGTTGGTGTAGTAGTTTTCAAGGGTAACTTTTGCCTTGGTCACCTTATCGATTGTGTGTGTGCTAATCTGTGTTTGTTCTCCCACTGTGGCCATCTTGGAGCGGCGACTCTACAGACAAGAACAAACAATTGTACTATGGTTGAAATGATATTTAATTCAAATGTCAAGGCGGTCCTTCTATATGGAGCGTAGACATGGAGAACAACTAAGGGGAACACTAAAAGTTTGCAGACATTTATCAATAGATGCCTGCGCAGGATACTCCATCTACGATGGTATGACGGTGCCACAAACAGGTAACTATGGGATAGAGCGGGATAACGGCAAGTGGAACCAGAGATACGGGGCAGAAGGTGGCGACGGATAGGAGACACACTGAGGAAACACCCTGACAGCATCACGAGACAGGCTCCGATATTACCCCAAGGGCAATATATGTAAGGAAGACCACAGCCAGGCTCCAGCACAGGCCAGACAACTGGCCGGGTATTCCCTGACCTAGATAAGAAAAGGGATCTGGAAATTACAGATGTTTGATAGAACACTGCACGTTTTTTTGTTGCAATTTTACTCAATTCGGTGAGTCTATGGTTATTTATTAGTTAAAAATAATTATAATATTGATATTCCTTATTGTTAAACTTAACTTGTTGCTTAATATGACTTCGAGTTAGCATTTTGTGTTGATTTTAAAATGAATTCGTCTATATACACCAATACTGGAATGCGAGGTCACGTGGTGTAGTTGGGGTCTGATTTCCACAATTCTTACCTGAGCCTCGAAAGCCCAGTAGTTTATAGTTGGCTCTGGGAAGACCAAGGAACACCTGTAGACGGAGTCTTTCTTTTCTTTTCTTCTTTTCTCCAAAGCCGATTTGCCTAACAGCATCAGGATACGATTTATAGAACGAGACCTTGTGTACGCTTCATCATCAGGATAAGATTTATAGAACGAGACCTTGTGTACGCTTCATCATCAGGATAAGATTTATAGAACGAGACCTTGTGTACGCTTCATAAATTTTCGGAGACGGGAGTTGGAGACCGAATGCAAGAAAATATGGAGAGAGTGGAGAGATCTGGACAAGATGGTATTGGATAGGCAGGCTTGAAAGACCTTGGTTGAGGACGTATGTCTCCCTAGGGACGAAGTGTGAAGACATGGTTGAAACAAGTTTGTAGAATAAAACCATTTTCGTGGCCAAACTATATAAAATATGGGCATTATTATCGTAATATGATTCTACTGTTATCAAGCTTGATAAAGGCATTTTGGTTGAAACGTTGATGTGTATTGTTGTTGTTTTTGTAAAACTACAGTATTTTGTTTTATCATGAGAAAAGGTGGTTTAGAAAAGTTGACGACAGACGGAAGAATCAATGGAGGATGTGACAGATTTAAAGAAACGTAACTTCATGGCGCGGAAAAATATCAACACCCAAACTGATCTCTTTCTTCTTTGCGTTCGTTCTTTACCACCAATTTTAATCACTCTTTGTGATATGTTTGATCTTTACAACCAATTTTAATCACTCTTTGTGATATGTTTGATCTTTACCACCAATTTTAATCACTCTTTGTGATATGTTTGATCTTTACCACCAATTTTAATCACTCTTTGTGATATGTTTGATCTTTACCATCAATTTTAATCACTCTTTGTGATATGTTTGATCTTTGCCAAGAACGTGTATACGTTACACATTGGTTTGGTAGGTCCCTAAACGCATAGACTTCTACACGTTTAGGACATGTGCATCCGATTTCATCCTAACCTCCTTAGTCGC
This sequence comes from Arion vulgaris, assembly GCA_020796225.1. Classification (NCBI taxonomy): domain Eukaryota; kingdom Metazoa; phylum Mollusca; class Gastropoda; order Stylommatophora; family Arionidae; genus Arion; species Arion vulgaris. The sequence goes on from CM036761.1 coordinate 7,071,097, forward strand.
CTCTTACGACATGTGTGGCAGGTAACAGTGGTTCTATTCTTTACACCCGTATGGCCCCGTAACAACTCGGGCGGCTCAAACTGATAATTAGGTATTCGTTTGCCTTCGTTCTTTTCTCTCTCTGTTCTCTCTCTCTCTGTGCGTGCTTCGTAAATACGGTTCTTCACTGCATCTGTTATTTCGTCCAGCGGGTCTCTGTGGCGTAAAGGCTAGGTGCTCGTCTCTCGTGTCAAAAGTACCAGGTTCGTTCCCTCGTGAAGCCATCTGGATATTTTTCCAGAGATCTCTGATCTCAGTGTAGGTGAGATCGAGTGCCTAGTCATATCGGAGACGGGCGATAAAACGTAGGAAGCGGCTCTAGCCTGATCTCGACTTTGAACTGTCAATAGTTCTTTTACGTGCTATAACTTGAACATGGGACCTAGGTTTTATCGTCCTTTCTCTGAAAGGACTAGGAACTCGATCTCACTTACACTGAGATCAGGATATCTCGAAAATATATCGATGACTCCACGACAGAGCGAACCGAGTATCTTTGAAAAGAGAGGCGAGCGCCTAACTTCTACTCGAAATAATACATGGTTGTCTACTGTTCTATTAGCACTAAAACGTTAATTTGTTAAGTATCACCGCAGACTCCTCTCGGTTTTCTCCAGATCTGATCCGTTCTGACCACCTTAGCTGTGTATGTTTCCTTATATATATGGAACTGCAGTAAAACTATTTGATTGGCAAAACACGTAATTAAAAAGTACTGTAGTTTACAAATTACAAAAACAATGACAAAATACAGCAACGTTGTTCGAAACGTTGCTGTATTTTGTCATTGTTTTTGTAATTTGTAAAACTACAGTACTTTGTAATTACGTGTATGTTTCCACATTGCCTGTTCTATTAGCACTAGCTTGTACGCCTGTTCTATTAGTACTAGCTTGTACGCCTGCTCTATTAGTACTAGCTTGTACGCCTGTTCTATTAGTACTAGCTTGTACGCCTGTTCTATTAGTACTAGCTTGTACGCCTGTTCTATTAGTACTAGCTTGTACGCATGTTCTATTAGTACTAGCTTGTACGCCTGTTCTATTAGTACTAGCTTGTACGCCTGTTCTATTATAGCACTAGCTTGTACGCATGTTCTATTATAGCACTAGCTTGTACGCCTGTTCTATTAGCACTAGCTTGTACGTATGTTCTATTAGTACTGGCTTGTACGCCTGTTCTATTAGTACTGGCTTGTACGCCAGTTCTATTAGCACTAGCTTGTACGCCTGCTCTATTATAGTACTAGCTTGTACGCCTGCTCTATTATAGTACTAGCTTGTACGCATGTTCTATTAGTACTAGCTTGTACGCCTGCTCTATTATAGTACTAGCTTGTACGCCTGTTCTATTAGCACTAGCTTGTACGCCTGTTCTATTAGTACTGGCTTGTACGTATGTTCTATTAGTACTTGCTTGTACGCATGTTCTATTAGCACTAGCTTGTACGCCTGTTCTATTATAGTACTAGCTTGTACGCCTGTTCTATTATAGCACTAGCTTGTACGCCTGTTCTATTAGCACTAGCTTGTACGTATGTTCTATTAGTACTGGCTTGTACGCCTGTTCTATTAGTACTGGCTTGTACGCCTGTTCTATTAGCACTAGCTTGTACGCCTGCTCTATTATAGTACTAGCTTGTACGCCTGCTCTATTATAGTACTAGCTTGTACGCATGTTCTATTAGTACTAGCTTGTACGCCTGCTCTATTATAGTACTAGCTTGTACGCCTGTTCTATTAGTACTAGCTTGTAAGTAAACTCACTAAAATATACGAATACAGCAAGCTCTTTATGTTGGCCAATATATCTACTACAGATATACACAGGCGTGCCTGTTTGGACTAGGGAAGCCAAATTATGGTGTATATGTTGGCCATAAATAGAGACTAGTTAAGTAAATCGGAACAAGGCCAGCTTTGTTCTCTGGAAACCGGAGGCTGTGGAGACATAAAGAGAAGGAATAAAAAAGAGAGAGAGAGGGAGAGAGGAAGAGGCAGCATAACAAAAGATTTGCTGGAAAACATACATCATAATAAGTAATTGGCGAATATATGTCGGAAGTAACACAGACAAGACAAAGAATATTTATCGAACTGTCATATAGTGTAGTGTTGGCAAATGTAGGCGGTCATATAGTGTAACGTAGGCGGTCATATAGTGTAAAGTTGGAAAACGTAGGCGGTCATATAGTGCAAAGTTGGAAACGTAGGCGGTCATATAATGTAAAGTTGGAAAACGTAAGCGGTCATATAGTGTACAGTTGGAAAACGTAGGCGGGCATATAGTGTACAGTTGGAAAACGTAGGCGGGCATATAGTGTACAGTTGGAAAACGTAGGCGGGCATATAGTGTAAAGTTGGAAAACGTAGGCGGTCATATAGTGTAAAGTTGGAAAACGTAGGCGGTCTACTTCTTCGAACGCTCTATATTGACCACTTGTTAACCACTCTTTGTGATTTGTATGTGATCCAAGCCTAAGAGATAGTGTACGTTGCGCAAGTTACGCACCTACAAGTAGGTCAGCACATCCGATTTCTGCACTCTTTATTTACTAGGTAGCTTCCTAGGCCCCACCTCAGTTGCCTCTTACGATATGCCTTGTAGGTCGCAGTGTACGTGCAAAACACGGGAACGTAGGCGGTCATATACCTTCATGATGGCGTGGAGGTAAGGTACTCCTTAATTACATGGGAAGATCTCAGCTGCAGTGCACGAGCTCCGCAGCACCGGCGAGGGCCCTGATGTAATTTTGAAGATGGTGAAGATACTTTGTAGGAATTTTTATTTTTGTTTTATCTTTTCTAAGGAATTTTGCCCGGGCAGCGGCTTTCCAGCCTGTTCCTCTCGATTTTGAACTGCCAATTGTTCTTTGACGCGCTCAAATTGAACACGAGACCTACGTTTTATCGTCCGTCTCCGATATGACTAGGAACTCGATCTCACGTACACTGTGATCAGGAATCTCTGGAAAAATATACAGATGGCTCCACGAGGGATCGAACCTGGTACCTTCTGTACGATATGACAGCACATAACCTCTACGCCACAGAAACCCCGGAGAAGATAAGAGAGTATGAACACAGAAAATAAAACGAATGTATATGCATTTCTTCTTCTTTGCGTTCATTCTTTACCACCAATTTTAATCACTCTTTGTGATATGTTTGATCTTTGCCAAGAACTGTATACGTTGCACATTGGTTTGGTAGGCCCCTAAACGCAAGACTTCTACACGTTTAGGACATGTGCATCCGATTTCAGCCGAACCTATTTAATCGCCTCTTACGACATGCAAGGCAGGTAATAGTGATTCTATTCTTTACACCCCGGTAACCACTCGGTCGATATATGCATTTCATATCTTGACCTATGATGTCACCTGCCAGGTGTTAGCTGTGTCAGACTAGAATCCATTTATCTCGAACAATAAGAGCGAGCACAATGAGTAAGTCCCTAGGGCCCTTAAATTACATCCTTTGTGTTCGACCCTTTTTTAAATGGTGGTCCTGTCTTTCAAGATTTATGAAACATCCTGCAGTTATGATTACTTGGTCTGCTTCTTCTTCTTCGAAAGCACCATATCAACCACTTTTTAACTACTCTTTCTCATTTCTATGTCATCTTCTCGTTCGGTCACTATGAGCTCAGACGTAGTCAGAGCATCTTTTTTTTTTTTTTTTCTTTTCTTTCGTCCGCTTTCAACTCAGACGAAGTTCCATCTCTGAAACTGATTTTTGCGTGAAAATCTGTTTTTCCAATTTCTTACAATGGCAGCAGTGTGCACATTGTAAATTACTTTACACTGGCAGCCGTGTGCTCAATGTACTCGTAATTAGTATTCCTCGCCATACAGGCAGATTTTCTCCGACTTCAGAGGTACTCACGTTATCGTCCTGAGTAAGACCAGGGGACTCGAACAAATGCCGGACAGTAGGTTCGAACCCGAGCTATGAGGCGTCTCACAGCTAGCAGTCCGAATCACTATCAACTACTCTAGGCAGTCCCCCATCAGGGCATCTAATATGGCACATCTGACTGATTTTTTGCGTGAAGGTTTGCTTTCCCTATCATCAGTGTGCGTCACCATGTATAGGATCTTCTTATTTTTCGTTCGCCTACTATGAACTCAGACGTAGTGAGTGCACCTATTAAGGCACTTCTGATTTTTGCGTGAAGGATTGCTTTCCCTATCATCAGTGTGCCTCGCCATGTATGTGATATTCTTCTTTTCGTTCGCCTACTATGAACTCAGACGTAGTGAGTGCTCTTATTATGGCACTTCTAACATTTTTGCGTGGCTTGCTCTCCCTATCAGCAGTGTCCCTCGCCGTGTATGTGATCTGAGCATAAGAACGACTGTTCGGTGTTCCAATTATGCGCCTACAAATAGGCCAGCAATCCTATTTCTGCGACGCTTTTTATTTACTAGCTAGCTTCCCTATGGCCAAACTTCAGTCGTACATGCCTTGTAGGTGGCAGTGTTACTATTCTTTGCTCCCCTTGTGAACAATAGCAACACACCGACGAGACCTATGATGTCACTGGCCAGGTGCTCGCTTAATGTGTCAGACCAGAATCCATTTATCGCGAACAATAATAGCGAGCGCAATAAATAAGTCTCTTAAACAACATCCTTTGTATTCGGCCCATTTTTGTTTAAATAGTAGCCATGTCATTCAAGATTTACGGAACATCCTGTACACAGTCACGATAACGATTACTTGGTATCCTGGTAGCAGCTGTTCTATGACTCGTCCAATCAAATTAGGTGAAAAAATACTAAGATTCTAACTAATGATCAACTTACCATACCCAGAATTTAGACCAGTACAAACCTGCATTACACGGATACAAAACTAACATATTTCACATAATTTTTGCTTTATCAAATTCTAGAACCACGTTGGGGTCTCTGGTTAAGCCATTGCCTTGCGTTCGGAAGGTCGTGTGTATGAAACTTTCAACATGAGAAAAATCGGTTTCTTTTGTAGGTGACTAAAGTATCTTTAAGTCGAGGTACTTATCTTTCAACATACGAAAAAGTGGTTTCTTTTGTGGGTGATTAAAGTCTCTTTAAGCCTTGGTATGGATCTTTTATTTCCTTGGTATAAATTTTATAGAAGAATGATGAGAATTCCATGGACTGATAAAATGTATAATGTTGAGGCGTTGAATGAGATTATGACACACAGAAAGCTTATCATCAATATAAGAAAGATGCAGTCATCATTTTTCGGGCACCTGATGAGGGAGGTTTAGAACACATTGTGACAACCGGTAAAATCGAACCGGAAACGAGACAGAGGAAGACAGAGAGAGAAAATTGTGGATAGCCTGACTTCATGGCGCAGTAGAGTGTCAACATCTGTGTTGATAGCAAACATCAACAGCAGAGATTTGTGGAGATCCATGATCGCCTACGCCAGCCGGCACCTGATGATGGTGATTCTTTCGACACAAGAAAACAGTGGTTTCTTTTGTAATTGATTAAAGTCTCTTTACACCGAGGTATGAATTTTTCAACATAAGAAAACAGTAGTTTCTTTTGGATGAGATTAAACTGGTCCACCAGCAGTTTGAACTTGGAGAAAGCATTGTCCAAGACATGACAGTATTCACTGACCCACAGTAAATGCTACAAGCTTTAGAAGAACAGCAGAATCAGTCAAGCGAGATCCAGTCATTGGCATCAATCATCCATAATCTGATTTCCTCTTTTGATAGTAATGTCATTCTACAGCAGATCCCCGGGCACACAGATATCCCAGGAAATGGCAAGGCAGATCATCTGGCCAAACAGGGATCATCAAAACCACAAATAGACAAATCTGTTAGCATACAAAGTCGCTCGAGTGGTTACCGAGGCCCAAATTTGGGTGTAAAGAATAGAACCACTGTTACCTGCCATGCATGTCGTAAGAGTCGAGTAAGGAGGTTTGGCTGAAATCGGATGCATGTGTCCTAAGCGTGTAGAAGTCTATGCGTTTAGGGGCCTACCACACCAATGTGCAACGTATACACGATCTTGGCAAAGATCAAACAAATCACAAAGATTGATTAAAATTGGTCGTAAAGAACGAACGCGAAGAAGAAGCATACAAAGTATAAAACAGATTCTGAAAAACAATTCCAGAGAAGATTGACTGAACCGATGGTCTATGGGGACGACTGGTCGGGACATGTATGCAGAGATGAATAGACCAAACCCCAAGGACAATATAAATCTGCTACAAAGAAAAGATCAAAGTACTATCTTTCAGTTAAGAACAGGACATGTTGGACTGAATTATCATCTACACAGAATAAACCCACCACACCTACCACACTGTAGAAAGTGCAGTCATTCATGTGAGACAGTACAGTATATCTTGCTTGAATGCTCTGGACTACATAAAGCTAGACAAGAACTCCTCTCACCACACCCACCTGTTCATAATACACAGTTTATAATAATCTTCCACAATTACAGAACACATGCAGATTCTACAATTTAGCATTGGCTGCTCAAGAGTCTTCTTCTTCGAACACTCCATATCGACCACTTGTTAACCAATCTTTGTGATTTGTATGTGAACTGAGCCCAAGAGCAATTTACTTTTGTGCCAGTTATGCGCCTACAAGTAGCCCATTCGATTTCTGTGATGCTTTTTATTTACCAGGGTAGTTTTCCTAGGCCCCTACCTAAGTCGCCTCTTACGACATGCCTTGTAGGTCGCAGTGCTATTATTCTTTGTTCCCCTTGAGAGCCCCTGCAACACACAAGTGGCTGCTCAAGAGTGAAAACTTGCAGCCGTGGTTAGAAGAAGAAGTAGGTGATTAAAGCCTCTTTAAGCTGAGGTACTTATCTTTCAATATCTTCTTCTTCTTTGCGTCTGGTTTTGTATGCCTGTCTAAATCTTGAGTTGGGTTGCCTCTATGAAGCTGCATGTCAGTTCTTCGAGAGTTCCCCATAGCTTGCTCTGTAAGCTTTGTTCATGAGGTCATGTTTTGTTTCATTGGTGTATGTATGATGGACATGACTGCAGGATGTGCTCTGGAGTCTAGTGTGTCTGTCTGGCATGCACGCTATGCAGTCTGAGTAGGTTTTATTCTGTGCATGTAGTGGTTGAGCCTGCAGTGACCTGTTCTTAGGCGAAAGATTGTTGTGTGCTGTTTATCTTTCAATATAAAAATGAGCCTTTTATTTATTTATGTCCTAATGTATTGACCAACAAACATAAAAAGTAAAAATTAACTCCTGGTGTGGAATCCCCACTGTGCCTATCTTAACCAGAAATAAAAGGACAAAGCAGCCATGTCTAGGTGAAGGATAGACCCAGTACATAGTATAAATAGTATGACACTTCTGCTTCTTCTTCTTTGTTGTCACACTGTTACTTGGTTGTTGATAATGTCAAGGTTTATCTGTTTTTTTGTCTTAAGCTGCTCTAGCGATAGTTATTTTTGCTTTTTGACAGAGTTCTGCTATGCCATCTAACCATCTATTTCATGGTCTTCCTCTCACCTTCTTTCCTGATGTTGAGATACAAGACTGTATACAGTGGAGTTTGATTGCATTCTTATTAAGTGGCAGAAAATAGTAGGACACTGTCCATGGGAAAGATTAGATAAATTAAATAGAGCACCTTACAAACACAAGCAGATATCTTTATGGCATTGATGGCTTGTTGGACCACTGGATTTGTTGAGGTAGGGATCAGAACACCTATGGACATGTCCGAAGTGCTGTGATGATAGTTCCCATATAACTGATCGCATTGATGCATTTCGTATGACAACAAGCAGATGACAATGGAGGTACTGGCGGTGACTAATGCACTACCCTAGCTGGAGTCTCAAAACTACACTCATATGTGCATTCTGAGTGATTCATTGAGTATGATTTGAAAGGTGGAGGCTGGTTCCATGCGCAGGCAATGGACTGATTCACTACAAGTGTCAACAATTTGCAGAATTACACTTATCTTTGTTCCTGGGCACATGGGTGTCATTGGCAATGAGAGAAGCAGACGGGTTGGCTGGCTCTGCCAATGGATCAAGCTGATATTTTGAATGCCCTCATAGAGTATGGTTGCAAAGAAGATTTTCATTTAAACCAATCTATGTCAACTACTAGATTGCAGGAGCTGGGTTTGAAGATTGGAGTAGCAAGAAAAGAACAGCATAACAGATATATGTGGTGGGGATCGCAAGAGATATATGAGTAGACTCAATCTAAATCAAACTGATATGGTCAGTCGCTGTTGAAGATATTGCGAAGGAGATCGGAGCACCTACGGACATGTCTGGAGTGCAATGAAAATATTACAAACTGAAACTGAGTGTATTGATAAAGTACTATTATGTTTGGATCATTGGGAGTAACAATGGCATAGTAGTTAGTGTACTTGCTTTGTATGCACATGGTCTCGTTAAATCCCATAGTGGGAGTTAGATTTGAATAGCTACATGGCTACCAGGTTGATCCAGCCTTAATTGGGTACAAGAGATACACTCTAAAGTAAAGATTGTCTACATAATGTTGACTATATCACTCCACATGTCCCCTTGAACATAGAAAATGTGGGTCTAACACTATTGAATATACCACATGGTATTTGTTTTCTTTCACCCAATATGAATTCAGACGCAGCCATGGTACCTAATATTGCATGTCTGGCTGATTTTTGCACAAAGGCTTGCTTTCCTTATCTATTTCCATTGTCATTCAGTCAATCCTTAATTTCAGAGAAACTTGTAATTTAGAGACCCAAGCAAAGAATCTGTCTAAGCAATGTCAGCTTTTAAAAGTCCCAATAAAATATGAAACTCTCAAGTGATATAGTTATCAAACTATATTAAATATTTTCAATTCCATTGTATTAATTCTAACATGTCAGCGAGAGTTGGAAAGTTGAATGCATTTGACGCTTGTGTGTTTGGCCCACAAGAGGAGAAAATAATAGTAACACTGCGACCTACAAGGCAACTGGGTAGGGACTTAGGAAACTACACTAGTAAATAAAAGCATCACAGAAATTGGATGTGCTGGCCTACTTGTAGGTGCATAACTGACCGTACGATCGCTCTTAAGCTAGGATCACATACAAACCACACAAAGTGGTTAACAAGTGGATACGGAGCGTCAAGAAGAATGATGGACAGGACTGCAGGATGTGCTCTGGAGCCTGACATGCACACTGTAGAGTCAGAGCAGACTTTATTGTGTGCATGTGATGGTTGAGTGTCCAGTTCTGAGGATCAAGTTTGGTATTCAATAGTTTCTCAGTTGCAACCTCGATTACCTGGATTTCTGCATCATAATGATGACCCATTTTTCCCATTGATACTTTAATCGTACCTTTAATGTTGTTTGGGTATTCTATGTTTCATTCTAAATGACTTACGGTCTGTTCATCAAGCTATCCCATGTTTCAAACATGACAGGTTTACCCAAAAGAATGATCTGTTGTGACGTATATTTTGCTTGGGTCTACGCCTTTACGATCATCTTTTGACATATGTTTGGGCTTTGTGATCTCGCCAAGAGTGAGTCTACACTGAGCTGTGAGGTCATTCGATTAGAACATTTCTCAGTCTTTTGGGGCACATAAGCTTGTCCTGTGACAGCGTATTACTGTCAGATAACACATCAGTGTGAAAACATCGGTCTCAGCGCAATGTTTGTTTGACCATTCTACAAATGTGCCTCGCTCACCTTAGTCTTCTAATAGTGAGCATGCCCAGGATGGAAGGCAAGTTTGCACCACTTCAAAGTTGGTTATCCTGTCATACCACCGGATGTACATACTCTTGCGGAGACATCGAAGGTGAAAGATGTTTAAAGTCTCATCTTATGTTGTGATTAGGATTAGGCGGGCCCATGTTTTTGAGTCATATAGTAAAGAATTAATTACACCAACTAGAAAGATTTGAATCTTCATCTGCAATGTTAATTTTGTATGTGGGTTTGCTGTGATAGTTTGCAGAACGTAGTAGCCGAAATACCCATTCGAGCATTGATTTCTTTGTCAAGAAAGAGGTTGGCAGTGACTATGGCCCCAAGATAGCAAATCATTGGAAAAATATTCAAAACAATATAACAGTGAAAACTGAATAGAAGGAAGTAAACAAAGACTACAAGCCAGAGTAAGACATCATAAATTCAGAACAAGTGAATCGTTTGTCTGTGAATTGCTTCTGTGTTCCATTTACTCAGTGCTTCAATTTCAATCACTGGCACGTGAACACTGTTATTTATAATCTGGACCTGGTCGTTTCACCGATATCAAACCATTGCTAAATCTCCTATGACGCTATGTACTAAAATAAAATCCGTATAGTTATAACAACCAGGACGGTTTCTTCATGTCGATAGACTAAGATGTCTAAGATACTGTGTATCATATTGTGTTCTTGTCCACTCTATATCAGTACAGTGTATAATTCCTTTCAAATAGACCAAGCAGGATATAGTTAGTTCAGTAGCAGAGCAATTGGATGACTTAAAACTTACTATGTGTAGCCTATGACCGGTCCTACCAGACGAGGTGGTTTTTTGGGAACTCCCACCGGAAAATAACGTCACTGTTAGATAATAATATTCGTTCGATTATATAAATTTTTCTTAAGAACTTTACGACAGTAGTTGAGTAGTTTATCGTTGCCTTCTGGCCGTTTATTCACAGTGTGATCCGTTAATCTTTGACAGAAGTCTTAACCCCCAATACAGCAGGTGGTCTGCAGTTGTCCTCTTCCTAGATGAGCTGTCTAGTCAGTGTCTACCACCAAGAACGACGAGTCCTAAATAATAATTACCATTTACACTTACCTCCACGGCCTTTAGGAGTTTATTCTTTAGTCTCCAAATCTCAACGGTTGGCAGTTTAAATGTAAGGTAAATAATCCATTTGAAAAAGTTTAAGTTGACAAAAATAAACACAAATGTTTACACCCAGTGAACTTAAAACCTCCCTCAACCGTAATATCTCCTCTACACGGCAGAAGTGTACCACTGCACGTTAGATAGAAATGATTTATATAACTAGAGTACAGCTATACCAGATGAGAACTACTACGCGTTAAAAAATAGTATCAAACTATTTTTCAAGTATACTAACCAAGATAAAAAGTAACACAGTTTTACGTTTGCTTATTAGTACCTTCTGTTTTTGCTTTAATATATTTAAGAATAGTTTAACTTACAATTAAGTTATTTATTTCTGTATCTATGCGAGTGCTAAATATAGAATTAGGAAACAGTTCAGGTCAATTCAAGATCACTCGATACAAGGGAAAGCTGCAGTGAAGCTATTTATCAAATGCGATAAAGATAGTTTTACAAAGTACAAAAACAATATACAGCGATGTTTCAACAAAAATGCCTTTTTCATGCAAAGGGTACAAGATAAACGGCTTCGTACTTTTAAAAACTACCTTAGATCATTCCTGTGTGTTTCGCCCTTTGATCACTCTGTCAAAGAAACTTTTTTGTTGTTTGTATTTTTATTGGCTACTTCCCTTTGTTTTAGTATCGTAAGCACCCGACTTTTGTATTTTATTGGTTACTTCCCTTAGGTTTTAGTTTGTTGTAGAGGACCCAACTTTAGTATTTTATTGGTTACTTCCCTTGATTTTAGTTCATTGGTCGCCCGAGTGATTACCGGGCCCAGATTTGGGGTGTAAAGAATAGAAACCCTGTTACCTGCCACACATGTCGTAAGAGACGACTGAGGAGGTTTGGCTGAAATCGGATGCATGTGTCCTAAACGTGTAGAAGTTATGCGTTTAGGGGCCTACCAAACCAATGTGCAACGTATACACGTTCTTGGCAAAGATCATACATATCACAAAGAGTGATTAAAATTGGCCATAAAGAACGAACGCAAAGAAGAAGAAGAAGAATTTCGTTGGTATCAGATGGTGACAGTTAAACGCGTGCCAAATAAAGTTTTCCGTTGTACGATGTTATACACAAGTTTCATCCGCCCTCGCAGGGATTCTTTCGACTCCAGCCAAGTTTCCGGCCAAATTTATCGAGTCTCAATATTGCATAATCGTAAAACGACAGCTCTGATTAGACCTTAGTATTCCTCGTGTATCCATGCCAAATAGAAACAAATACACTGTCTCCTGCGATAAACGTCGGTTGTGCTTCTCGTAAATAAGGACGGTACTCTCGAGGTTTTAGCCAGTAACCAACAATTTGTCTGAAAGTTTTTTTACATTGACCGGCGAGGTTATTGGTTTTTAAATTAAGCGTCCAAGACAAACTGTATGGCGTGGCTGATAATCTGAGGCAGACGGCTGCTTTTATTAGAAAATCTGAAATCCCAATCTAGTGAGAACGCAGAAGAAGAAATTGATGTTATTGAACTCCGGGCAGACCTAAAAGTGCTCAGTCTCCCGCAACAGATATCAAAGAGTATGCATACTGATGGTTCCGGTGGCTCGCTGCTTAAACATACTCCTCACTCTGCCCCTCAGGTATTCAGTTCTACCTGTACAATGGGTAACGCCAAACTATTTAAATCGCTTGATAGATTCAACATCTATTTTAGTGTCCTCATCCAACAGACACTTGCGAAGAGACCGAAGAACATCTACCTTATCCATTTTCAACCTCCAACAATCGATACGTTGGTGCAAACTGTCCCTTTCATTACGCAAACACCTGAATGTCAGGGCAGTAGATTCACGTAGCTGAGGTTCGAAACTTCTATAAACGACATCCACTCATATCGAAAGGCGAGGATGGAGAAAGTTTTGTAAGACGTGTTAATGTGTATGTCTTGGTGCCCCGCAGTCGCAAGCGACATAGTCTCTGTAGTCTATTATTTTGTGCAAGTGGCACAAGACCACAATGTACCATTGTGAGCTTGAATATTATTGTCTGTCACTTTCATCTGAACCCATTTTTGCTGGCTGGTACATTAAGTCTACTTTCCTACATGGTGTTGTCCATAGAGAAGTTGATAGCTCGCTGCGCTAGTGCCATGGAGATTCTGTTGATAGCTCGCTGCGCTAGTGCCATGAGATTATGTTGATAGTCTCGCTGCGCTAGTGCGCATGAGATTCTGTTGATAGTTCGCTGCGCTATGCCATGGAGATTCTGTTGATAGTCCTGCGCTAGTGCCATGAGTTGCTGCTGATAGCTCGCTGCGCTAGTGCCATGGAGATTCTGTTGATAGCTCGCTGCGCTAGTGCCATGGAGATTCTGCTGATAGCTCGCTGCGCTAGTGCCATGGAGATTCTGTTGATAGCTCGCTGCGCTAGTGCCATGGAGATTCTGTTGATAGCTCGCTGCGCTAGTGCCATGGAGATTCTGTTGATAGCTCGCTGCGCTAGTGCCATGGAGATTCTGCTGATAGCTCGCTGCGCTAGTGCCATGGAGATTCTGTGACTTGTGGCCAGCTTGAACCCCGCAGAGGTAACAAGGAATAGTACCCCCGCGACCTACAAGGCATGTCGTAAGAGGCGACTGGTGTAGGACCTAGGGAAGCTACCCTAATAAGTAAAAAGTATTGCAGAAATCGGATGTGCTGGCCTACTTGTAGGTGCATAACGTTCACAATGTACAATCGCTCTTAGGCTCAGATTACATATAAACCACAAAGAGTGGTTTCCAAGTGGTCGATATGGAGCGTTAAAGAAGAAAAATGGAGAAGAAGATGATGTCTAGTAAATGAATTTGATAAGTGGTGGGTTTTTACTCAGCGATTTAGGGAGGCGAACCCGAATAAATAGCATGCAGAAACCGGATATGCTGGACTACGAGTCTGTAAACGCCTAACTGGTACAACGAACTCACTCTTTAACATATACAGACAACAAATAGCGGTATAGCAAGTGATTGCAGTAGAGAGAACGAAGAAGATAAAGAGTGTTCTCTATCTCGGTTTCGTAAGTTATGCAAGCCGGTATGTCCAGTAAAACGGAAAAAACATGAGAGCTCCAAACTTAACGCCTAATTCTCGAACTCGTTCCAGTGTCTGAGACCCGCCCATGTTACACAATTGCGAGCGTACCGCATTGATGATATCGGCTCTGTTCATACTTCTGCCCACTTGAGTCGAGGCACTGTTTGCAAGAGAGTCAGCACGCTCGTTACCCCGCACTCCAGCATGTCCAGGCGTGTACAGCCACGTCATTTTCTTGAGATGTGATCTCCGAATGATGTCCATCCATTCCCCACGCATACTTCTAGATTCAATCAGTTGAAGCATATTCATCGAGTCTGATATGATGATCGTATGGGTAACCTGTTGATCAGCCACCCATGACAGAGCCCTGGAGGCAGCGGTGATCTCCATAGTCATGCTCGATGTCGTTGTCTCAAAAGCCCCGCCGTCCTCATGAAGTGTGCGACCATTTCGTTGTGCTGAGTAAGCCCACGATGATCTGGTGCCAAGCTTGACAGAGCCATCGGTGCAGATAATGATACACCTGGATGGGAGTGCTGATCCACGAGTGCAAGAATTTCCGCATTGACGACGTCAGGGGTCCATTCTCTATAGCGGCGTCCAAGTGTGCTGATAACTCTGGCGTAAGCAGTCATATTCTCTGATATAGCATCCATTCGTCACCGTGCCTCAGCTCATCTAGAGTACATACCTGGTTTTTTTGTTGATCCAGAAGCACTTGAGCTGAAAGCTCTTCGGCTCGGTGTCATGAACATCGTAACCCTTCGGTTCGGTGCCACGAACACCGTAAATCTGGGGAATCTGTAGCTTTTCTGTCAGTCCGCGGAGTTGAACCCGCACTCACAGAGGACTTGTCATCCGTAGTCCAACGCGCTACGAACACGCTGGACAGACGGGCATACAGACCTGTTTAATAATATCCTCTGCCTCGGCCATCCAGGATCGACCTCTCTTCAGATTATCAGCCACGCCATACATTCGTCCATACTAGCGTTTGTTTTGGACGCTAGTGTAAGTGGGCCACCTCTTTGTTCTCAAGTCTACATACTGGGGGCAGCTCTATAAGATATAATTTCTATGATTTCTGCGTCCCCGTTTCTGCCGACCTCTTCCCGCAGTAAGTTTTGGCCACCCTCGTGATGGTAGGTCTGACATTCTTACCGTGTGGCTAAATCTCCGAGGCAGATTGGCGACCGTAGAATCCGTTATCGCATTCCTCATTCTGAGGGGTCGTTGCATCATGTTATGCACCTTACGGCCCGGTGCATCTGTTTTCTGCAAGCATTTGTTTCGGGTTAGCATTCCCTAGCGGACACGTGCATCCGATTGCAGCCAAATCTCCTGAGTCGCCTTCTACGACATGTGTGGCAGGTAACAGTGGTTATATTCTTTACACCCCAAATTTGGGCCCGCAACCACTCGACGTTATTTGTCTTTTCATCTTATGCATTACTAGTGTATGTATTTTAATAAAAATAGCTTGTCCTGGGAAGAACTTTTCCATCTTAACATTCTCTCAGAATTTCTCTCTTCCATAGACCAGATGCTCCGACTCTGCAACCGTCATGTTCAAATCATGTTACATACTGAATCCATCTTTTCAGTGATCTTCCTCTAAAAGGGTTTAAAAGCCGAAGGATTGACTTCATTGTACCGGGGTTTTACCCATATGGCTCGGTCCCTCTCCGCGAAAATGGCACGCCACCTGCGGTCTTCCAATCCATTATGTTTTTATATGTCCAAAATACTTTCAATTTTCTCTTTCTTTATTGTAGTTTCAGCCAGTTTTCTTTGATCTTCAGTTCTTTCTGGATATATCTATTTGTTCTATTTTCTGTCGATGGTATACCGATGACTCTTCTGTAAAACTTATATTTGACAGCCCAAATATATTTTCCCTCTGCTTTGCAAAATGTCCATGCTTCACACCCATATGGTGCCATTGTTAATATGCATTCTTTTTGTATACTGATCATTTTCTATCAGTTCCACGTCATACTGCTTTAGCTGTTAAATGTTTTTGTAAGGCTGTTTTTCTTCTCTTATCAGTTATCAGTTATATGAAGACTATCATCATAGCACTCCGGACATGTCCATAGGTGCTCCAATCTCCGCCTCAGCAAATCCAGCAGCGTCCAGCGACCCAACACGCCAGTTCGATGTTGATTAATCAATCTCTTTGCATATTTAGTATGTCGTTCTTTTCGGCTGCACCAATATTGACACCCATCTCTTTTTAATCGGGTCAGCGAGTGGGATTCACAGCCCTGAAACTCCTCTGTTCGGAAAGACTCTCTCAATGCGTGAAGAATGTCACTCGATCCATGGCAGCTCCTCTGATATTGTAGCCAAGCCAGCCAATCTATCAGCTCGTTCATTACCCTAACTCCTGCGTGCCCAGGGACAAAATGAAGGTGATTTCTTTATCATTAATGGGTGCCATTAGTAAATAAATCATAAAAATTCAATTTTAAAGATATAGATCCCACATTTTCACACATACTAAACAAATGATAAAGCAATCTAAAACAGTGATTGGCAATGTAGTTCAGTATAGACAAGTAGGTAAGTGAGATTTTTGGCAAGAAAAATTATTTTAGTCATGTGCAAAATATAGGTGTCACTTATTACACAATTTTAATGAAATGGTACAGTCAAATTCATTCAAAATTAAACAGCATATACACAGATTGTGTGATTTTGGCAAGTACTAGGATAAATAGTATACACTGAATAGATTTTATTTTGTTGCCACCTGAAAATTGTCTTTTTTGGGTTAAAAATTGTCGTCTTTGAAAAATCATTAAAAAATTATACTCAAGATATTCGAATTATCCTAGTATACGCTATAGGCAGTCCTAATGTTAACATGCATGCAAAATTACAGTCGTAAAATTGTGTAATAAGTTACACCTATATTTTGCACATGACTAAAATAATTTTTCTTGTCAAAAATCTCACTTACCTACCTGTCTATACTGAACTACATTGTCAATCACTGTTTTATATTGCCTTATCATTTGTTTAGTACGTGTGAAAATGTGGGATCTATATCTTTAAAATTGAATTTTTATGATTTATTTACTAATGGCACCCATTCTCTGCTGATACTGATACCTTAATCCCGTCATGCCTAGTGACACATGGGGCTTCAGAAAGGACTTTCCATGCTCTCCTGTCCCGTGCAACCTTCAGCGCAGAGCCCACGTCAGAGATGCGGTGTCCAGTTCCTCTTCCATCATGCGCCTACATGTTGTCCGTGGTCTGCCTTTCTTCTCTTTCCCTCTGGTGTCCAAGTGAGGGCTATCCTTGCAGGCATTTCTTGTCTCATTCTCATAACATGTCCGAGCCATTTCCATCTTCTCTTTTGAGTATGTCATTCATTGCCTCTTGTCTTGTGTCTTGGAGTAGTTGGTTATTGGATATTTTACTGGCCAAAAGATTCCCAAGATTCTGCGAAGACAGAGTGGTGGAAAACTGACAGCCTGCTAGTATCTCCTTTGGTCATCCTCCAACACTCCGATCCGTGGAGCAAAACTGGCAAAACAATGCTTTTATAGAGTTTAAGCTTTGTGGTCCTATTGTAGATTTTGGACTTCCATACTGGTTTCATTCTGGCAAAAGCGGTTCTGGCCTTACTCAGACGTGATTTTATATCTTCCTCTGTGCCACCATTTAGTGTCAGTAAGCTACCAAGATATGTAAACTGCTCAACCCTTTCCAGTGTTTCATCTTCTAACATTACTGGTTGTTGGATTTCACTGTTTGTCATAATTTTTGTTTTCCTGTGTTTGTTTTGAGGCCTACTGTCTTTGCCGTGCTGTTAAGTATTGTACTTTTCTCTTGTATATGTTCATATTTGTGTGACACCAGGGCTATATCGTCTGCAAAGTCCAGGTCCTCAAGCATCTCGAAAGGGTCCATCTTATTCCTCTTGGTGCTTGTTGTTTTATGGCATTTTTAGCACCCAGTCAATTGAAATACTAAACAAAAGAGAGGACATTACGCATCCCTGTCTTACACCAGATTTTACTGGGAATGTTTTGTTTGAATTCTTTAGGTTGCAGGAGAAATCTTTATAGAAGAGGGCTATGATGTTGACAAGCTTCTGCGGTACGCCGTATTGTCTCAGTATCTTCCATAGGCTGTCTCTGTGGACGCTGTCGAATGCCTTTTCAAAATCTATGAAGTTGATATATATAGTCCTTTGCCACTCGCTACATTGTTCTAAAATGTTACGCAGGGTAAATATGTGTTCATTTGTTCCTCTTCCTTTCCTAAATCCTGCTTGCTCCATTCGTAGACACTTGTCTACTGCTTCTTGTATTCGCATTATGACAATTTTGCAGAATATCTTACTTGGGATTGAAAGCAACGTGATTCCTCTCCAGTTATTGCAATCTGTTAGGTCTCCTTTCTTGGGGATTTTCACCACAGTACCCCTAGTCCAATCCTTAGACAATTCTTCTTTCTCCCAGATATCTGCAAACAGTGGCTCTAATATGTTTACAGCTAAGATGGGATCGATCTTGAAAAGCTCTGCTGTCATTTCATCATTTCCGGTGCTTTGTTGTTTCTCAGGATCAATAGCTTTTACTATTTCTTGCTTTTCTGGCAATTTGAGGTTGATATCAATATCCTGTGCGGCCGGTGGGATATCCGGTGGATGTTCAGGATCAGGTCTGTTTAGCACATCTTCAAAGTGGGATGTCCATCTCATATCCTGCTCCTGCTCTGTTGTCAACAGTTGTCCTAGGCTGTTTCTGACTGGCATGTTATGGTTGTGTCTTTTACCTCCGTATAATTGTTTGGTAATCTTGTACAGTGTGTGCAGATCATGTACTTTAGCAGCTTCTTCTGCTATTTCTGCTGTCTTTTCCATAAATTGTCTCTTGTCTGTTCTAGCACTTCTTTTTACCATTTTGTTTAGTTCTGTATATTCTTTTCTTGCCTTATCTTTTTGACGTTCTGATCTAATGCTATTGATGAGATTTTTTTCTCCTTTCGCTTTTGGATGTATTCTAAGGTCTGGCCACTTATCCACTCTTTATGTTGTCCTTTACTGGTTCCCAGTACACTACTGCTAACTATTTTATATGTGCCTTTGATCGCATTCCATTTTTCTTGGATACTTTCAGTTGGTGTTGTGTCTGACTGCTCTGACAGGATTTGAAATCTGTTCTTTAGTTCCACTATATATTTTGTAGCAATCTCTCTGTCTTTTAATAGGTTAACATTAAAGTATTCTGTTCTTGTCTTGGCTTGTATATATGTTTTCTTGAGTTTGAGCCTGATCATGGCAACGACAAGGTGGTGGTCGCTGCCCACGTCAGCTCCTCTTTTCACCTTTCCATCAAGTAATGTCTTTCGCCATTTACTGTTGATCATAAAGTGGTCTATCTGGTTTTCATCTCTTCCATTTGGGGATATCCATGTGTACTTGTGTATGGTCCTGTGTGGAAACAATGTGCCTCCTATGATCAGTCTGTTTTCTAGACAAAAATTGCTCAACATTTCTCCATTTTCATTTGCAGTGCCACATCCCTCTTTCCCCATTATTGCTTCTCTGTGTCTGTTATTGTTTCCAACTTTTGCGTTTAGGTCTCCCATTATGCACAAAACGTCCTGAGCTGGAACCTTGTCCACTATTTCCTGTAACCTTCTATAAAATGTGTTTTTGTCCTCTTCTTCGGCTTCGTTAGTGGGTGCATAGCATTGAATGATAGTTAGCTTTCCTTGTTTCCCATTAAATCGGGCTTTCAACAATCTTTCATTAATCTGGTGCCACTCTAAGAGATGTTTATTCAATCCTTTCCTTATTATTAGTGCAACTCCTGCTGAATGATCCCGTCGTCTCTTCCTGAGTATAAGATGGTTTCCCTGTTCTAGTTGTCGTCTGTCCAAAGCCTGTCCATCTACTTTCGCTGACCCCTAGAATGTGTAATTTATAGTGTTGCATCTCTTTTACCACCTGTGATGTCTTTGTGGTCTCGAACATTGTTCTGACGTTCCAGAATCCTATTATTAGTTTAGTTTTGACATCCAGCAGACTTGAATTCCCAGCGTGGGCTTCCTTGCGGCTTTCACCCATACTGTTCATGCTGACAGTGGTACTCTGTCTCAAGACCGCTGGACATCGAGAGCATTTTTTCCTTTTGAAGTTTCTGTAACATTTTTTCTTTTTTATGGGGCAGAGTTGTTAGCACTGCGCCCAACCCCCAACCTGGAGGACCAGGAGGCCACATTTAGTCTGACCTCTCACCTTGGACCTGTCCGGCATGGGTAACCCTTCCAGGAACAGAACGTTCCTGCCGGCATAGCTTTCTGGATCATTGAGGCACGCAAGCCCCCACCACTGCAAGGTAATGGCCTCATGGGGGGCTCTGATCATTGTCTGTACCAATACCTCCACCCAGTTGCGTCTCACCATACCTGATTCGACTTTACGAATCATGCTCATGGAGTCACTGAGAATGAAAACACGAGAGTAATTGTGAGATGCCAACCAGTTCACCACCTCCGTAACCGCCCGAACCTCCATTGTCAAGCTACTTGTGGTTGTTGCGTAGGCCCCACTGGCCTCTCTTATTATTTTTCCTCCTGAGCGTGCTGACAAAGCCCACGCACAGCGTTGTTGGCGAATGACTGAACCATCGGTGTTTCTTCTCTTAATTTCTTTCATCTCTTGTTAGCTCTCTCTCTCTAGCGTTTGACGACCATGGCAGTAACAAATGTACACAATTTTTCGCTATTCTTTGTCCTTCTATGTACTGTGTTCCAACTATGGTTCATTTCTTTCAGTTCTTGTTCTACTTATCTTGTTAGCAGCTAACTTGATAATACTAGTGTATTATAAAGGGAAATAAGTAAGCGGAGAAGAAGACGCCTAAGACGGTTATATGATGTGATAGATGACTAGAAGAGTAGAGCAGCAACAAAGTCAGTGCATCTAGGCTACGATAAAGAGAAATTCAGCAAGACTTACGAGTGCAACGTTCTGCCCAGGACAAGCTACTAGATGCTGATTAGAAAGTAGCGCATGCAGACCTAGTTTTGAACGAATATGTGCTTTACAAAATGTCGGTCATCTCGGTTCACGTAGGTCAAAAAGCAATCATTATCTAGCGCACCACCATACTTTCAACGTACAATTTTATTTCACAAGTTAAAACTTTACACTACTACTGTGGTTTAGTCATATCTAGTTGCCCTTATATTACATCCTATTATAATAAACTCGTTTCTTTTTCAAGTCGGCCTACTTCACCCTTGAGTTCATCGTCCTGACCCCTGCTCCATTTATCCCTCCCTGAACAAAGACAAATCCTGGTTGCTGAAAAAATAACTACAGCACGTCAGAACTAAATTTAGAACGTTTTGTCATGTCTATTTTCTCAAATCTTTATTCAATCGTTACTTTTATTATCACTACTCTTTAACAAGAACATATTAACAAGAATAATTTACTTTGAATGCTTAAATTGAAAAAGAAATCTAATTTATGAAGAATATCTTATAAACCCTCTTTATGAGTTCGTGCAATCCCTGCTAATGCTATGAACCTTCCCATGATGCGTCATTGCAAGCATTGTGGGTCGTCGTCTAACTACAAGCGAACAGGTCTTGTTGACGGCTGTCGACAAGCATCTTAAATATTTCATACCTTGACGCATATAATAATATATTGGTAAGAGATTTTGTATCTTTTATGTTCAGGGTATGTTTATTGATGGTTTCTAATCGGGGTTAATTGTCGTTTTCTCGTAATATTAGAGGAAGTGATTGGTTAAAATAGAGCCTTCACTCGTTTCGTTTGTCGTCCACCATTGTGATTTCAGTACGTGTAGTAAGGATTTGGGAGTGACGCATGATTTCTTGCGTAATTAGTATTCGCCTTGGTACGAACTTTGATAAATGAGCGTATACTTGTTGTACCAGTAAATATAATTTACTTTGTTGTGTAAATTCTACACTTTAAATGTGGATAATTGTTAAATTTTGGTTTTACACTGGCCGTGTTATGTTAATGTGTGATCTGCGACGATTGAAACAAGATTAGACGCTTCTGACTGAACTGAGTCGAGAGACAAGGAAGAAAGTAGCTTGGGCTTGGAATAAGTCACGTCTAATTTTGAAACTGTAGTTCGTAGTTTTAAATTAATTAATTGTTAGTTTATATATTTTCAGAATGTTTAGTGTTCATTACCTGTAAAGTCACATTTTACCATCTACTATGATCTACAAATGAATGTTAAAATAATTATTTAAAAAGAAATATATTGCTTATGCTAAAACTAAACCTTATAAGTAGTTAGATAATGAGACTAAGGGGCTAGGTAGGTAAACGGTGGAATAAACCAAGAAATACTCTCCTTATGTTTTGTTTTGTCATACATGATACAGTACTGTAATCAAACAGTAATCAATAAAGGTTAGTAATCAATAAAGGTTACGGTATAGATAGAATAAGGAAAAGTCCAACATTAGTTTTTGGGAGGCACACTCACAGCACATTCTAATTACTTTAGTTTATAATTTCGCCTGAGTGGTTACGGGCCCAAATTTGGGGTGTAAAGAATAGAACCACTTACCTGCCACGCATGTCATAAGAGGCGACTAAGGAGGTTTGGCTGAAATTGGATGCCTGTGTCCTAAACTTGTAGAAGTCTTATGCGTTTAGGGGCCTACCAAACCAATGTGCAATGTATACACGTTCTTGGCAAAGATCAAACATATCACAATGATTAAAATTGGTCGTAAGAACGACGCAAAGAAGAAGTAGTTTATAATTTAGATTATTTTAAAATGTCATCTAACCTTTAGTGAGACATGGCATAGATTAAATAATAGATGTATTGTATGAATAATACAATTTGGTGTCACCAATGACCGCTCGGTGAGGGACAGACATACTGGATTCGAGATAGGAGCACTTAGTTCTTCTTTGCGTTCGCTCTTTACGACCAATCTTAATCACTCTTTGTGATATGTTTGATCTTTGCCATGAACATATATCGTTGCACATTGGTTTGGTGGCTCCTAACGCATGACTTCTACACATTTAGGACATGTGCATTCGATTTCAGCCAAACCTCCTTAGTTGCCTCTTACAACATGCCTGGCAAGTAACAGTGGTTCTATTCTTTGCATCAAAATTTGGGCCCGCAACCACTGGCGGAGCACTTAGTTTAAGTACGGACTAATTTTGTTTGATGTACGGTGATGATCAGTCGACTAAACTATACATTAATTTGAATAATGTGTTTGAAACACCTTTGTTGTTCTTACTGACAATAGACTGGATTATGAAGACCACAGTAACTAACACCAGAAATGGAATCCAAAGGACTCTGACAGAGCAACTAGATGATCTGGACTTCGCTGATGATATAGCCCTTCTGTCACATACACGAAATCAGATGCAGGATAAGCTAAACACATTGAATCAAAGGTCCCAGCAACTAGGGCTGAACATTCATAAGGGAAAGACAAAGATATTGAGAATTAACCAAGCAACGACAACTCGATCTCCCTGTGGGAAATCCCACTTCAAGAGGTAGAATCATACACATATTTGGGCAGCAACGTAGACAAAGAGGGTGGAACAGATAGAGATGTTAAAATAAGAATACAGAAGGCAAGAGGAGCTTTCATTGCACTGGGAAACATTTGGAAGTCAAAGAAATCAAATCTAGAACAAAAATTATCGGATATTTAACTCTAATGTTAAAGCAGTTCTACTGTATGGGTCAGAAACATAGAACAACTAAAACAATAGCGCATAAATTGCAAACATTCATCAACTGGTTGCGCAGAATAGAGGGAATAAGATGGTATGATAGGGTCACAAATGAGGAACTTATGGAGAGAACAAGACAGATTCCAGTGAGCGAACAGGTTAAAAAAGGACGCTGGATAGGACACACTTTGCAAAAACCGGAGAGGAATATAACAAGAAGGGTCCTTGCCTGGAACCCGCAGGGACAGCGAAAGAAGGGAGGCCGAGAAATACATGGAGACGAGATTTGGAGGCGGAGATCAACAAAGAAGAGCTGGAGGGAGCTGCAGGAGATAGCTAGAGATAGGAAGACTTGGCATGAGTTGGTTGAGGGCCTATGCCCCAACCCTGGGGTAAAAGGCAAAGAGAGAGAGTGTTTGAAACAGTTAAAGACAACATCCGTTTTAATTTTTTACATATAAACAAATAATGTATTGCTAATTGTAAATTCATCTTGAGGTCGCCCAAGTATGCAAGTTAGACACTGTCCTTCCACACAAAATTCTGAGTCAACTTCCTCTTCTAAGCAGAAAACAAATTGCATTGGCCTCGGGATAGGTGAGAGTTACGCATCTAGTCTTATTGAAAATAAATAGCAAAACATGCACATGTTGTGCACAATATATCCAACAAAACTAACAAATGAAATGAGAGTAGGATGTATAGCCGTCCAGGAATAATTTGAGATTTTGAAAAGTAAAAGAATGGATGGAATCGTATGTGCTGGGCCAAAATGCACATATTTTTACAGTAAACAGGCTAGCATTTTCACATTCAAATGGCCTAAATTAAAAAACAACAAAAAGCCGGTAGTTTAAGAAGTGGTTATACTAGAGTCAACAAAGAAATACAAATAATCTTAACGATTTTCTATTATGTTTAACTTTGTTGTTTGTTTATTCCAGGTAGTCCACATCTTGCTCTGTTTTCTTTGTTGTATCATTTTTTTGTGAGAAAGTGCTTGTAACTGCCTGGTCAAAGATAAGCAGCATACTGGACTCACAGTCATCCAAGGGTGGTGTTTCTCCACACTTAGGAGGACGTAGGATACTACTACTTTTCAATCATGTTTTTTTTTTTTTTATCTTTCCAGTTTTTTGTCTTCCTCTATTTTATGTTGCGTTCTAAAGAAGGGATGGAACTAGCTGTTATAATTTGCAGAATTGATAAATTGGCACACAAACATTTCACTGACGGATAAACAACAGAATATCAACAGCATTTTTATGCCTTATCTATGTAACCAGGTCAAACATGGACAATGAGCTAAGCACAGTCGCAAAAAAATAGTTATACCAAGTGTGAAATGCAATGCCTACAAAAAGTTACCAACACCCAGAAAAGGCAATTATCAGCATAAGAAAGTTGGGACAGAGCCTTGCTTGAATTATATTAAGAAACAAAGAATGAAGTAGTTCGACCACTTAACAAGAATGCAACCAAACTCCACAGTATAGTCTTCTACAATAGAACATCAGGGAGGAAGACCACGAAAAAGATGATTAGATGGCATAGCAGAATCCTGTCAAAAAAGCACAAACAACTATCACCCAAGCCATTAGAGCACCGCAAAACAAAAACAGAAAACCATGACACTGGACAACAACCCGGTAACAGTGTGAAGACAAAAGAAGATAAATTTTGATGTTAACTTAAGTATCCAGCATATTAGAATGTTTGTGATTAATAAATTTGTTCTAATGAGAGTATTTTTTAAAACATCTCAGGGACGAGAGGCCACCCACTCTCCAATCCGGTTCTGGCGCATTGTCGCACTTATCAAACAATCGATGGATTCCACCCAGTACCCAACCCAGGGGTGGTCCCAAGCTCAAGGACAAAAATGACAAAATATTTGTGAGTCAGAGGGTAAGCTTGTCAAGAACATTATCATATGATTTCGTTCACTGTTTTAGAAAATAAAGTGAATCGTGGTTATGGCACTTGTCGTCGTCATGGCGATGTTAGTTCAAACTAATAGACATGTTAGTTCAAACTCAATGGACATGTTTTTTCTTTTGCAGGAATACTGTGTGACAACATCTAGGACAGGCATCCTTTAATCTGCAGCTTAGAACAATCTTCTAATTGGGATTTAGCAATATCCAATATTTTGTTTGTTTTATAAACAGTTAAAATATATTTAGGAAAAATAGGGATGGCCCCAGTGAAATATTTTTTTAAATGTTTGCCTTCATTCAGTCTCCTAGAAGTGAGGATATAACTCCTTGTAATGTTTCGATAGCCCATAGGGCATCACTAAAAAGTATTGCTCGTGAGCTTTAATAGAATGTCATACTAACAAAGCAGTTGCAACAGAAAGTATTTTAATGTTGCAATAAAAGGAAATATTAAAGTCGAGATCTTGACTCAATTTATAAAATTGGAAATTGTCAACCCTGCATCATAATTTGATGAAACATGATAGTGCTGCGGAGATTCTAGCCATTATATCATTTGTTTAAGCTATTTCTGCTGTGTTTAAAGAAAATATATGTAGAAAAATGTAAATAGAGTAAGCAGCCTTGTGTTCTGATCATGGGTTCGAATCTGAACAGCGATGTTTGGTTCGTGAGTGCATTTTTTCTATCTCTTGATGATCTTTTATGACTATTTTTAAAAGCTACATAGTTCTTTGTGCAGTACATTTGCCAGGTGGCGTACCATTTCTGCGGAGAGTGATCAAAGCTCTATGGTAAGAGCGATCAAGCTCTATGGAGACAATCAATGCGATGACATCAATCCCGTGGCTCTATTTAGACAATATGTATCTCTAAGTTGGAGAAGGCACGCTTGTATGACGGGGGACACTGATAATAAGGAAAGCAGGACTTCATGCAAAAATCAGAAGCGCCATATCATGTACCCGACCTACGCCTGAATTCATAGCGGGCGGTAGAACAAAACATGGAGGAAACCCAACTTGCTGTATAGACCTCTGCATAGCAACTGATTGTAGATAAGGATGCTCTTTCAAACATTGGTACTTGTTGGACATTATACCATGGAAATGTGCTCAGTGAAGGACTGGAAGCAGCTCAAGGGATCTGCTCAGAATTGTGAAGGTATCAAGAAAAGCAGAAAGATATCAGCTGGAACGAAAGTTCTTATTTTGATATGACAGCCAAGGAAAACAATATGTATGAAGATGGTGATGAAATGTTGAAGATAAAATATATAGCTTTTTTGCTGTTTACTGATAAATCTTGTTTTTGTGGTTGTTTGCTGCCTTCTGGCACAAGATAACTAGACCATCTACAAATACTGGTTCCATCATGTTACTAGACCATTTACAAAGACTGGTTCCATCATGACATATGACAGACAGCCGAACACATCCTGCAAGATTGTCATCCAATGAATCAACTGCAGAAAGAACACCGGTCAACAGAGATAAACATCTATGCAAAGCTGTTTGGAAGCCTTGATGAACTAACAAACATAGCAACATACATCCAGAGAACTTGGCTCATTGTATAGACATTGTACTACAGGGAACAAGAAGAAAAAACTAGACCATCTGCGACTGGTTAAATTTTACGTACTTGATCATCACATGCAGGGTTTGATCTATAACAATAATTACTACGACTATATACATGAGTTTGCAAAAATCAAATTTTCTTATTATAGTAAGTTGACAACTCTGTAGTAGTAGTAAAACTCATTCACTAAGGTTTAAGTTTCAAGCCATAGGTTGTATAGATCTGAGCTTTTCTGCTAAAAAAAAGTAACACCAAAGTGCCCATGTTGGATAGTTCTTGTTCGCTGTTGTTCAATGTCTATACGAGTGATTCTCCAGGTGTATATTTTTGTGTTTTGTTAGTTCATCAAGGCTTCCAAACATCTTTGGATGAATGTTTGTCTCTGTTCGCCAGTGTTCTTTCCATAGTCATCGGGTGACAATCTTGCAGGATATGTTCTTGCTGTCCGTCCACATGCACATGTGGGTGATGGAACCAGTCTTATGTCTGTGTAGGTGTCTGTTCAGTCTATTGTGTCCAGCCCTGAGTTGAAACAATACAGCGTCTTGTGCTATCTAGATAGTGGTAATTATCTCTTGCTGTTTTTTTTCAAATGGCCTTGAGTATTTTCTTTTCCTGGGAAGTGATTATTTATGTTCCTGTATTGCTCCCTTCTTTGCTAATTTGTCTGCTCTCCTGATGCCTGATATGCCACAGTGTGATGGTATCCACTGCTGCACCATCCTTCTTTTGATATTGGATAGGTAATTTGCACGATTTATGCAAACTTATGTATATGCAACTTTTCATGTCCTATTGTTGTAGTAACATAAACAACCATTACTGTAATATGACACATAATGATGTTTATCAGTTGAGGATCTTCTACACTTGATGTTAAATTGCATGTACTTGTATGTGGTATTTATAGTGACCATGCCATTTCACTTAAGATTTGTGACAATATTATCTGTTTTTATGTCTTCAGAATTCTCAACAAGCTTACTCCAGAGAAGTTTGATAAGCTGAGTTTAGAGCTCTTAAATGTAGGGATTGAAACAGAAGTCATCCTTAGAGGAGTTATTCTTTTGGTAAGTCATGTGTCTCTTGATTTTGCTTCATATTCTTTCTGCGATCGTTCTTTTTTGGCCATTTTTATCATTCTTATTGTGATAAACAGCCTTTGCCAAGAACGTGTTTTATGTCACAATCTTCAGTGCCATTTGGAGCTCTAGTGCTTGTCCTTGGCAACGTGTCCAATTTAACCAGCGTTTACTTGGTTTAGCTCTCTGTCAGCCTTTGACTGTCCCCAGCCAACCTGCAAGGCAGCAAGGTTATTTTCTTTTATGGTAGCGACCCTTAGACAACCTGCAAACCCCGGTTGTTGAGCGGCATCTGCCCAGGAAATCTTGTCTTTTTATGGGCAACTTGTTTTCCTGCCATCCAGTTTTGTGTACTGTTTACTTTGATTGTCCCCAGTCAAACTACAAGGCAGTAGTAGGTATCATATTCATTTAAGGGGGATTCTGGTCTTGAAACTTTTTTCGTTGCTTTGGTATTAATGTAAAATTTGTATAACAATTTTAAAAGATTATGACTTAGAATAGTAGAAAAAAAATTAGTTTAACCGGATCGATCCCGGAAACGAAAATCTCCGGGATTTTGTTTATATAGTGGTCCCTCCCAAACACGAAAATACACGACTTTTTTTTTACTGTCAGTTTGTAACTCGCTTTACGTTACAACTAATCAACCAATTTTATAACGGACTTTCGCATCCGGGCATTTACTAACGGAACTACTTTCTTTTAGTCTCTGGACGCGCTACTGAAAGGTTCTGTATTTTATCTCCAATTTTCAAATCGACTGTAAAATTTCAAAATTTTCTGAAAATGGCTACTAATTATGACAACGATAGTGACAGCTCTGATATATCTTTTCATGGACATTTCATCGAGTTAGAAAAGGATACTCGTGTTATTGATGTGGAAAGTGACATAGATGTCCCTTTCTCTGATTCAGACCACAAGGCTTCAAGTTCTGATGAGGAGACCGTTATTTTGCCGGTTTTTAACTGTGATCGTTGGTGTGATGCCACCTCCCCAGTTGAAGTCGAGCCATTTGTCGAAGACTGTGGGCCTGTGCACGTCTTAGGTGAGGATGCTGATCCATTTGATTATTTTAGCCTGATAGTTAATGAGGATTTCTATCAGTTAGCTGTTGATCAGACCAACTTGTATGCCGTTCAACGTCAGGAAACCACCGGCAATGTTGACAAGTACTGGGTACCTGTAACACCTTCTGAGATTAGTCTGTATATGCACATCAATATCTTGATGGGCATTGTTTTGCCACAGTACAAAATGTACTGGAGCACAGATGATCGATTGAATCAAGTAGGGGTTTCGAAATGTATGTCGAGAAACAGATTTGCTAAAATTTCTCAGTACTTTCACCTGAATGATTCGAGGAATCAGTTCCCTAAAGGCCATAGGAACTACGACCCGCTGTACAAAGTAAGACCTTTCCTCGACATGGTGAAAAGGAACATAGCTTCATGTTATCGTCCTGGCAGAGATATTAGTGTTGATGAAGCTATGATTCCCTACACTGGTCGTCTTAACTTCAAACAGTATATCAAAGGTAAGCCCAACCCTTGGGGGATCAAGGTCTGGTGTGCAGCGGACTCGGTTACAGGTTACCTTCTAAACTTCGACGTCTATGTTGGTGCAGTTCATGATCCAATGCCATATGGATCAGGCCATTATGTTGTCTGCAAAGTAGGAGAACCTTACCTTCACAAATATCATCATTTTTATTATGATAATTACTTCGCCTCTCTACAGCTGGCGGTGGATCTCCTCGACAAGAAGACCTACTCGTGCTCTACAATACGACCAAATGCAAAGGCTGGCCAGCTGACTGTAAAGCAACTGCAACAAAGCGAATGCAGAAAGGTTCGGTGTTGTACAGGCAGCAGGGCAATATTGTGGCCACTGTCTGGAGGGACAAGAGAATTGTGAATTTGCTGAGCACCAATACTACGCCAGGAGAGACAACAGTATCACGTCGTGCCCCTGGTGGTAGACGGAGTTGCAGGTACCATCAACCGTGGCATCCTATAATAAGTCTATGGGTGGCGTGGATAAGTTTGACCAGCTTTGCTCATATTACACTGTGGGAAGGAAGTCTGTTAAGTGGTGGAGATATCTATTTAATTTTCTCTTACAGACTTCCATCGTCAATAGCTGGATAATCTATTCCAATTCGCGTCGCCCACACCCAAAGGCTAAGGATATTGACCACATAGATTTCAGGCTTGCTCTCTGTGCATCACTCGTGAAGGGCAACATTGTCACGAGGAGAGCTAACCCCCCTTTTGCCTACAAATGTACCAGTCACTGGCAATCAGTCGTCGCACCGCATGATTCGCATGCCAGGAAAATGTAAATCCTGTTTCTGGTGCCGCACCAGAAAGCACCTGATGGCAGCAAGAAACGCCCAGGAAAGCGTATATGGTTGTAACATTTGCCAGATACATCTCTGCAAAGGTGAATGTTACTCCAAGTACCATTCCAACCTGGATTTATGACATTCGGTGAGTACACTGTCTTGAACTGTCAAGTAAAATTTTGGTGTTTTTTTTCAAATTTTTTTCCACCAACTTCTACTGCATTTTTCAATCCTTCTTTTTTATGTATTCATTTTAATTAAGTTTATTTTTAAACTATGTCCATTTTCTTGTTCACTGACACAAATTTGAGTGTCCTAGGGTCAATAGTTTTTTGTTATTAATTTTTTAAAAAAACATGCTGTGGAATGTCAGTGGGTTATTTTCCTTTGCTGGGATTTGGGAAGTGATTTGGTGTAAAATGGTGTGGGGTCCAGAGGTTAAAAAAATATTTCAATGCATTGCCATGGAAACAATAAAAATGGCCACCAAACACAAATTTCAAATCCTAAGGCTCTGAAGTTAATGAATATAAATGAATTCTGTTTTCACTCTAAGGTGAGCGATTGTAATATCTAAAATACACATGATTTTTAGGATATATTAAATTTTATGAATTTTGGGTAAATACACCTCCAAA
Source organism: Arion vulgaris (assembly GCA_020796225.1). Taxonomy (NCBI): domain Eukaryota; kingdom Metazoa; phylum Mollusca; class Gastropoda; order Stylommatophora; family Arionidae; genus Arion; species Arion vulgaris. Next base: position 7,102,373 of record CM036761.1, read on the forward strand.
AACAGCATATTTTGAGGAATTTGTACCCAAAAATTTATTAAAAATTTAATATATCCTAAAAATCATGTGTAATATTTTAGAAATTACAATTGCTCACCTTAGAGTGAAAACAATTCATTTACATTCATTAGATTCAGACCTTCGATTTGAAATTTTGTTTTTGGCTGCCATTTTGTATTGTTTCCATGGCAACTATTTTGACATATTTTTTTACTAATTTGTTTTCTACTATTCTAAGTTATAATCTTTCAAAATGGTTATACAAATTTTACATTAATGTGAAAACAACGAAAATAGCTTCATGATCCCCATACCGAATCCCCTTAAGCTGTAATTATTTTTCCCCTCATGGTGTTATTGTAAATCTGATATGTATATTCAACTTATTAACATATACCTGTAGCTAATGAAGTCGTAGATAGCGGCTTGATGACACACTGTGCTAGTTACCACATGCAGGAAAATTCCTAGGTTCGAGTCTAGCTTGGACTACAGGAAAATATGTTCAGCTTTCTAACAACTGGCACTCACTGTAAACTTGCATTGACTCAGGATGTCATGATCATGTTGGTTTGAATTTTTTGGTCACATGTCTAGAATATAGTTGATTTCTGCAGGATCAACAGAAAATCTGATACTGGGGAATGAATGCAGTGGACCGTACACCTTAGCTACTGTATAATTGAGCAGCACAGAGTGCCCTCATTGTCTAGTGCAAGGGTAGTCCCAATTCCTACTCCAGCCTGGAGTGGGTAGAAAATCCAGACTCACCATCTCAGCAATGCAAATTAAAACAAAAATTAAATTGTATTAAGCTAAGTGCAAGTGCAGCATTGTTTTGGAACCCGAGGAAGAGGAATAGGGAGCCTAGGCAGACCTGGAGAAGAGAGCTGGAGGCGGATATAAAGAGGATAGGCAAAACATGGAAAGAATTGGAAGGGATGACAAGAGAGAGGAAGAGATGGAAGAAGTTTGTTGAAGACTTGTGTCGATGGGAGTTGAAAGGTGATGATGAAGTGCAAGTGCTGCTGGTTCATTTAAGGACACACACAAACAACAAAAACAACTGGTATTCCTTCACTTGGTATCTAATTTACAAGTACCTCTGTAGTCAGAGTAAGTCTCACATGAATGGCGAGGGACACTTGTGATAAGGAAAGCATGCCTTCACACAAAAAGAAAAGTGGCACCATGACTACACCTGAAGTCATAGCAGGCAAACAGGAAAAAAACAGGATGCAAGCATATTCATGCTGTCAGCATGAACCACAGATTACAATGAGTGGTCAGCTTGGTTAACGAAACATGAAAAACATTTAGGAATAATGCACTACCATACAAAAGGACAGAAAGTGTTAGTCTCCATTGCAAGTGATTTTTGATGTACATATTATTCCTCACCAATCACAATAACTGCAATTGTGCTAATTTTTATTTGTTACTTTTGTGTTTGGAATAATTTGATGCATCTCATGATTTATTCTCAGATTTTTGAAAAGGCTTTGGAAGAACCCAAATATAGTTCATTGTATGCCCAGCTGTGTCACAGATTATGTGAGGACTCTCCCAACTTTGACCCCCCCAGCAATAGCGTTTCAGTAAGTTCAGATTGATACAATGCATAGGTTAGAATGTGATTGCTATTCCACTATTTCTTTCTCTGTATTTGGTAATAGAGATTTAACAATATACAGAAGATCTGAAAGGGAGCTGCAAGAGATATCTAAAGATAGGACTTTGCAATAGCTGGTTGAGGCCCATATCCCAACGGGTTGAAATGCAAGAGAGAGAAAAGATGTAAAAGCCAGTAAAGAACCCTAATTCATACCATGTGATGTTTTGAGAAATAGTGTTTGGCATGTTTCTCTGACCAGTGACAAACGGTAGGTGATATGGTAACCTCATGCCAGTCTCCTTTACTTGCCAGTGTTTCTCTGGTGCCCAGTTAAGGCTGGGTCAGTCTGAGGACTTGCTGTGGGTTGGAATCATTGGCTTTCAAAGAATTTAAATATTTAGGCAGCATGACCTCATCTAATGGAAGAGTTACAGCGGAAGTACAAAACAAGTAATAAGGCAAACCAAATTATTGGACAAATGTCACCAATACTGAAAAGCAAGTACGTAACGATGGACACCAAGGGAGCAATGTGCAACAGTGTTTTCTTACCAACTCTGTGCTTTCGGTGTCAGACCTGGACACTGACAACCAATGAAAAAAGAATAATCTAAATGACAGTGTTTACGACGACAAGAAGAGATAAGATCAAAAATTACTAAATTAAAAGAAAGTGGGATCCTTACCAGTTCTGCAATATATCAAGAAGTAACAGGTCATATGGTTTGGACATGTATCAAGGTTACCACAAGACAGTCTACCACAAAGAGCACTAGCACTCGAATACAACGGCAACAGACCCAGAGGACAACGTCGTAAATGATGGATCTACGGAATATCCGAGGCACTAAATTCCACCTTGTACAATGTGCATAAAGGAGCTCGCTCTAAGTGTCTTTTGTTTCGACATGATGCCGAAATGCAAAACAGGGTTAGAGAATAGATAGATGGAGTCAGATCTGATTAGCCTTAGGGGAAGTCATCAGAGACGAGTCATGGTCATATATTACACACATACTTATCATGCTCAGTTATTTATGCTGGATGTGTTTATTTTTCAGACTTTCCGCAGACTCCTGTTAAATAAGTGCCAAGATGAGTTCGAAAACCGATCTCATGCTACCGAGGGTAAGATTATGAGATTTATCTACTTGAGTTCTGGGTATTCATTTTTGGAAATAACAATTCAGATTTTAAAGTAGCGTTGTCACATTTTCTAACATTTCCAGATTTCTTTAATGTATCACTTTATTATGAAAATAATGTATCACTTTATTATGAAAATAATGTATCACTTTATTATGAAAATAATGCTCATTAAAAATATCACATTGAGTTGTGAAAGGAAAAGACAATGTACAGCTAAGGGCCGTTTAAATAGGGTTAATGGGATACCAAAAATGAATGCTGGTCATAAGGATGTAAATATTTCATTGTGACAATTGTAAACTAGGCTTAAAATCTTTTAGTACCATAAAAAGAAAGTGTACAATTAGAAGTTTATGCATTGGCGCTGTTTTAGAAAACTGAATATATTACTATATATGTATTGATTTATTTAACAGCATTTGACAAGAAAGATGTGGCACTCACAGAAGAGGAATGTGAGCAGTACCATATTGTCAAGAAGAAGATGCTTGGAAACATCAAGTTCATTGGTAAGTCTTAGGATGTTTGGACATTTGATTTGTTTTAGAAATCAAGACACATATCAAGTGAAAATATAGAGTTGTGGAGGCAACAAACACAGCAAACACCCACAGGACTACAGAGCACATCCTGCAGTCATGTCCATCATGCACACACCAACAAAATGAAAGCTACATGGCCTCATGAAGGAAACTTACAGAGCAAGTTATGGGGAACTGTCGAGGAACTCCAACTGACATACATCTTCATAGAGGCAACCCATCTCATGGTTTAGACGAGCATACAAAACCAAACTCAAAGAAGATTTGAGTTTTTATGGCACATATTACTATCATCCAGCGCTTGTTACCTGAAGAGGTGGTGAACAGTTTCATGATGTGCACACAGCTGACACTCTGGAGTGAGTTGTGGTTGAATTCTGTTCATGTAATATTAGTGGTATGTGTTGGGTTCGCAGTCAAAAAATTGTGCTCCCTTTCTCCTTGATAGGACATTGTTGTGACTTTACATATATTTGTTGTAGAAAACTGTTCTGATAAAATGTTGTATTGTTAACAGGTGAACTTGGCAAACTGGACATGCTGCATGAGGGGATTCTACACAAGTGCATCAAGCAACTACTGGAGAAGAAGAAGAATGCACAGCTTAAAGATATGTCGGAGGACCTCGAATGTCTGTGTCAGATAATGCGCACCATTGGCCCGCGCATAGATACAACCAAAGCGCGGGTATGTCTTTCATTACTGTCTAGAATAACTCTTGTAACGTAATTGTGAGCTTGAATAATTCTTGTAGAGTCTCGTTTCAGTTAGGAATATCTTCATTGCACTCTGGACATGTCCATATGTGCTCCGATCTCCTTCACATTATCTCCCAACAATGTCAGCAAATGCTGTACTAGTTCTATGTTGATTTATGAGCCTGTTGTGCTGTTCTACTCTTGCCAATCCAAGCTCTTGCAATCTAGCAGCTGACGTGGAATGATTTAAATGAAAATACTCTTTGCGGCTACACTCTATGAGGGCGTTCAGAATGTCAGCTCTACCCACTACTGACCCCCTGATATGGTTGCAGAGCCTGTCTGCTCTGTCATTGCCAACTACACCCATGCAGCCCGGAGCAAGTTCTCATTTGTGAAACTATACTTCTTCGTACTGAGAACGGAATTTATTTCATTACTGGTTTATAGTGATACTGCAGTATCTGTACATTTCGACCAGGCATATCGCCCTGTGGTGCCGGGGCCCAAGGAAGAAAAGAATAGTACCACTGCGATCTACAACGCATGTCGTAAGAGGCAACTAATGTAGGCACTAGGATGCTACCTAGTAAATAAAAAGTGGCGCAGAAATTGTATGTGTTGGCGCATAACTGGCACAACGTACAATCGATCTTAGGTTCAGATCACATCCAAATCACACAGAGTGGTTGACAGGTGGTCGACATGGAGCGTTCAAAGAAGACCAGACATATCCATTTTCAGCATGACAATTTTGGGGGTTGGGCTTTCTTCCATACATGCTCATTTAATGAAACTGCAGTGATGCTGCAGCCTTTTATCAGAGCCACAGTGGCATATGGGTCAGCTTGGCCTCCCTATTGTTTCTTTTCCTTGTCCTGATAGGTCAACTATGAATTTCAATTTGTTGTCTAATTGTATTTTTATGTTAAGCTGGTGGCACTCTTAGCAGTATGAACCTTTTATACTTAAGTTAAATATGTTTAGTTTAATGTCATCTTCTACTGTCTTTTTGTTTCTTTGAACGCTCCATATCAACTACTCTTTGTTATTTGTATGTTGTCTGAGCCTAAGAGCGATTGTAGGTTGTACCAGTTATACACCTACGTGTAGGCCAGCACATTCAATTTCTGCAACGTTTTACTAGGGTAGCTTCCTAGTTTTTTCTGATACCAAATTTGTTGTACATATAAATATTGTAGTATTAGGATGTCTGTTATTTGTTTAGTATGTTTTAATCAATGTGCATAATTTTCATGAGAAACTCTCCTCTTCCATACAGGCCTGGATGGATCAGTACTTTGAGCGAATCAACCAGTTTGCTATCAACAGCGATCTCCCATCGCGTATTCGTTTTATGCTTCAAGATGTGATAGAGCTTCGTGAAAATGATGTAAGTTATTGTGCTATGTCGTTTGTATTAATAAGCAGATCAAATTAGGGGTACAGAACACTGATAAAAGGAAAGCAGGCCATTCCCCAAAAATCAGTCAGAAGCGTCTTCACTCCTAACTACATATGAATTCATAGCAGAGGAACGCAAGAAGAATAAGAACACATCTGACGGTATAATTATTTATTTAACTTGTGTAAAATTGTAACTTTTCACTTAAGACTTGTTTAATTTAGTATGGCTTATATTTTAACTGCTGCTTGCTATTATTCAACAGTGGAAACCACGGAAAAGTGCTTCAGAAGCTGGACCAAAGACAATTACTCAGATTAGACAGGAGGCTGGTGTCAATGTAAGTGTCTTACTATTTGTGTAGTTTGTCTGTGTTCTTGCTTGGTAGCAGTGGTTCAGTGTTTCTGATAAAATATTGAATACATAGTACATACCTGTCTTCTTTGTATTTGTTCTTTACCACCAATTTTACTCACTTTTTGTGATATGTTTGATATTTGCCAAGAACATGTATACTTGAACATTGGTTTGGTAGACCCCTAAACGCATAGATTTCTACACACTTAGGACACATGCATCCGATTTCAGCCAAACCTCCTCACCTCTTACGACATGTGTGGCAGGTAAGTGATTCTATTATTTACACCCCAAATTTGGGCCCGGTAACCACTCGGGCGTACATACCTATGAAGTCGGAGATGAGGGACACCGCTAAGGATAGCAAGCCTTCATGCAAAAATCGGTAGGAGAAACCGTACTGGTCTCACTGACCACGCCTGAATTCATAGCGGGTGAACTAGATAATCATGGACAGAGAAGAGAATAGAAAACAATAGATCATACAGAAAGACAAACTCAAAGAAAACTGGCTGATGCTACAAACAAGAAAGAGAAAATTGACATATTTTGGACACATAAAAAGACATGAAGGTCTGGAAAACTCTGTTCTGTGCAAGTTAACCAGCGTCGGCAGCAGTCATTCTCAGATCGTCAATGACCTCTATGCACCCATCGTCGAGGGCTTTCTCTTTTTTCTTCCAGGCATCATTCTCTCCAAAAGTATCTTCTCTAGGCACTCATGTCGTTTGATGTGTCCGAAATATTTAATTTTCTTTGATTTTATGTTCTTTAATAGCCAACTCTCTCTAATATCAAACTGTTGCAGAACAGAAAACAAATATAACTAACCAGAAGGAACTAAAAATAAAACTAGCTGTAGCTAGAATTTATGTAAGAATGTAAAATTTGAAGTATTTTGGACACTCAAGGGTTGGAGAAGACCATTATAGAAGGGTAAAAAGAAGGCGACAGTGAAGATGGATTCAGGATGTGATTGATGATGGAAGCAGAGGCAGGCCATCTAGCCTATGAAGAAGACTGTTAATGTGGCAAAGTTCTGCTCACGACAAGATATTGGATGCTGAATCCACCCATGTGGTTTCGGGACCCGCAAGGGAAGCAATGAATAGTACCACTGCGACTTACAAGAGGTGACTGATGTAGGACCTAGGAAGCTACCCTAGTAAATAAACGCTGTCGAAGAAAAAGGATGCTGATTATATTAAAATGTTATTGTTAACTGTATTGTGTTTAAATAATAAAAAATGTCTATTGCAGGGTCCCCGTGGACAGAATAACCAGTCATCGCTTCAGACTCGCATGAATATGAACAATATCCCAGGGAGCAATTGGAAGGGTGGAATGGGAGACATTTTCAGTATTCCTGTTGCATCTTTGGGTAAGCACAAGGTTTTCACTTATTTCAATTTCTCTTGTGTTGTTTTACTCATTGCTTTCTTTTATGCACTAACAAATCGTTCAGTGATATTTTGTCTAGTTTATTTCATCAATCTCATGTGGCTTCTCTGTGTCAATGGTTGGCTGTAATGGCTCTCAAGCAAGTTCTGTCCTTTGCCGTGATTGTACTCTTGTCAGTATTTTATCTATCCACCTCTTGTTTCTATCCCAATCATATCTTCTTCCCCTTGCTCTCCTGCCTTTTACCTTTCCTTATAAGATGGTTTTCAAGTCAGAGTGCCTGAGCGCGAGGACACTGATAAGAAAAACAAGCATTTATGTAAAAATAAGCCATACCATATAAGGCACCTGAATCCATAGCCGGCGGGGGAAAAAGTGCCATGCCTCTTAATGTACACAACACTTAAAGATCTTGGCTGTTTTGGATTTTCCACTGACCCTGGACAGGAACCAAATGACAGCCCCCCCACACTCTGTATCAAATTTGTAATTTTAAAGGAAACACATAACAAAATATTGTCATCCAGTGATTACTGTCCATATTTATCATAGACAGTTGTGATGATTTAACTATGATTCTTCTGTGTGTCTACAGGTAATGCTATAGGAGTAGGACCAGGTGTTATTCCGATGGATTCATTCTCAACCATGCCACAGACATTCAATAACAGGAACAGGTTCAACCAACAAAATCCAAGTAAGTCAACTACTTTCTTCTTTTCTCCAATCTAACTTTTCCATCTATCATGGTTCCAAGATATTTAACTTGATATTGTCTTAGCAATATCCTTATTTGCTTCTACTGTTTTAATAATTGATACTAAAAGCGCCTAATGGCGATGGATTACACCCAAGTTTTCCATATGGCTCCATCCATCATGGCAGAAATGGCACCCCCACCTGCTGAAAGTGTTGCACAAACTAGCAACAACCCTAAGGGTTCTCAGGAAAAAATTGCACATGTGACTTGTCCAGGATTTGAACTATCAACCTTTAGAATGTAAGTCAAAGATTTTAACCACTTCGCCATAGAGATACTCCTATTGATTGATAATTGCCTGTGTGTTGCTGGGGCCTACAAGAGGAGCTAAGAATAATAACACAGTGATGTACAAGGCATGTCATAAGCGTGGCTAAGGTAGAGACCTAGGAAAACTACCCCAGTAAATAAAAAACATTGCAGAAATTAGATGTGCTAGCCTACTTGTAGGCGCATAACTGGCTCAACGCACAATCACTCTTAGGCTCAGATAACATACAAATCGCAAAGAATGGTTAACAAGTGATCGAAATAAAGTATTTGAGAAAGAAGATTGATAATGTGATACTAAATTCCTTAATGTCTAATGGTGTTAAAATATATTTGTGATTATTCATTGATGCCGAATACTATTTATAATAAAATACTCCTGTTCTGCAGGTTACCAAAACAATTTTCAAAATAATTTCAACAACAAAGGCAGAGGCAAACCACAGCAGCAACAGGATGACAGTGGCTCTCCAAACAACCAACGACGTAACAACACTCAGGCTGGCAGTGATGGTGGTTACAACAATCAGCAGAATTATCAATCAAATAACCACTTTCAGCAACAGCAGCAGCAGACACAGTCGCAGAGTAAACAAGGAGGTATTGATCTATGCATTATTAATAAATTTTTCTTGTTTCTCATCCCCATATAGAACTGCTTTAACATTGAGTTCGATATTCAAATTTTGGTTCCAGATTTATTTTTCAACTCAACACTAATAATGGAACAGTGCCTCTAGTTGTTTCTAACATGTTCATTAGTTTTCGTTGCAAAGTAATTTTTAAATATTTTGGTTTCAATATGAAATAGCTTTGTTGCACTCCAAACATGTCTGTAGGTGCTCCGATCTCCGTCGCAATATTTCCAAAACGGCGTCCAGCGATTAACTGTACATGTTCAATGTTGATTGATGAGCCCATTCCTATACCTGTTGTGCTGTTCTTTTCTGGCCACTTCAATCCAAGCTCTTGCAATCTAGCAGTTGAAGTGGATCGGTTTAAATGAAAATCCTCTTTGTGGTCACACTTGAAAGTGTTCAGGTCAACTCCTTATCCTTCTTATTCTAAGAAATATCCAATCTTATTTGCCTTGTTATTCATAAACAAATCCTATATAAAATTAAAATATTCAACAGAGAACAACTTTGTACAGATAGGTTGCTAAGATTTTGCAAACACAAAACCCATCTGTATAGTACCACATCTACAGTTATTCTGTAGCTTGGTGTTGGATCGAATTGAACATACTGAAGGGTAGCCTCTTCTAACGAATATCAATTTTAGATATCGTAATGTGATTTTATAATTTTTGTTTAGCAATTGCTTGATTTATTTTCCCAAGTAATTTTGAACTGTTATTCTAAAGCAGGCATCAACAGAGATTTGCCACCACGGTTCCAGCGAATGGTACAGCAACAGCAGATACAACAGTTGAACCAGGTTGGAGGGTTGTCCGGTGGAAACAATACTTTGTTGATGACCGGAATACCAGGCTCTGCACCACTGGGTGCTCCCAACCAACCACCGCCTTCTGCCTCACCACCTCTGACCATTGCTCCAGTCATCAATGGTGTCAAGGAGGAAGTAAGCCTTCGCCCGGTGAAGAACTTTAACATGTTCAAGCCAAACACACCATCAATGCTGCCTCGGTCAGCCCAGGCACAAAACCCAGCACCAAGAGAGACTAGCTTTGCTGCTAAGAAGAGTACAGACATCTCAGAGATGTTGAACCCTCTTCTGGATAAGCAGGTGAGAGATTAGTCTTAATCAAACAAACTTCAAAGAACATTTTGAACAGACACATAGGTACACTAGCATATGTTGACAGGTATTCACGCTGTTGGTTCCTGTGGTTTGCTGGTTCCAACATACATCACTGATAATAGTGTGCGCTAAACGCCTCAGAAGTCGAAGACATGCCTGTATGATGGGGATACTAAAGAAATAATTGATAATAAAGAAAGCAGGCCTTCCCTCAAAAATTCGTCAGGCGTGCCATACCAGACGGCCAGAATTCATAGCGGACGAACGCAAGAAGGATGTGCTAATCATTTGACTTAGAAATGTGTGTCATACAAAACCTCCAAGGATGTTGCTAGATGTTTTCCGTATGTTGTAGAGTTCTGAGAATATCAAAATTATTGAGAATTAGCAAGTTATTCAGTTTATATCAATACTTTCTGCTCCTCTAGAGCATGTCTTCAGCAACCATTCGTTGCTGTCATAGACCTTTCAAGTATTCCCTTTTTTCCCCAATCACACCAATATCCATTTACAACTCTCTTCTTGGTGAATTTTCTTTTTTGGACTTTATATGCGTTTCTTCTTCTTCTATGGGTTCCAGAAATTAGGCTGTATTATCCTAGTCTGAATTAAATAACAGAAGAATGTTAGCCCTTCTTTCTGTGCAAACACCCATTAAGCCAGCATCTTTTTAGTAATGTTTATTTCCCCCCAAGTTGTAGCTGGTATTTAAGTTAAAATCCTTCGATATTTTCTTTTGATTTCCATAAATTTACTAGCCCATTAAAAGTTCCTTTTACCTTTTATATTCTTATTTTATCTTTATATATTCCTGCATTTTGTTTATAGCAAATTTTGTCTTTCCTAAAATTCTAATATCTGTGAATAATTTGTTTGAACTTTGTTTTCTCCTTTAGCAACAGCATCAGCAGCAACAACCTGCATCAACAAAACAGGCTAAAGAGGAGAAGACTAAATCACCTGTGAAAGAGAAACTCACTAAAGAAAAAATGTTGGACAAATTAGTAAGTAGGAAACAAATAGAATTTTCTGTTTCAACTGGCTTTCCTTTCATTTGCTTGAAATATTAACTATGTAATGTTGTCTTTTGGTAAATTTTTTTCTTTTGTACATCAGACAGGTGTCTAGTATTTTTTTTCATTTGTTTCACTAGATCGATGAGTTTACATAGCAATGTCTTATTCGGGGCCGCCCAAGTGGTTACCTGGGCCCAAATTTGGGGTGTAACGAATAAAACCACTGTTTCCTGCCATGCATGTCATAAGAGGCGACTAAGGATGTTTGGCTGAAATCGGATGCATGCATCCTAAACGTGTAGAAGTCTATGCGTTTAAGGGCCTACCAAACCAATGTGCAACTTATACACGTTCTTGGCAAAGATTAAATATATCACAGAGTGATTATAATTGGTCATAAAGAACGAACGCAAAGTAGAAGATATTCGGGACGGTCTTGATTTAATAAATTCTCAGAATATTTTGGCCAAACAAAATTGGCAACTGGCCCAAACTCTCAACTAGTTCGAACAAGTATACAACCTGTCTGCAAAAGATATTACGCATATACTGGTCAAATACTACCTCTATAACCAAAAGCGGCTAGCACAGTGCCAGCAAGAGAGTATGATCACCATCATCCAAAAGAGACGCTGGAGATGGATCGGACATGTGATACTAACTCTGAATAACTCTATCGAAAACTGCACTGAGATGAACACCAGAGAGTAAATGAAAACATGGAAGACCAAAAACTGCCTGTTGGAGAACAGTAGAACAAGAAATGAAAGACATGAATCACAGCTGGAACACAATATAGAGGACGGCCAAGAATAGAGAAGAATGGTGTGCATTTGTTGCTGTCCTAACCACCAGAGACATCACAGGCTGGCAAGAGGAAACTGGTCAGAAGGTACAATCAGGGGATCATGCATGTCATAATAAAACGCATGCTGAAGCTAGGTATGACACATACTTGAAAGTGGCCCAGAAAAAATGACAACCGTCATGCAGTGGATCCCTGAGGAACAGACCAAAGAAAACCTGGCAGATAATATTGGAGATGCACAGTGTAGATTAGTCGCAGACATCTCTGTCAAGGAATGTCATTGTTTGGCTACGGAATCGTCTCCTGTTTGGAGGCTCAAAATAACTTTTTCCAGAGATCCTTTACAGTGTAGATTAGTCACAGGCTTCTCTGCGATGGATGGCCATTGTGTGGCTGCTGAGTCATCTCCTGTTCAGAGGCACAGAACAACTTCGAATGTGTGAATTTTTTTTCCGAAGATCCCTTATGATTATTTTTGAGTCCACGGAGTTCATGCTTTGTGTAATTCTCTCGGCAGATGGCGTCATATCTGTGCAGAGTGACCAAGCCATATGGGAAAACCCTGTACAATAAAGTTTTCACTGTTAGACCTCTTTTTTTAAAAATACAATAAACAAATAGTTCAGATTGACAAATTAGTAAATATATTTCAGTTACTTCTATGTAATCATAATAAGAATGCAACCAAATTTCACTGTATACAGTCTTCTACAACAGAACATCAGGAAAGCAGGCAAGAGGAAGACCCTGAAAAAAGATGGTTGGTATAGCATCCTGTTGTAAAGCAAAAATAATAACCATCTCCCAGAGCAACGTAAAACAGAAACAGAAAAACCACAGCACTGGGCAACTTCTTTTTGAACGCTCCATATCGACCACTTGTTAACCACTCTGTGATTTGTATGTGATCTGAGCCTAGGAGTGATTGTACGTTGCGCCAGTTATACGCATACAAGTAGACCAGCACATCTGATTTCTGCGATGCTTTTTATTTACTAGGTTAGTTTCCCTAGACCTCTACCGTAGTCGCCTCTTATGACATGCCTTGTGGTACGAGTTTACCATTCTTTGCTGCCTTTCTGAACTCTGGCAACACACAGATGAAGGACCGAGCAATATGGGGTAAAACCCTGTGCAATGAAGTCGATGCTTTGGCTACAAATCCTTTATTTCTGTAAATACCTTCATGAACAGTTAATCTATACATATGACTTCATACTTTAAGTGTTGGTCTTCTCCTGTTTGTACAGACTTCCCTGCTGTCACAGTGCTACATAGGTCATAACGTATCTGATGCAGTAGCAATCATCAAGGACATGAACATCCCCCGTAAGATGGTTCCTGATCTCCTTGCCAAGATAATGCTGGACTCCATGGAGAAAACAGGTAATCCTATTTATAAGACTGCAAAATGTCATTTGTAAAGAAATGATGCATACTACTAACTCAATAGAGAATAAGTTGTCATTTTTCACCAACATCAGGGCACAACAGGCTGAGGTACTATCTGTTTAATAAGTACAAAATAGACCCTTCTAACATAATGCACATGTGGCACCAGCAAGTTGACAGACACACATACTGCAAGATTGTCCAATATGCAACAAATAGATTAAACAAACTCACATGGCCAACCCTCATGTCAGTCCAAGACCAGCTATATGGAAATGTAAATGTACTCCGGCTGACCACTTACTCCGGCTGACCAACTACTTTTGAAGTATACAAGCCTATTTCTGAAAATGTGTATAAAGAAGAAAAAACTGCAGCTAAAAAATATATTTTAAAATAAAAAGCAGTAGGAGCATAACTGGCACAATGTACAATTGCTCTTAGGCTCAGATCACATAAAGATCAGAGTGGTTCAACAAATGGTCGAGATAGATTGGTTTGAAGAGGAAGAAAAGTAGTGTATTTATTTGTTGGGTATCTCTGCTGTTGTATCAAATGGTTTTTTTATATCTCTGATGTCACACCAGATATGTTGATCTATTGGGGACTGCCTAGAGTAGTTGATAGTAGCTCGGCCTGCTAGCTGTGAGGCGCCTCATAGCTCGGGTTCGAACCTACTGTCCGGCATTTGTTCGAGTCCCTGGTCTTACTCAGGACGATAACGTGAGTACCTCTGAAGTCGGAGAAAATCTGCCTGTATGGCGAAGGAATACTAATTACAAGTACATTGAGCACACGGCTGCCATTGTAAGAAATTGGAAAATGGATTTTCACGCAAAAATCAGTTTCAGAGATGGAACTTCGTCTGAGTTGAAAGGCGAGAGAAAGAAAAAAAATGTTGATCTATTAAGTACCCCAACTTCCGCACCATTAGTGTGGTATGGAGCTAAGACATGCGTGGGTGCAGCAAATGGTTTTTGTGTGTTTGGAGCACATAATTTTGTTGTGGCTGAATTAAAACAGTAAAACACTAATTCTGTGTATGACTGAATCTGTTATGTCTGCCATCTAAGAAGTCTGAATTTCTTCACTTCTATTATATCCTTTGCCTTCATAAAGGTCTTTTGGTCGAAAGGTTGCTGTATATTGTTTTTGTACTGTAAAACTACAGTACTTTGTTTTTAGTTGTTTCACCATTGCTACATAGTTTTACTGCAGTCTTTCATGACATTGATAATTATGGGGACTAAACAATTCGTTATGTGGATGAAGCAAATGTTTATGTATTGTTTCAGATGCCGAACAGGAACTGTCCATGAAGCTAATTGATGACCTCAAGTCTGAAAATGTAATATCATCAGACCAATTCATGGAGGTATGTCTCAGATCTGTATACTTATTTTGTGCTTGTTTCCTGTTGTTTGTATTTATATTGATAGGAGACGTTGAAACATATTTTATAGATGGCTAACAATATTAAACAATTTTATAGAAACAATAGTAAACAATTTATAAATGGCTGACAATAGTAATGACTATTGGAAAATGACTAAAAATATAGCAAACAGGTTGAATGCATTGGAAAATAAATGTCTGCGAAAAATAATGAATATAAAATGGAGCAAATTCAGAAGTGATGAAATAGGAGACATGTCTAGTCAACCACTAGTGACAACTGTTATATGAAGAAGATGGAGATTTGTTGGGCACACCTTGAGGAGAAATGATCAACAAATATCAAAGCAGGCATTGAAGTGGAATGCAAAGGGTTCAAGAAAGAGAGGAATACCTAGGGAGACCCTGAAATGAACTTTGATGAGAGAGGCAAGAAACATCGGTCTCAGTTCCATGGAAGAGATAGAGCGAGTTGCCTAGAATAGAGCGGTATGGAGAAATTACTAGAATGCCCCATGTAACGTATAGCGGTGCGAGAGGAATTATTATTAAAATTAGCAAACGATTTAAGAGATGACTGATATCCTTCAAGATATAATTATCCAATAACTGTGCTAACATAGTATACTGAAACTTGTTGTTTTGTTCCCAGGGCTTCAAAAATGTCTGCAACCATATGAGCGAACTTGAAACCGAAATCCCACTTGTCAAGTCACATGTGGCACGTTTTGGTGCCTTGGCAACCACATTTGGCCTTGTTTCCCTGACGGAACTGTCTGATCCGTTTGAGGGTGGTGTACACTATCCTCTTTTCCTGCTGTGTCTGCAACAGATGCACAAGATCAAAAACAAAGAATGGCTGGTCGACACCTTCAATAGAAGCAAGTTGGATCTACAGAAAATGTTGCCAGGTCTGTAGGAAAAAACACTACAATCTTTTGTACATTATACAGCATGTGTTTATTTTTAATTCATTATACATTGTGTTTGTAAAGTCTCACTACACTTTCTTTATATCTAGAAATAATATGAAAAACAAAGTACAACATTAAAAAATGTGCTCCGCAGTCAATTGTGATGCAATATGCTGTGACTGACTTGTCTGCTGGAGTAATTCTTGATTTTATAATGAATATTTCATTGGTTTTTTCCAAATACTAGAGTAGACTAAAGCAGTCCCTGTTTTAACTAATTTCACTACTTTGTTTTAGCACATTTTTGTTTAAGGATGTCATGTAATTCGTTATTCAAGTTCTGCATATAAAGTGTACTGAGACTTTTAAAAATGCATTATTCAAGGTTGTTTTTGTTGTTGTGTGTCTCTTGTATTGGTTATTGGTTACTGAACCTGTGTCATAGCACATTGGGCAGACTCATAGGTGCTTAGTATCTCCCAGCAGATGTCAAATGGTATGCATATTGATGGTTTCTGGTTAAACACATTCCTCACTCTGCCCATCAGGCATCCAGTTTTACTTGTACAACAGGTAATTCCACTGAGGAAGGTGACATAACCTTGAACTGATCCAATTTAACAGTATGAACTTTAGGACACAAACTTCCCGTTTGTTCTCGTGGCCTGCAAGGGCAGCAAAAAATAGTAACACTTCGATCTACAAGGCATGTCGTAAGAGGTGACTGAGGTAGTGGCCTTGGGAAGCTACCCTAGTAGATAAAAAGCGTAGCAGAAATTGGATGTGCTGCCCTACCTGTAGACGCATAACTGGCACAACATACAATCACTCTTTGGCTGAGTACTTTTCACATACAAATCACAAATAGTGGTTTAGCAAGTGTCGATATGGAGCGTTAAGAAAATAGTAGTAGTAGTATTACAATTATCACATGTACCGCTCCTCCACAACCATCATCAGATGTGACCCAATATATAAAAACATTAATAGTTCTGCAGTTATGTCATCTCAGATAGTGTATAGTGTACATGGTCTTTTCAGCTGATTATTAACTTGTATAGCTAGCACATTATACGCCCAAGTGGTTACGGGCCCAAATTTGGGGTGTAAAGAATAGAACCACTGTTACCTGCCACGCATGTCGTAAGAGGTTTGGCTGAAATCGGATGCACATGTCCTAAACATGTAGAAGTCTGCGTTAGAGGCCTACCAAACCCATATACCCGTTCTTGGCAAAGACAAACATATCACAGAGTGATTAAAATTGGTGTAAAGAACAACAAAGAAGAAGCACATTATACAACTTATTAAAGCAATATTAGTTTGTGAAAAATAGTATGATGTTTCTATGGACAGAACTGGACCAACGTAAAGAACGTATGCTGGAAATCTTGGAGGACAGAGGTCTCAGCTTCATATTCCCCCTTCTACGCATCCAGGCTGAACTCGGAAGACAGATTGCAGCAGAGCCAGTGGCTGCTTCTCTGTTTAAGTGGATCAAGGAGAAAGTGGATCCTTCCATGCAATCGGATCCTGGATTTATCAATGTTCTGGTCACCAGGTAAGATCTGTGTGTATATAATTAGACCTGAATGAGTTTATTTCAATCAAAGCTTGTCTCAAGTCATATAGAGTGTGATAGTAAGTATTTGTATGTCAACTTGTCTATGGCTATTTTGTTTGAATAAATGCTTGTATAACTTAGTGTTAGAAGATTAAATGTGATGCTTTAACTGTATTCTGATGTCTTTTGTCAACAAATGTCAAGTTCAGGTGTGATCACATGTTGAACAAACTTGAAGATGTTGCTATGTTGGGAAAAATTGTGTGGTGCATGTTAGACAGAATTGAGCGTATGTACATTGTTGTCACATTTGAGATGGTCACAATAAGTTTGAGGTGAGTACATAAGTTTGGTGGTCAATTTGACAGTTTGGGCAGTCACAGATTTGAAGTTTGCGTGGCACAGATTTGAAGTTTGGGTCGAGTCACAGATTTGAAGTTTGTGCGTGGTCACACATTTGAAGTTTGTTCGTGGTCACAGATTTGAAGTTTGCGCATGGTCACACATGAGACAAGTTGCCACATTGTGTGTGACAAGTTGACAGTGTGGAAGCTGTCGTATGTAACAGGTTTGAGTATATATGCCAAAAAACTCATGTGTTTGACTAAAAGTAAATATTGACAATTCTGCTGAAAACAAACAGAACAACATAACTACTGTTCACTAGCTCAAATTATAGTAGTATGTAATTAGCTATGCTAGAGCAAATAGTGTACATGATACATATAAAGAATTAGCAAAATGTTTCCTAGCATTCCTGGACATGAACTTAACATGGACAACACATTTGACCTGTTTAATGTCACTCCGCAGCATTCTAAAGTACATAACGTCTGAGAGCACTCTGAAGGACAATGTGGACATCACAGTCACCCCAGAGAAGGTTCTCATGGATAAAGAAAAGGAGCTACTTGAGAAACTCAAGGTAAGTAACATTAGCTTCTTTTTACCAGCACTTTCATAGAACATTTTATATATAACTGTCCTTAATGCCTGTGTGTTACAGCTTTTTATGTCCGTGTAGGACAGGGGGATATGAGCCTGAGGAATTTGGTAACTGTATGGCTAGTACAGTCACTGCGACACTTCCTGTGTTGCCAGGTCCGTAAGGAAGCAAAGAATAATAACATGGTGGCCTCCAAGGCATGTTGTAAGAGACGATTGAGGTAGGGACCTAGGAAGCTACTCTAGTAGATAAAGATGCGTCGCAGAAATGATGTGTGGAATACTGTAGGTGGAGTACTGGTAGGTGCATAACTGGCACAACGTACAGTCGCTCTTAGGCTCAGATTGCATACAGTTCAGAGTGATTTAACAAGTGATCTATATGGAGCGGAAGAAGACTGCAAAAACTGTTCAGGTTAGAATTTTTAGAAAAAATTACTGTACCAGGATCGAACACGGGTCCCCTGAATGGAGCCACGCTCTAATCCATTCGGCCAGACATTCATGTTTTATATTATAACAGCATTTAAAAACGATTGAACAAGAGTGTGTTTTGTTTAGTTTTGATTTTCTCCTGTTGTTTGATGTATATATTCTCATCACAGAGCTTCACATACCTGTCTAGTGTTTATTTGACTATAATTGGAATATAATTAGGAATGGAGTCTCTGTAGTGTAGAGATCTGGTGCCTGTATCATAGATATGGTGCTAGTCTCACACTATTAAAGTAATCAGGTTATGTCCCAGAATAAAAGCTTCAGCTATTTTCCAGTGGTCTCTGTTCTCAACGTGTGTTGGGCAGTTACTAGTCCTTTCGAAGACGAGTAATAAAACGTATATCACATATTCAAATTGAGCATGTAAAATAACTTTTGGCAGATAAAAATCAATGGGTAGGTTTAAAAGCCATTACACAGCCAATTATTAACACTAATTCAAATAGCAATTCTACAACATTTTCATTGTCCTCAAATTGAAGTCGGTGGTACCCTTGCCAGCGTCCCTTGTCATTCAGGCGAGCCTTATTCCGACTTCAGAGGTACCTGTAATTTAGATACCCAAGTAAAGAAGGTTCAGGCTTTTTTTAAATTGTGATATGACCATCTATAATTTCTGGTTCAGACTTGTCCTCGAACACTTATCAATTTTCACACTAACTTGCTGCCATCGGCACCTATCTAATTTTTTGATATGTTAACATTAGTGTTTCTGAATGCCATATTGAATTATAACTAACACATTATTGAGCATTGTTTGGTACAATTAAATGAATAGTCCGCCCGAGTGGTTACCGGGCCCAAATTTGGGGTGTAAAGAATAGAACCACTGTTACCTGCCACGCATGTCCTAAGAGGCGATTAAGGAGGTTTGGCTGAAATCGGATGCATGTGACCTAAACGTGTAGAAGTCTATGCGTTTAGGGCCTATCAAACCAATGTGCAACGTATACACGTTCTTGACAAAGATCAAACATATCACAAAGAGTGATTAAAATTGGTCGTAACGCAAAGAAGAAGAATAAGAAATGAATAGTCTTATGCTAATGGTCTCTGCCAGGGACATATGTTTTCTAACAAGTACTGTTGTTTATTACAGGGTGTGCTCCAGCTCTTCCTACAAGACCACACAAACCTACAGATGGCAGCATTGTATGCTGTACAAGTTTTCTGTTACACTCATCAGTTCCCTAAAGGTGATTAATCATGTCACTACCTAAATGGAGGGAGTTACAATCCATACTTTTCAAATATTAATTATTTTGCCCGAGTGGTTACCGGGGCCCAAATTTGGAGTGTAAAGAATGGAACCACTGTTATCTGCCATGCATGTTGTAAGAGGCGACTAAGGAGGTTTGGCTGAAATTAGATGCATGTGCCCTCTAGGGAATGCTAACCCGAAACAAATGCTTGTAGAAACGGATGCACCAGGCCGTAAGGCGCATAACATGGTGCAACGACCCTCACAATGAGGAATGGAATAACGGATTCTACGCCGCCAATCTGCTTGGAAATTTAGCCACCAGTAAGAATGTCAGACCTACCATCACGAGGGTGGCCAAAACTTACTGCGGGAGAGGTCGGCACAAACAGGGAAGCAGAAATCATAGGAATTATATCCTACAGAACTGCCCCCAGTGTGCAGACTTGAGAAGAGGTGACCCACTTACACTAGCGTCCAAGACAAACTGTATGGCATGGCTGATAATCTGAGGCAGATGACTGCCTTTATTAGAGAATCGGAAATCCAATCTTGTGAGAATGCAGAAGAAAAATTAATCTTTTTTTAACTAATTCGCTACAAAGTTGTTTTTTTATATCTGAGGGAATTAATTTTTAGTTCTAAAATAATTGCACTCATAGTTTAACAAAAATATTGTTTATAAATATGACTTAAGTATAACTATAAAACATGGAAGGGATGTCAGGAGAGAGGAAGAGCTGGAAGCTCTTGTTTGTTGAAGACCTGTGCTCTGTTGGGAGTTGAAAAGTGAAGAAGAAAGTATGACTTATGTATAAAATTGAAGACAAATGGATGTAGTTTCATAAAATAGTCACTGTATTAGCAAATATAATGAAGTGTTAACCATGCATGAAACATTAGCTCAGCATGCATTCAAAATAAAAATGACTTTGTGAAGCCCCTTTTTGGAAGCTAGCCGGTTGACTTCATGAAAAACTCATCTATAGTTATCAAAAAGTCGCCGAGTGGTTACGAGGGCCCAAATTTGGGGTGTAAAGAATATAGCTACTGTTACCTGCCACTCATGTTGTAAGAGGCGACTAAGGAGGTTTGGCTGAAATCGGATGCATGTATCCTAAACGTCTAGAAGTCTATGCGCTTAGGGGCCTACCAAACCAATGTGCAATGTATACAAGTTCTTGGCAAAGATCATAAAGAATGATTAAAATTGGTCGTAAAGAACGAATGCAGTGAAAAAGAAGTCGAAAAGTTGCAGACAAGACCATGCAACAACAAAAATAAAGTAGATCAGTGGTAAAAGACATGATGATGATGGATATGTTAGTAACAATGTGAGATGCATTCATTATAAATAAAGAATATCACATTAAGAGAATGTTCTGTCTTATATAACTTTCTAGGTATGTTCCTTCGTTTCTTTGTAAACCTGTATGATATGGAGGTCATCGACGAGGATGTCTACCTGCGATGGAAGGAGGAGGTCAATGACCAGTACCCAGGCAAAGGGAAAGCTTTGTTCCAGGTATGTTTGCGGTCAACCTTTTAAAGTTTTATTCATTAAATCTTATCCGTGAAGAAGCAATTGCCAAAAAAAATTGCTTTATCGAAGCAACAGGTGCAATCTAAAGTTTAAAAGATATCTCACTTTATTCACAAGAAAAGCGACAAAGTAGTGTTTTTTTTACGTTAAGTGGCATTGATATTTTGGATGTTTTTTAAAGGGCATTTTAAAGCCGAAGGATTTACCCAAAATGGCTCGCTCGGTCCCTCAGCAGAAATGGCACGCCACCTGCCAAGAGTATTTCACGAACTCTGTAGCTCCGGCAACAATACTAGGAGTCTCTGGAAAAAATGCACTCGCAAACAGAACGATGCGGCCCGGATTCGCAACACACAGCCTTCGACTTGCAAGGCAAGGGCATAACCACAGAGACCCCACGATGTATTGGTCCACACAGATAGTAATATAGTATAATAAATAAAGTGGGACAGATTAGCATTATGCATAAGCTTTCACCAATTGACTTGTACACGATAGGGTTGTGGGTTCATTACTGCACACGATAATGTTCCACACAAGGAAAGGAATTGGCCCTCCTATCTCCTGCTCACTAGGTGCCAGAAATGTGAAAAGTGACTCACATACCCTAAGGTCAGAAAAGGCTGAGGCTTGCCTGAATGGCAAGGGACACTGGTGATAAGGAAAACAAGCCTTCACGCAAACATCAGTCAGAGGTGTCATTAGATGCCGCCACTACGCCTGAATGACCATTGGCACTAGCAATAAAATAAAAAGATGTTGCAGGATATCTGTGATATTATTTATCCATTGGGTTCTTGGTTTTTCCCCTACTCTCTCTCTCTCTCTTTGCCTTTTTTTACCCGGGTTGGGGCATAGGCCCTCAACCAACTCATGCCAAGTCTTCCTATCTCTAGCTATCTCCTGCAGCTCCCTCCAGCTCTTCTTTATATTGTTGATCTCCGCCTCCAAATCTCGTCTCCATGTATTTCTCGGCCTCCCTTCTTTCGCTGTCCCTGCGGGTTCAGACAAGGACCCTTCTTGTTATATTCCCCTCGGTTTTCGCAAAGTGTGTCCTATCCAGCGCCAGCGTCTTTTAACCTGTTCGTTCACTGGAATCTGTCTTGTTCTCTCCATAAGTTCCTCAATTGTGACCCTATCATACCATCTTATTCCCTCTATTCTGCGCAGACACCAGTTGATGAATGTTTGCAATTTATGCGCTATTGTTTTAGTTGTTCTCCATGTTTCTGACCCATACAGTAGAACTGCTTTAACATTAGAGTTAAATATCCAATTTTTGTTCTAGATTTGATTTCTTTGGACTTCCAAATGTTTCCCAGTGCAATGAAAGCTCCTCTTGCCTTCTGTATTCTTATTTTAACATCTCTATCTGTTCCACCCTCTTTGTCTACGTTGCTGCCCAAATATGTGTATGATTCTACCTCTTGAAGTGGGATTTCCCCCAGGAAGATCGAGTTGTCGTTTGTTTGGTTAATTCTCAATATCTTTGTCTTTCCCTTATGAATATTCAGCCCTAGTTGCTGGGACCCTTGATTCAATGTGTTTAGCTTATCCTGCATCTGATTTCGTGTATGTGACAGAAGGGCTATATCATCAGCGAAGTCCAGATCATCTAGTTGCTCTGTCAGAGTCCATTGGATTCCATTTCTGGTGTTAGTTACTGTGGTCTTCATAATCCAGTCTATTGTCAGTAAGAACAACAAAGGTGATAGAAGACACCCTGACGCACTCCTGTTTCTATTCCCAAAGTATCTGTTAGTTTACCTTCATGAAGAACTCTACATTTCATATCTGTATATGTTGCTTTTATTAGGTTAATAATTTTCTGTGGGATTCCATAATGCCTCATTAATTTCCAAAGGGTTTTCCTATCAATACTGTCAAAAGCCTTCTCATAATCAACAAATCCGATATAAAGTTGGGATTTCCATTCAATACTTTGCTCTATTATTATACGTAATGTGGCTATCTGGTCAGCACAGGATCTATTTGGTCGGAAGCCTGCCTGTTCATCTCTTAGCTTTATATCGATGGCATCTCTCAGTCTCTCCAGGATGACTCTGCTTAGTATTTTCCCAGGTACTGACAACAGCATTATTCCCTATAGTTTTCACACTTCTGAAGGTCCCCTTTCTTGGTAGCTTCACCAGGTATCCTTCTCTCCAGTTTGCTTTTCCCCTACTACTCTGCGTCCAATTGTTTTAGGCGTGAGATGGTAGTAGATCTCTTTTCATTCTCATTATGTCGCCTAGTGGTTACAGGGCCCAAATTTTGGGTGTAAAGAATAGAACCACTGTACCTGCCACGCATGTCATAAGAAGCGACTAAGGAGGTTTGGCTGAAATCGGATGCTCGTGTTCGCTAGGTAATGCTAACCTGAAACAAATGATTACAGAGAACGGATGCACCAGGTCGTAAGGCGCATACATGGTGCAACAACCCCTCACAATGAGGAATGGGATGACGGATTCTACGGTCGCCAATCTGCCTCGGAGATTTAGCCTGCCTCTGAGATTTAGCCATGCAGTAAGGATGTCAGACCTACCATCACGGGGGTGGCCAAAACTTAACTGCAGGAAAAGGTCGGCACAAACAGGGTAACAGAAATCATAGGAATTATATCCTACAGAACTGCCCCCAGAATGCAAACTTGGGAAGGTAGCCCATTTACACCAGCGTCCAAGACAAACTGTATGACGTGGCTGATAATCTGAAGCAGACGGCTGCCTATATTAGAGAATCTAAACTCCCAATCTGGTGAGAATGCAGAAGAAGAATTCTCATTATGTGACCAAACTTTTATTTTTTGTCTTCTAATATGTCGGATGTATAATGTGATGCCGACATTTCTAATGTTCTCATTTCTCGATCTATCCCATCGACTTTTCTTAAACATTAATTTGTGTTAGCTTGTAGCAGTTTTGTGTGAAATTCTTATGTTCAAATTAAACATATTTGGACATGGTTAAAGTTAAATAGTTCTAAATGTGGTTATATTTTTATCTGTTTTCAGGTGAACCAATGGTTAAACTGGCTGGAACAAGCAGATGATGAAGATTCTGAAGAAGACGAATAACTTCTTGAAAATTGATCAAGAGGTGGAGTTTTGATTTTTTTCAGCTGTGGTGGACATGGATTTGATCATCTTCCACCTGCTACTGACATTTCTTGTGGTACAGCCAACAACTAGAGGTTGACCACTTGGAACATGTGTGGACATTTTTCTCTTGTCTTGTTCCGACTTGATGTTGTTCGGTGTAGGTTTTGTGAAAATTCTAAAATTTAGTTGGTGAAAGTAGTTGTATTTAACACTTTAGTGTACGCACATGGCACCCTAGAAAAGTTCTTTGTAGTTGACAAACGTACGTTGTTTTACATCGAACAAAGGATGCATCTTCATATGCGTTTTCACATTCGATTGAAGGAAGTTGAAGGAGATATTGTGAGATGTTTTTTATAAAGTGTTTATTCATGTAAAGGGATGTTTCGCAGTATGTTCTGTTTGTGTATAGTATTAAATTGAGTTTGTTTCTTGCCGCAGGTAGAGCAAGTAGAATACAC
The DNA here is from genome assembly GCA_020796225.1 of Arion vulgaris. NCBI lineage: Eukaryota > Metazoa > Mollusca > Gastropoda > Stylommatophora > Arionidae > Arion > Arion vulgaris. The sequence continues at coordinate 7,127,174 of CM036761.1, forward strand.
GCACATTTGTTTTCATGACAGATCTGAGATATTTGTGTCGAACTGGGAAATTTGCGCGGTTTTTTCCTCATAGTCTGAATTCGTATGATTTGCTGTCAAAGACTATTGTAATAATGTTTTAACATTTCATGATTTATTAACAATTTACCTGGTGGAGTGTCTTATCCTAATGGATTAGAGCACAGGCTCCTATGATGGAGACCTGGGTTCAATCCCTTGTAAAGTCAATGAGTTTTTTCTGCCTGGGGCATTAAAAAGAATCCTAAACTGAAGATTTTTGCGGTGGATGCACTAGCTATGCGGCCATTAATTACCACAGGAGCATGTCCCCCATCTTTCACTGCCTAAAATGCGGTATTACAGGCAGTAATTTTTTTTAAAAACACAATTTGCCTAGGAGTGTTTTGAGGCTGTAACATTATTGTTAATAATTTTAACGTTTGGCTCATTGGTTTGTTAACTGTAATATTAATTATACATACTTGTTACTGGATCTTGTGTTTAGTCTGCAATGTAGAAGTCGATCAGTCAAACTTTCCTGTATTGTGGAGTTGTTTAGACTTTCCTAGAGAGAGTGCTCCAAACTTATTTATCATAATTCATTTTGACACATGCACAAGTAACTTGTCTTAAATTTCTGTCATTTTGACGGTCATAATTGTATGAAAGTTGTCACAGAAGTGATCGATGTGATTTATAACGTTACGTTTATTGAATGTACAGCCCATACAGACCGCCTATTTATTTTCTTTTTTTTGGTGTTAATTTTAGTTTGAAAATTTATAATGTAATTCCCATCCCAAACATTTCCATCTTATTCTGTATTGATAACTTTTTGTGTGTTTGGTCTGAGGAATATGTTTGAATTATTAATGAGGAATTTAGTAATTTATCAAGTGAAGAGATTTAGTGATCAATTATCAGTGAAGAGATTTACTAAAGTTCAATTTATCAGTGAAGAGATTTAGTTGATCCAATTTATCAGTGAAGAGATTTACTAAAGTCCAATTTATCAGTGAAGAGATTTACTAAGCCCAATTATCATGGATTTACAAAGTCAAGAGATTTGTCTTTTTTAAACTTGTTTCTTAGAGCCGCAGTAACAAAGTTGCTAGTGAACTCACTTCTTAGGCGTGTTCAGTGTTATTTCACAGTGGGCATGAAATACTTTTCCTATCGTAACGACTCTCATGTCGACCCAGCTTCAATTGGTAAGCACTGAGAAGTATAGGTGGCCGGTGTGATGTTGACCACATCCTCCGTTGAGTGCCGACTGGCAGTGAAAAATATGGGCCTGACACTGTATATTATGGTATGAAAAATATGGGCCTAACACTTTTTAATTTATCAGATAATCAGCTTAATTTACCAAAAACAAAATGTGACAATCAAAGAAATAACAAAACTTCATCCCTTGCCCACATGATGATGTCTGCATGTATTAAGTAACAGGACCGTCAATATCTTCAATCACCTGGTGCGAATATTTGGTATGTTGCCTGGCTCATCGTAAGATTCATATGTTGTAGTATTATGTTTCAGTCTAAGCATTTCCTTAATGCCAAACACAATGTTGACATTTTTGTTGTTTATGCTTGTGTAACTAACTGCCTGTCGTAATTTACCATAACATCAGAATAAATATTTAAGGGAAAATATAACCAGATTTGCATTGGACTGGAATGCCCAAAGCAAGAGAAGAGTGAAGAGATAAAGTACAGTAAAAGCCAAAGGCCATAGCAAGGAAAGAGAGAGCATGTAGTAAAAATTAACGTCGCGTGATAGTTGCGACAATTATGGTTATGGTTAGGATAAGTCAACTCCGATGGAACCACCAGGGTAATCGAGGTAAGGGAAGACCCAGGAACATCAGGGCAAAATGCCCAAAAATGTGGGATCTGGAAAAGATGGCCTTGGATCGGAGGGCTTGAAAGGTGGCTTGAAGGTCTTGTGGTGGACCTATGCCTTCCTAGTTGGGAAGAAGGATAAGTTAGTAGAATGATATCTCCCATGATTAGACATTGTGCATGTAGATCGTATTTGGATTATCTATTGTTTTGTAGTTTTTTTTAACTAGAGAATGTGTCTCTGTTCATTGTTAATTAGGAATTGTATGTGTAGTTTGTATCATACAAAGAGACACGAAGGGTTCAGGAAGACCATTATGGAAGGTGGCATCCTACTGAAGAGAAAGACCGCGGAGATGATCGATTCAGGATGTAACTGGTGATTTGTGCATTGCTGCTGCAGAGGCGGGACATCTGGCCTACGAGAGAGATGGACTGTTATGGTGGCAAAGTTCTGCTCAGGACAAGCTATTTGGTGATGTGTACATAATGGCTGCAGAGGTGGGACATCTGGCCTACGAGAGAGATGGACTGTTATGGTCGCAAAGTTCTACTCAGGACAAGCTATTTGGTGATGATTTGGTGATGTTTTGGGTGATTTGTACATAATGGCTGCAGAGGTGGGACATCTGGCCTACGAGAAATTCAGGACGACTGTTATAGTGGCATAAGTTCTACTCAGGACAAGCCATTTGATGATGAGCTTGACAAGTCTAGGAATATATTTCTGCCAATTCCATGTCATCAGATCATTCGTTCATTATATATCCACCACAACTTAACGTTCTGCTGATGTCCGTTATCTTTTCTCTCTCTCTCTTTAGTAAACTCATATGTTGATATTTTATGTCCAAACATTCATTTCTATCATGGTGATCTTTTATGTCCAAACATTCATTTCTATCATGGTGATCTCTGTGGCTCTGCCTTGCGTTCCGATGGTTGTGGGTTCAAATCCAGGTTGCATCATTCTGTTTACAGGTGCATTTTTCCAGAGACCCCTATGAGTGTTGACGCTGCTAAAATGCTTTGTGCAACTTTCTCAGCGTAGCAATTCTGCTTAGAGAGGGACCGAACCATGTGGGATTCAACCCAGCGCAATGAAGTCAATCCTTTGACTTGACACCATTTTTATTCATTTCTATCACAAATATTTGTTTAATCTCTGCAGTTATTTCCTTCGATTTGTGAACACATTTATAATGAAGTTTAGATTGGTCAGCATGTCATTAGATAGTTTCTGTGATTACCTGTGTTTACTTTCTTCCTTCCCCAGAGACCATGTTTGATTTACAAACCAAGAGCATTGGCTAATGTTTCATTATTTTCTTTGTTGTAACAACAGTATATTTTATTTCTATGTAACCCCCTACATCTGGAACATCTGGCTGAGTGGATTAGAGCGCAGGAGACTTGGGTTCAATCCCCAGTAATGCCAAGCAGTTTTTTCTCTTGCATAAAGAAATCCTGACCTCAACAGTTTTGTTGCAACTGCACTGACCATACAGCCATTAAATTCCTCGACTGATTCCTCGACCTCGACTGTCCTAAAAAAGTGCAGGCAATAAGGACCTGTTTTTCTTTCTTTTATAACCCCTCCCACATTCTCTTCGTAGCTGCATGTTTGTTCGTAACACTAGTGTCCGATCATTTTTTAATTACTTTTTTTCTTTGATGAAATTGTGCACCTATTGTTGCTGTATTTTAATTTGTAAATTTGAAGATTTATAATAGTAGTAGCCATCAATCGCAAGCGATAACAGCCTTAGATGTGTGCTGCTGCACCTCTCTGGTGTGTGCAGAGGTGATTGTGAAGTCCAATTCTCTAACACAATCCCCTACGACTGGTGGGGTATACATGATCAAGGTTGAAGATATGGCTGTTGTATGTTTTGTCTTATCTAATGGACACTATAACACAGTTTGAATTCTCATATTGTAATAAAGAAAGAGTAACTGTGTTACTTGATATTGAATGAAATGGACTGTTTTTTTGGTCAGTTCTTATATGTCTCTTCTTTGATAACATTTTTTTGTTTTTGGGTTTTTGAAGCAACTAATTGCAAGAGAAATATTTGGTGTAGGGTGTTTGCTGTCGGTCGAGGCCAATATGTTGGCATTGCTGTGTACCGTTGTTGTAACCCCTTTTACATTTTTATCTCAATATGTATCCATTTGTGAGAATTTTGTACAGTAAATATTCATAGCATGTCACTGGTATTTTTTTTCTTTTCTTTGTTTGCTTGTCATGTTGTGAGTTCATATGTGTGTGTGGACAGAGGAAGACAGAGAGAATTTTGGATGGCTAGACTTCATGGCACGGTAGAGCGTCAACATCTGAGTTGATAGCAAACACAGGCAGAGATTTGTGGAGATCCATGATCGTCTACTCCAGCCGGCACGGCACCTAGATGATGTAGACAGACAGCCAAACACATGCTGCAAAGATTGTTACCTGATAAATCAATTGTGAAACGAACACTAGCCAACAGAGATAAAGTTCCATGCAGAGTTGTTTAGAAGCCTTGATGAAAGACATCTGGTCTTGGAGAAATTCCAAAGAACTTAAGATGGCAAAGTTCTGCTTAGGGCAAGCTACTTGTTGATGATAATTTTTGCTTCCTGTATAGACCTGGAGACCAACAAAAAAGACTTAGGACAATTGATTGTCACCCATGTGTTGCTGGGACTGAAAGGAGCAAAGAATAGTAACACTGCCACCTACAAAGCATATTGTTAGAGGCGACCTAGTAAAAAAAAAAAACACATTGCAGAAATCAGATGTGCTGGCTTACTTGTAGGCGTATAACTGGCACACCGTACAATCACTCTTAGGTTGAGATTACATACAAATTACTTCTGTTCGCTGATGTTCAATGTCTACACAATGAGTCCAGTTCTCTGGATGTATGTTGTTGTATTTGTTAGTTCATCAAAGCTTCCAAACAGCTTTGTGTTGTCTGTCTCTGCTGACCAGTGTTTTCCGTAGTTGATTCATCAGGTGACAATCTTGCAGGATGTGTTCGGCTGTCTGTCCACATGCACATGGGGGTGATGGAACTAGTTTTAGTCTGTGTAGGTGTCTGTTGTGTCCAGTTCTGAGTTGAAACAATATCACCTGTCTTGTTCTATCTAGATAGTGGTAATTATCTGATTAGCTGCTTTCTTTCAAATGGCCTTGAGTGTTTTCTTTTCCTGGAAAGTGATTATTTGGGTATCTTCTCCGACTGACTTCAGAGGTAGTGTACGAGTCGATAGGCCAACACTTACGTATTATGCTATCTGTCCCACAAGGCCATTTAGCTCAAGAAAAATTCTTTTAAAATCAGAACCCTCACATCATTTGACTCTTGCATTCCAGTATTGTTGTATATAGACGAATTCATTTTAAAATTAACACAAAATGCAAAATCGAAGTTATATTATTCAACACATTAAGTTTAACAATAACGAATATCATATATGAAATTTTTCACCAGTAAATAACCATAGACTCACAGAATTGAGTAAAATTACAAAAAACTTGCAGTGTTCTATCAAACATAAATTCCAGCTCTTCTCATCTTTCTCTCCCCCCCCCCCTCTTTCCTCCCAATTGAATCTAGGTCAGGTGTTTCCCATCAGTTGTCAGGCCTAGTTATTTAGAATTGACTGTGGCTGAACAGACTTAGTTGCCCGAGGTCACAGCTTAATTCACCATGGGACTTAACTACTGGAAGTGAACCTCATCCTTGACTTATCCAGTGGGGCACTCTTGCTTGTCTTAAGGGGATACGACCCAGTTCCTGGTATCTTTTGAACAAATGAATGAAACGACCTCTTCTCAACACTTGCAATCGGCATATGGTTATTATCTACACAGCTAGAACTTGTTGTCTATCTCATCTTCACATTTGTTGCATATTTGGTTGAAAATGTTCACCACCAATGTTCTGTTTCTTAGCTTCTCTAAATGTCTGTTGTGTTTACCTCTGCATTCCTGTAGAAATAAAACTATAAATTAGACATGGCTTATTACTTTGAGATTCTGTAATAATACTCTTTCTTTCAAGGGTCTCGAGGTGGCATAGAGGTTAAGTGATGGCCTCGTGACAAAGATAACCGGTTCGTTTCCTCGTCGAGCCATCCGGATCATTTTTCCAGAGGTGCCTGATTTTAATGTAGGTGAGATCGAGTTCCTAGTCCTATCGGAGACGGGCGATAAAACATTGGTCCCGTATTCTTCTTCTTTGTGTTCGTTCTTACGACCAATTTTAAACACTCTTTGTGATATGTTTGATCTTTGCCAAGAACGTGTATAAGTTTATGCAAATTGGTTTGGTAGGTCCCTAAACGCATAGACTTCTACAAACTTATTCACATGCATCCGATTTCAGCCAAACCTCTTAGCCACTCTTAGACATGCGTGGCAGGTACAGTGTTCATAATTTTTCACCATCTTCAAATTATACAGGGACCCTGCGTCAACCTACTTGAAACAGAGTCCGAGCACACATTTTAGAAAATGATGACAGAATCCCTTTGGCAAGTGAAACTTAAGAACATTGAGACTGTGCAGGCTGTAAGCAACAGCCTGCAAATTGCATTTAAGGAACACCTGATACTTTAACAAAATTAAATTCCTACATAAAATAAGCAAACCATCTTCAACAATATCCCATCAGGTGGACTCTGGCACGGTGACACTAGTTCACTGGTATCACCGCAGCTGAGATTAATCTCTGTTGTCTCCCGGGAGTGACGGAGAACACATGGTTACTTCACCGAGATTACTAATGATGGTGATCACTACATAATCCTTGCTTTCATTTGTTTGTTTTCATGGCTAAAATTTTAGAAACTTAAGGACATTGTTCAATGTAATTTTTCTCCAAACTCGTTCTTAGGCTCAGATCACATACAAATCATACAGTGGTTGACAAGTGGTCGATATGGGGCGTTCGAAGAAGAAGAAGCACCAGGTTTTACCCCATATGACCTCGGTCCCTCTCCGCAAAAATGGCACAGCATCTGCCGAGAGTTTTTGCACAAAGTACCAACTCCGTAGCTCCGGCAACAATTCTAGAGGTCTCTGGGAAAAAATGCACTTGTGAACAGAATGTCTCTGTCAGGATACAAACCACAACCTTCAGTCGCAAGGCAAGAGCTTAACCTACTTAGCCACATAGACCCCCTAGTAATAACAGCTGCCCATGTGTTGCTGGAGCTGCAAGGGAGCAAAGAATGTTAGTGGTAGCACTGCGACCTACAAGGCATGTAGTAAGAGGCGAATAAGGTAGGTGCATAGGAAGCTACCCTGTAAATAAAAAGCGTCGCAGAAATCGGATGCGCTGGTCTACTTGTAGACGCATAACTGGCACAACGTAAATCGCTCTTAGACTCAGACCACATACAAATCACAAAGAGGGGTTAACAAGTGGACGATATGAAACGTCTTCTCTCTCGATCGTTTTTTGCCCATTTTGATCATTCTTATTGTGATTATAAACAGCTTGCCAAGAACGTTTTTTACGTCACATCTTCAGTACCATTTGGAGCTCTGGAGCTTGTCCTTCGGCGATGTGTCCGATTTCAACTAGCGTTTACTGGGCTCGCTCTCCGTCAGCCTTTGACTGTATCCAGCCGACCTGCAAGGCAGCAGGCTGCTATTTTCTTTTAAGGTAGCGACCCTTAGACGACCTACCCTCCCGGGTTGTTGAGCGTAATCTTCCAGGTTACCGGTCTTTTTGGACTACTTGGTTTGCCTACCGTCTAGTTTTGTGTACGGTTTGCTCTGCTAGCCTTTGATTATCCCCAATCTAACTACAAGGCAGTAGTAGTTCCCTGCGAGCGGAAACGCGCACTGGATTACAGTCTCTGCTGGGCTTTCCAGTTTTGGTTTTTTTCTGCACATTTGGGTGGCCCGCTCACCCCTACGCTTGCCACGCCCCTTCGTAGCTATACCATCAGCGCCGTGCATATGTGCCCCACCAGTGATCCACCTGCATCGCTCGCATGCGTGCTCGCTCTGCCCCGGTGCCTGCCCACCGTGTCTATTAGTTCTCACATTCACCATGCCTCTAGATTGTTCGGACACGGAGCTCAACTCGGGCTCCCACCTCAGGGCTCCGAGTTTCGCTCTATGTGGGCCCACGTGTAACTCAACTCGGGCCCGGAGGTGGGGCCCGAGTTTCGCCCCACGCAAGTCCACTTCTCTTCTCTTGATGCACCTCTCATCCTTTTTTGTTTATCCATTCCGCGTTTCCCATCGGCCGGGGAAGATGTGCATTAATAGTCACTCTGGGATGGTGCTCGTCTGTGGTCCGAGCAGATCTCATCCAACGTGACTACGTCTGCATCACTACTTATACTCGCCCGAGTGGTTACCAGGGCCCAAATTTGGCGTATAAGAATAGAACCACTGTTACCTTCCACGCATGTCGTAAGAGGCGACTAAGGAGGTTTGGCTGAAATCGGATGAACATGTCCTAAACGTGTAGAAGTCTATGCGTTTAGGGGCCTACCAAACCAATGTGCAACGTATACATGTTCTTGGCAAAGATCGAACATATCACAAAGAGGGATTAAAATTGGTTGTAAAGAACGAACGCAAAAAAGAAGAAGAAGTCTACTTATACCAGAGTAACTATCCCTCAATCCCTACCCGCTTAGCCGGACAGGAACCATTGTCTGTTTCCAGGGTCACCACGTGGAGTGGGTAGGATCGTGGTTAGTCCAGCTCGACAAATGCTGGCCAGGCGTTGTCCCATTGCGCCTTTGGCCCCTGGAAGCGTTCTAAGAAGATACAATTCAATGCGTCAAGAGAACACAAGTCAGATAGATATATGCTGGGCAGATGGCACTATAAACCCGGGAGGCAGGTCGTCTAAGAGTCGCTGTCCTGAAAGAAAGTAGCAACCTGCTGCCTTGTGGGTTTTGGCTAGGGACAGCAAAAGCCTAACGGAGAGCCAACCCAGTAAACGCTGGTTGAAACCGAACACACCACCGAAAGATAAGCACTTGAGCTCCAATTGGTACTGAAGGCTGTGCATGTACATTCCGTTCTTGATGTTTGGCTGTTTATATCACAATGGAATGATAAAAACGGCCGATCGCGAGAGAGAGAGAATATTCTAAATATTTAACAGATCTTACCTTTCGGAATTTGATTTTGAATAATCCAATTTGGCAGCTGGAACATCTTGCTTGTAAAAAGTTGGATTATCTATCTTTGAAATTTCCAGATCTGTCAAGTTGTTACAAATCTGTGCATTTAATGTGAAGGAATTTGTTCCAGATTTCGAATCCACATAATCTTCGGCAGCAATTTCTTTCGGCAAATTTTGTTAACAAATTCTGTTCTAACTCTATGTCGGTCACCATTTGCATATTTATTTGTTGTAAATTGTAAGTTTAGTTCGGAGTTTTTATTAGAGATCTCTGCTCGTTCATTTGTTTTATATTTTCTGCGTTTTCAGCATTGTTTCGTGTTGTTGCGAATGGAAGTTAATGTTTTGTTTCTCTTGGTCAGCTGTGGTGGTCGTTGTCACATCCATTTTAGATTTGGGTATGAACAATTTAATTGGACGTCTGTAATCTTGACAACATGACTTTGCTGACCTCTTTGAGTTTTGTTTTTTAGTGATGTCCCGTCGTATGTGCTTCAGGAAGACATCGGATCTGAGGAAAATATGGAAGCTCCGTATGAGTATTAATCTGATAATACAAAGAAAAGGAAAAGGGTGCACAGATGAAATATTTGCCCTAAGACAAATTAGTGAAAAGATTATAGAATACAAAAATCAAATGAATATAGCCTTCATAGACCAAGAGAAGACATTTGATAGGGTTAACAGAGACATATTATGGGATGTTCTCGAAAACTACGGAATAAAAGGAACACTGCTAGACTGTGTTATAGCCATATATATAGAAAGTGGAAGTGCCATACGAACAAACGCCTGACTCACAAATTGGTTTCCAGTAACATCAGGAGTACGGCAAGGATGTGTTTTATCACCTCTCTTCTTTATTATATACATGGATAGTATCACCAAAATAGATGAAACATCACTCTACGCAGACCAACAAAATGAACTGCTCTTTGTTGACGACCAGTGTATATTCCATAATAATATTGAACAGCTTCAAGAACACATAAACTTACTCAACAATAGCTGCCTCAAATACAACATGAAGATCAACATTCAAAAGACAGAAGTCATGACTATAAGCAGAGAACATAAAGATATCAACATACAAATAAATGACCAAACGCTAAAGCAGGTGAGATAAAAAAGCAGAGAAGGACAAAAGAAAAAGAAAAAAGAATATAAAGTTCATTGTCGGCTTGTGTGTTTGTGTGTCAAAGGTTAAGCTTTCAAACACCAAACTCCTGAACCATGAAGTGTGTACCGTATCACGTAGAATTGTGTCGGTCATCGCGACTATTTTGGCCTTGAATGGAATTGTGTGCCTCTCTGAAGGTCTTTTGTCTTGACTCATGGTGTCTCAACGATATGTGTACAACACTGAAAGTCTTTTATATCCCCATCCCCCGTCGCCTAAATGTGCCCAGCTCTGAAGGCCTTTATGTTGTCCCCCGCCTCTCCCAGAGAAATGTGCCAAGCTATGAAGGTCTTTTATCTTGACTCTTTGCCTCCCAGAGAAATGTGCCAAGCTATGAAGGTCGTTTATCTTGACTCTTTGCCTCCCAGAGAAATGTGCCAAGCTATGAAGGTCTTTTATCTTGACTCTTTGCCTCCCAGAGAAATGTGCCAAGCTATGAAGGTCTTTTATCTTGACTCTTTGCCTCCCAGACAAATGGGCCCCAGCTCTGAAGGTCGTTTATCTTGAGGCGGGGAAGTCTATTTTTACCTTTCGTAAAAATCCCACGGAAACGATTTGCTTCCAAACTGCCTGCCGCGGAGTTTGAACCAGGTACGCTTGGGTGATGATCAAGCTCACTACCGCTTGAGCAACAGACGCTGACAATATTATATCAAGACCTATAACTATATAGATTTTGTTAAATCCATGGACTGCTAAAATGACTAATGTCGAGGTGTTGAATGAGGTCAAGACACAGAGAAAGCTTATCATCAATATAAGAAAGAGGCAGTCATCATTTTTCGGACATGTGATGAGGAAGGGAGGTTTAGAACACATTGTGACAACCAGTAAAATCTAGGGTAGACGAGACAGAGGAAGACAGAGAGAAAACTGTGGATAGCCTGACTTTATGGTACGGTGTCAACTTTTGAGATGATAGCAAACACTAGAGACAGAGATTTGTGTAGATCCATGATTGCCCCCGCCAGCCGGCACGGCACCTGATGATGATAATGATGCCAATATTGATAAATAATATTAGAGGGCAGGGTCACATGATGCAGAGGCAGACCAAGAAGAAGATGGCTATAAGATATTACAGATATCTAGATATATATATAAATAAAGTAAACACTTTTTCATACCTCGATGTATAATGAGGAATATGTCGTTAGGCCCGTATTGTTCACTGACTGTCGGCACACGATGGGTAGTGTGGTCAACATCATGGTCGCACACTTCATGAGGACTGCGGCGCTTTCGAGACAACGATATCGAGCATGACTATGGAGATCACTGCTGCCTCCAGGGCTCTGTCATGGGTGGCTGAGCAACAGGTTACCCATACGATCATCATAGACTCGATGAATATGCTTCAACTGATTGAATCTGGAAGTATGCGTGTGGAATGGGTGGACAGCATTCAGAGATCACATCTCAAGAAAATGACTTGGCTGTACACACCTGTACATGCTGGAGTGCAGGGTAACGAGCGTGCAGACTCAAACAATGTCCCGACTCAAACGGGCAGAAGTATGTATGGAAAGAGCCGATATCATCAATGCGATACGCTCTCAATTATGTGACATGGGCACGTCTCAGACACTGCAACGAGTTCGAGAATTAGGCATTTAGTGTGGACATGCCAAACAGTGTCGTCTTCGTGGTAGAGAGAGAAGATATAGTAATTTCTATATTAGAAACTTCTCATGGGTACGGTGAGCAAATGGACTTTAGGATGGCTGCTGCAGCGGAGGACAGAGCATGCATGGGAATACCCAATGTGCCGTGACGTCGATCGCATAACATAACATAACATAACATAACAACACTGGCATCTTTTACTTCCCAGTGCTTTTACTGGTAACTTCTTCTTAGAACGCTCCATATCGACCACTTGTTAAACCACTCTTTGTGATTTGTATGTGATCCGAGTCTAAGAGCGATTTACATTGTGTCAGTTATGCGCCTACAAGTAGACCAGCACATCCGATCTCTGTGACGCTTTTTATTTACTAGGTAGCTTCCTAGGTTCCTACCTCAGTCGCCTCTTACAACATGTCGTGTAGGTTGCAGTGTTGCTATTCTTTGCTTCCCTTCCGAGCCCCAGCAATACACGGGTGACACTGGTACCTTAATAAAGGATGAGTCGACCGGAGATCTGTCAAAAATATCTCACACAATGTGGAATTGAACCTGGACCACACCCTTAAATAGCGAGCTCACTAACAACTATGCTACTGCGGCTATCAATATTTTATAGAAAGTTATATAGAAACTGACAAGACATTTTTTTACCTGAAGTTCTGGTTGTTGATATTTTGAGAACCCTTGTTTGAGGAATGATGATGATGATTCTTGACAACTTCTCTTGTCCAATGTAGATGTTTCTTCTCCTCTTTTGGAAGTTGAGCTGTCTCTGAGGATGACATTGTGTATGCAATGTAGAATGTAATGTTGGTAGATAGTCTTCTTCTTCTTCAAACTCTCCATATCGACCACTTGTTAACCACTCTGAGTGATCTGTATGTGATCTGAGCACAAGAGCGAGTATACGTTGTGTCAGTTATACGCCTACAAGTAGGCCAGCACTTCTGATTTCTGCGACGCTTTTTATTTACTGGGTAGCTTCCTAGATTCCTACTAATCAAAGGCTAGCGGAGCAAACCCTACACAAAACTGGACGGCAGGCAAACCAAGTAGTCAAAAAAAGACAGGTAACCTAGGCAGATGACGCTCAACAACCCAGGACGGTAGGTCGCTTCCTAAAAAAGTTGCATTGCAAAGGGCGGCTGCGGACAGCCAAAGGCGGACCGAGCGAACCCAGTAAACGCTGGCTAAAACCGGACACATCGCCGAAGGATAAGCACCAGAGCTCTAAATGACGCTGAAGATTTGACTAAACCCACCCATGCTAAGGCTGCATGAATCAGATTTCCACACGAATGAGGCTTATGTGGAAATCTGGTACATCAGTTTAAGGGTAATCGCGCGAGAGAGAGATATATCAATATCACCTGTATCAATCTCACCTGTATCAGTCTTCCCTGTATCATTCACACCTGTATCAATCTCACCTGTATCATTCACACCTGTATCAATCACACCTGTATCAGTCTCTCCTGTATCACTCACACCTGCATCACTCACTCCTGTATCATTCACGCCTGTATCAATCTCCCCTACATCATTCACACCTGTACGAATCTCATCGGTATCATTCTCACCTGTATCAAACTCACCTGTATCAATCTTACCTGTAACTTGCTTCCTGCTTGATAACATCTCCAGGTATCTTGGTATATAGAACATCATTTCATTCTCCACTTGTATCTGGCATCTGGTGTCCTGATAATATAACACGTCATTTGTTTTACACTCTACACATCCATTAATCTATCTATACATCCGTCTATGCATCCATTAATCTATCTATACATCTGTATGTGCATCCATTAATCTATCTATACATCAGTCTATGCATCCATTAATCTATCTATACATCTGTATATGCATCCATTAATCTATCTATACATCAGTCTATGCATTCATTAATCTATCTATACATTCGTCTATGCATTCATTAATTCATCCGCATATCCATTCATCCATCAAGCACAGTTAGAATTAGATATATATAACAACAATGCAAACAGCATGCACCAACAAAAAGCAATGACACCACCACCAACAAAACACATGACCACCACACCAACAAAACGCATGACACCACCAACAACAATAAGAAACACAATGACACCACAACAACAATGAAAACACAATGACACCAACAAAAACAGCAATGAACCACCACACCAACAAAACAGCAATGACACCACCAACAACAATAAGAAACAGCAATGACACCACCAACAACAATAATAAAACAGCAATGACAACAACAATAAAACAGCAAGACACCACCAACCAACAAAACAGCAATGACACCACCACCACCAACAAAACAGCAATGAACTACCACCACCACCAACAAAACAGCAATGACACCACCACCACCAACAAAACAGCAATGACACCACCACCAACAAAACAGCAATGCACCATTAAGCAATAATGCTGATACGTGTGTTTATGTCGAATTGGAGATTTTCCATTTTGCGATGCATGTCATGAAGCTCTTTTGGTGTAACTGCTTGCGGTGTCGAGGATCGGATGTCCTGTCCAGTGTGAGGGCGATAAGAGCAGCTGCGTGTGGTTTCTACAGATGAGAATGAGAAATGTGTGGTCAGTCTGTGGTAGTTGTTGATGAGAAATGTGTGGTCAGTCTGTGGTAGTTGTTGATGAGAAATGTGTGGTCAGTCTGTGGTAGTTGTTGATGGAACATCAGTGGTCAGTCTGTGGTAGTTGTTGATGGAAATGTGGTCAGTTTGTGGTAGTTGTTGATGGGAAATGGTGGTCAGTTGTGGTAGTTGTTGATGAGAAATGTGTGGTCAATCTATCTCTGAAATCGGATGCACATGTTCTAAACGTGTAGAAGTCTTTGTGTTTAGGGGCCTACCAAACCAATGTGCAACGTATACGTTCTTGGCAAAGAGCAAACATATCACAAAGAGTGATTAAAATTGATCGTAAAGAACTAACGCAAAGAAGAAGAAGAAGTGTGGTCAGTTGTGGGAGTGTTGATGGAACATCAGTGGTCAGTCTGTGGTAGTTGTTGATGAGAAATGTGTGGTCAGTCTGTGGTAGTTGTTGATGAGAAATGTGTGGTCAGTCTGTAGTAGTTGTTGATGAGAAATGTGTGGTCAGTCTGTAGTAGTTGTTGATGAGAAATGTGTGGTCAGTCTGTGGTAGTTGTTGATGAGAAATGTGTGGTCAGTCTGTGGTAGTTGTTGATGAGAAATGTCTGGTCAGTCTGTGGTAGTTGATGGGAAATGTGTTTGTATATTTTTTTCAGTATGGCTCTCTGTGGTAGTCGATAACAGAGCATCATTGTCAGGTTACCATTTAATTTGTTCTTCTTTTATCAATTGCTTGACTGGTTTCGCATCCAGTATTCTTCTGGTTTCTTCATTTTTAATTTTGTCTCTTATTGTCATTCCTTCTAAGGCACCTCATCTCCGTCGTTATAATTTCCCGCTCATTAGCTGATGTTATTGGCTATTTTTGGCACTGGTAACATAGTTTTTCATTTCTCAAATCATGTTTTGCTTCACAGCGGCAGAATAAGAGGAAATTTCTAGAACGAGAACTTGTATGCGCTTCATAAACAGTGTCTTTCGTCGCCTCCGATATTTCTGAGTCCGCCTTTTGCCGTGGCCGGCCTTTTGTTTTGTATCCATTGTATCGGAGCAACATTGATCTTTGATGTGCACTGTCTGTTAGTAATCTGCTTTATGTGGCCGAACAAATTAATTTGTTGTTTCTTGATGAATTTCAGTACTGATGTTGTACCCAACTTTTTTCATGATGTCTTCATTTCTTAATCGGTCTCTTTCTGTTACTCCCAGAACGGTAACATAGTTTTGGCAGAAAATCGTTTTTATGAAATTGATCACAAATAATAACCTCAAATCGATAAAATCTGAATAGAAAATATTACTAATTTAAACTTAAACATCACTTAAGTTGAATGACACACCCCTGGAACATGTTGAATGGATCCGCCTCTGAGCAGACTCCATAGACAAGAGAGTACGGATATCTAGCGGTTCGTGGTACTCTTTCTTCTGGCGATACTTATCTAAATCCGGGGCGCTGATTGGTCGTGATCGAATACTTCCGGCATGCGCTTGGTACACCCGATTTTGTGATTGGTTGACCTCGTTTTTAAGACGGAAGTAGTTTTCTTTGTGATATTGTACCTGGAGAATAGAATTACAAATACAAGATGATAGTATTTCAATATAAAATAAACACAGATGCAGGAAAAACTAGTCACGACAGAGATGAAGTGTTTACGCAGAATGCTGGGAGTAACAAGAAGAGACCAGTTATGAAATGAAGACATCAGGAAAAAAGTGGGTACAACATCAGTACTAAACATCATCAAGAAATAACAAATTAAATGGTTCGGCCACGTAAGCAGATTACCAATAGATGGTGCTCCACAAAGAGCAATGTTACTCCAATACAGTGGATGCATAGCAAAGTCTGGCCACGCAAAGGTGGACCTAGAGATAACAGAGGGGCGAAATACACTGTTTATGAAGCACACACAAAGCCGTTCTAGAAATCTGTCAGTGGATTTATCCGCTGTCCGTGGAATTTTCAGAAGTTAAATACTACTGGGATTTCTCTCATGGTTTTCGCGTCTTGCCCCACATATCGGTATGCATAACTTGTGCACATATCGGTATGCATAACTTGTGCACATATCGGTATGCATAACTTGTGCACATATCGGTATGCATAACTTGTGCACATATCGGTATGCATAACTTGTGCACATATCGGTATGCATAACTTGCGCAAAGAAGATAGAGAATACCCTTGCAAACAATGACCCGACTCAAGCGGGCAGAAGTATGGACAAAGCCGATATCATCAATGCGGTGGGGACTGCTAGAGTAGTTGATAGTAGCTCGGCCTGCTAGCTGTGAGCGTAGCTCGGGTTCGAACCTACTGTCCGGCATTTGTTCGAGTCCCCTGGTCTCACTCAGGACGATAACGTGAGTACCTCTGAAGTCGGAGAAAATCTGCCTGTATGGCGAGGGAATACTAATTACGAGTACATTGAGCACACGGCTGCCAGTGTAAAGTAATTTACAATGTGCATGCCTCTGCCGTTGTAAGAAATTGGTAAAACGGATTTTCACGAGAAAATCAGTTTCAGAGATGAAACTTCGTCTGAGTTGAAAGCGGACGAAAGAAAAAAAAAAAAATGCGGTGCGCTCTCATTTATGTGACATGTACGAGTCTCAGACACTGGAACGAGTGCGAGAATTAGGAGTTACGTTCGGACATGCCAGACAGTGTCGTCTTCGTGTTAGAGAGAGAAGATATAGTAATCAACTTATCATGGGTACGGTGAGCAAATGGACGTTAGGATGACTGCTGCAGCGGAGGACAGAGCAAGCATGGGAATGCTCAATGGACAATGATGTCGATCGCATAACATAACCCCTTTACCTATAACATCACAACAGGTATATGAGTAGGCTCATCAATCAAAATCGAATTGATACAGTCAGTCGCTGGATACTGTTGGAAATATTGCGAAGGAGATCGGATCACCTATGGACATGTCGGAGTGCAATGAAGATATTCCAAACTGAAACTGAAACCCTTTATCTTATTCGTTGAAATTACTAAAGAATGAAGTATGCTAAGAGCCTAGCAGATGTTCAATACAATAAGAGATATATGGAAGAAGATAGTTATTGGTTACTAAAATGACGTCTTTGCCCTCCAGGCAGACCTATAGGCGCTCAGTCTCCCCCAACAGATATCGAAGAACATGAAGTATGCTAAGAGCTAGCAGATGTTCAATAAAATAAGAGATATATGGAAGAAGACAGTTATTGTTACTAAATGACGTCTTTGCCCTCCAGGCAGATCTATAGGCGCTCAGTCTCCCCCAACAGATATCGAAGAACATGAAGTATGCTAAGAGCCTAGCAGATGTTCAATACAATAAGAGATATATGGAAGAAGATAGTTATTGGTTACTAAAATGACGTCTTTGCCCTCCAGGCAGATCTATAGGCGCTCAGTCTCCCCCAACAGATATCGAAGAGTATGCATACTGAATGGAAGAAGATAAAGAAACATAAACTAACTTACCTGTTCTCTTCTGAAGTCTTCATTGACCGTCAACTCCTTGAACATTTCCTTAGGCCCGAATTGTTCCATCCCAAAGTTCATTTCATCTCTGAGATACCTGGCATTGAGTGCCTTGAGCACTCGCTCGTCATGATGAGATAACAGTTTATTGAAGTCTACCAGCTGTAAAACATGAGTGGGAAGCGAGGGTTGTTTGAAAAATGAGGGATATTCTTGCATGAATGTAAAACATTGTTTATGTAACACTTGCGAAATGAAATGTTTGAGGACGTCAATGGGATTTACCAGGAAAGACAGACTACGAAACGAGGACATCAGAAGCAGAGTGGGCATAACTTCATGCACCGAATAAATTGAAAGACAACAAATGCAGTGGTTTGGACATTTAATGAGAATGGAATACAACAAACCACCAATAACAGCATGCAATAAAAGAGATCAAGTACTAGATCCAAGGAAGATCAAGAAAAAATGGATAGACAATATCAAGACCACACTAAATAAACACGAATATAAAACAAGAAGCGCGACTCATCTGGCCCTGGAACAAAAATTAAAGCTCCCACCCCTACGCTTAACAGTAACGCTTAACCAATGCCATCATCCACTAAAAGGAAAGACACTAGACAAGGTAATTATATGAATATCGTATTATATTCTGGTAGACGTAGAGGATCAGGGTTTTTCCTTACACATCTGTCTTTAGTACTGGTTTGTGTTTGTGCAAACACTGTTCGATCGAACCATACCTGATTATTCTGTGTCTAGTTATAACGAAGCGTTTGAGAAAGACACTCCTCAGTGAGTCATTTTTAAGAATGGCTCGCTGGTTGTGTTCGTAAGGACGCTTGTATTGCTAGGCTAGGCGATGGGTGTCGTAAGTGGTTCGAATCCTGTTTGTCTATTTGTTTTTTCGGAAGCTCTTAATACCTGTACACTGTTTATTTGTTGATCATATTCTTTGCTTTCGTTGCTTCCTCTGAGGTTCTTGTAAAAAAACAACAACTCCATGTTCTCATCTTTAGTACTGGCAATAGCTTGAAATGTTGTCAACATTCCTTACCATGAAATTACACTATCCAGATCTTTCTTTCTCTGTAGATCTTTGTCTTGTCAACCATTGATTTCTCCGGTTGTTATCACGTATTATAAACATCATGTTTACAACATGTCCTAATAATGATGGTTGTATTGTCCTGATGTTGTCATTGATTCTTGTGTGTTGTACTGCTTTCCGAATATCTGCTTCTGATCTCCATATCGACCACTTGTTAACCACTCTGTGTGGTATGTATGTGATCTGAGCCTAAGAGCATGTCCTAATAATGATGGTTGTATTGTTCTGATGTTGTGCATTGACTTCTGTGTGTTGTACTGCTTTCCGAATATCTGCTTCTTCCGATCTCTCCATATCGACTACTTGTTAACCACTGGTGGTATGTATGTGATCTGAGCCTAAGAGCATGTCCTAATAATGATGGTTGTATTGTTCTGATGTTGTGCATGACTTTGTGTGTTGTACTGCTTTCCGAATATTTTCTCTATTCCAACGCTCCATACGACCACTGTGTGATTTGTATGGATCTGAGCTCAAGATCGATTTACGTTGTGTATGCGCCTACATAGGTAGCACATCCGATTCTGCGCTTTTTATTTACTAGGTGCATCCCTAGTGTTACATTAATGCTTTACGATATGCCTTGTGGATCGCAGTGGTACTATTCTTTGCTCTTGCGAGTTCGGCACCACGGGCTACCCTAGTAATAAAAAGATTGCAGAAATCGGATGCTGGTCATTTATAGGCGCATAACTGGCACAACGTATAATCGCTCTTAGGCTCAAATCACACAAGATCACAAGAGTGATTGACAAGTGGTCGATATGGAGCGGTTGAAGAAGAAGAAGAAATACTACTTTGGTTACCTGAAATAAATCTCCATCCATCCCCGAGGCCTCCATGTCATCTTGATTATATCTAGTCACCAGATCACACCTACATGGATTAATGACTTAATGAATCAATCATTAATTCAATCAATTAATGAGTAACTTGATTAATGAATCAATTAATGAGTAACTTGATGAATGAATCAATTAATGAGTAACTTGATGAATGAATCAATTAATGAGTAACTTGATGAATTAATTAATTAATGAGTAACTTGATGAACTAATTAATTAATGAGTAAATTGATGAACGAATCAAGTAATGAGTAACTTGATTAATGAATCAATTAATGAGTAACTTGATGAACGAATCAAGTAATGAGTAACTTGATTAATGAATCAATTAATGAGTAACTTGATGAACGAATCAATTAATGAGTAACTTGATGAATGAATCAATTAATGAGTAACTTGATGAAGGAATCAAGTAATGAGTAACTTGATTAATGAATCAATTAATGAGTAACTTGATGAACGAATCAAGTAATGAGTAACTTGATTAATGAATCAATTAATGAGTAACTTGATGAACGAATCAATTAATGAGTAACTTGATGAATGAATCAATTGATGAGTAACTTTATGAATAAATCAATTAATGAGTAACTTGATGAATGAATCAATTAATGAGTAACTTGATGAATGAATCAATTAATGAGTAACTTGATGAACGAATCAATTAATGAGTAACTTGATGAACGAATCAATTAATGAGTAACTTGATGAACGAATCAATTAATAACACAGCGGCATACTTAATTAGTGAAGGACTATTGAGCAATCATCTGTCCGAGTGGTCACCGGGCCCAAATTGGGTGTAAAGAATAGAACCACTGTTACCTGCCACGCATGTCGTAAGAGGTGACATGGAGGCTGGGCGTGTGGCTAGCTACCCACACCGTAAAAACACCAGATGGCTACAGAACGGAGAGTGAACCGAGTAAATGCTGGATGAAACCCGGGACACATCGCCGAAGGATAAGCACCAGAGCTCCAAATGGTGCTGAAGATGTGACTAAAACACGCAATGCTAAGGTTGCATGAATCAGATTTCCACATGAATAGAATTTATGGAAGTCTGGTACATCGGTCTGGGCGTGATCGCGAGAGGAGAGAGAGAATCAATCATCACGCCCGAGTGGTTACCGGGGCCCAATTTTGGGATGCAAAGAATAGAACCACGGTTACCTGCCACGCATGTCGTAAGAGGCGACTAAGGAGGTTTGATGAAATTGATGCATGTGTCCGTAGGGAATGCTAACCCGAAACAAATGCTTGCAGAAAACGGATGCACCAGGCCATAAGGCGCATAACATGGTGCAACGACCCTCACAATGAGGAATGGGATAACGGATTCTACGGTCGCCAATCTGCCTCTGAGATTTAGCCACGCTGTAAGAATGTCAGACTCACCATCACGAGGTGGCCAAAACTTACTGCAGGAAGAGGTCGGCACAAACGGGGAAGCAGAAATCATAGGAATTATATCCTGCAGAACTGCCCCCAGTATACAGACTTGAGAAGAAAGAGGTGGCCACTTACACTAGTGTCCAAGACAAAATGTATGGCGTGGCTGATCATCTGAGACAGACGGCTGCCTTTATTAGAGAATCTGAAATTCCAATCTAGTGAGAACGCAGAAGAAGAAGAGAAAATCAATCATCAATCAGTCAAACAATCAATGAATAAATTATTGAGTACTTAAAAAGCAATCACGCAATCATCGGAACAATCAATGCAATGATGCGGTTTCAGAAAAATAAAAATTTTTGGTGCTTGAAAAGTTGTAAGTACTTGATCACCTGTGTGTTACCGGGGTCCTCAAGGGAAGCAAAGAATAGTACCACTGCGACCTACAATGCATGTCGTAAGAGACGACTGAGGTAATAGGGAAGCTGTCCTAGTAAATAAAAGGCGTCGCAGAAATCGGATGTGATTACCCACTTGTAGGTGCATAACTGGCACAATTGTATGTATTTGATAAGAAAGTTGTATGTATTTGATAAGAAAGTTGTATGTATTTGATAAGAAAGTTGTATGTATTTGATAAGAAAGTTGTATGTATTTGATAAGAAAGTTGCATGTATTTGATAAGAAAGTTGTATGTATTTGATAAGAAAGTTGTATGTATTTGATAAGAAAGTTGCATGTATTTGATAAGAAAGTTGTATGTATTTGATAAGAAAGTTGTATGTATTTGATAAGAAAGTTGTATGTATTTGATAAGAAAGTTGCATGTATTTGATAAGAAAGTTGTATGTATTTGATAAGAAAGTTGCATGTATTTGATAAAAAGTTGTATGTATTTGATAGAAAGTTGATGTATTTGATAAGAAAGTTGCATGTATTTGATACAAAAGTTGCATGTATTTGATAAGAAAGTTGCATGTATTTGATAAGAAGTTGCATGTATTTGATAAAGAAGTTGCATGTATTTGATAAGAAAGTTGTATGTATTTGATAAGAAACTTGTATGTATTTGATAAGAAAGTTGTATGTATTTGATAAAAGTTGTATGTATTTGATAAAAAGTTGCATGTATTTGATAAG
This sequence comes from Arion vulgaris, assembly GCA_020796225.1. NCBI lineage: Eukaryota > Metazoa > Mollusca > Gastropoda > Stylommatophora > Arionidae > Arion > Arion vulgaris. The sequence continues at coordinate 7,149,571 of CM036761.1, forward strand.
AAAGTTGATGTATTTGATAAAAAGTTGTATGTATTTGATAAGAAAGTTGTATGTATTTGATAAGAATGTTGCATGTATTTGATAAGAAAGTTGCATGTATTTGATACAAAAGTTGTATGTATTTGATAAGAAAGTTAGCAACGCATACCATAATATAAAGTCTAAGAGCTCATACAACTGAATTCTTCCCTGTTCTTCAAATTGTGATTTCATATGCTTGACTCTGTTGACTAATTTCAGTGGTGATATCACTAGTCCACACATCTACACAGAATTATATGGCAAACGAAAAACAACAATTAGAGAGAATATTAAACAAAAATAAAGCAAATCTTACAATAATCTTCTTCTTCTTCTTGCGTTGTTCTTTACGACCAATTTAATCACTCTTGTGATATGTTTGATCTTTGCAAGAACGTGTATATTGTGCAATTGGTTTAGTAGGCCCCTAAACGCATAGACTTCTCACGTTTTAGAACATGCATCCGATTTCAGCCAAACCTCCTTAGTCGCCTCTTAGACATGCCTGGCAGGTAATAGTGGTTCTATTTTTAAACCTCAAATTTGGGCACAGGTAACCACTGGGAGCTGTTCAATAATAAAACGAATACACATGTTCTCTCTCTGTATATATATATATATCTCTTTCACTCTCTCTCTCGTCTGTGGTACCCTTAACGTTTAGAACATCAACAAATGCATGTCTTTCTTCTTTATTCTTGATCGTTCTCTGTATTGTGTTCCAGCTGTGATTCATTTCTTTCAGTACTTACTCTATTACTGTTCTCCTCCATTTTGTTTTGGGTCTTTCATGTTTTTGTTTACCCTCTGGTGTCTATGTCAGTGCAGTTTCGTGATGTAGTTAGTTCCATGTATCACTGTCCGATCCATGTCCAGCTTTTCTTTAGATGATGGTGCTCATATTCTTTGTTGATACTGTATAAGCAGTTTTGGTTAGAGACTAATATGGAGCTCATCCACGCTTTTGAATGGCACGCCATCCATTGAGAGTCATTTGAAGCATGAACTCGTAGCTTGAAAACAATCTTAGGTCTCTGAAAAATGCATTCATTAACAGAACGACGTGGTCTGGATTAGAACCCATGACCTTCGGGATACAAAGCAAATAAAAGATTTAAAGATGACTCAAAGTTCTGAGCAAGATTTGTCGGTCAAGTTTCATCCCTTTCATGTCAATGTGTTCGTACGCATATATGCTAGCATTAGTTGTATAATCTTTCAAAACTGGAAATTGAACAATTATACAGTCTATTAATTACTATTCCAATAGTAATTAAGTTATAGCGCAGCAGTAATTATGATCATCATCAGGTGCTGTCTCCACATCGAAGGTTGGAGCAATGAATCTCCATCATCTCTGTCTTTCCTTGGTGTTGCCACTGCCAGACTGTAATCTGTCCATTTCTTAAAGTTTCTCTCCCACTTATCTCTCGGTCTTCCTCTTGCTCTCCCCCAACTTTCCTCTAGTAAAGATTTTATCATGGTGTCATGTCTTTTATGTGCCCAAAATACTTTACTTGTCTGAATTTTATTTCTTAATAATTGTTTCTTCATGCCTAGTTTTCCTAACACTTGTTTATTTGTCTGTTTTTCTGTCCATGAAACTCTGCCTATTCTTCTATATATCCACATCTCAAATGCATCAATTCTGTCTTCTAACTGCTTGTTCGTTGTCCACGTTTCTGAGTCAATGTTGCGATATTACAATGTTGCGATATTACAATGTTCCGATTAATGTTACGATATTAATGAGCAATTCAGTTATGGTTGAACCAGTAATTGTGATGTTAATGACACCATAGAGGTGCAGCAGCACACGTCTGATGATGCTGGTGTCGGCATCGCTTACGATGGACGACTATTACTAAGTTATGTCTGAAGCAAGTAATTGTGATGTTAATGAGCCGACCTCTTGTATCCATTGTATCGGGGCAACATTGATCTTTGAGGCCCACTGTCTGTTGGTAATCTGCTTATGTGGCCGAATCATTTAATTTGTTGTTTCTTGATGAAGTCTAGTACTAATGTTGTACCCACTGTTTTCCTGATGTCTTCATTTCTCAACCTGTCTCTTCTTGTTACACCCAGCATTCTGCGTAGACACTTCATCTCTACACATAATTCTGGGGGTAACAAGAAGATACATATACTCTAGAAGAGCTTTTATTTCCACAGAGATACCACAGAGAGAAATGTTGCTCCGATACAGTGGACACAAAGCAAAAGACCGGCCACGCAAAGGTGGATCTCAGAGATAACAGAGGCGACGAAAACACTATTTATGAAGCACACACAGAAGCCCGTGCTAGAAATCTCTTTTTACCCTGAAGCTGTGAGGCAAATCAGGATTGGAGAGGAGAAAGAAAGACAAGATGCATAGAGAGGCTCGCTCCATGTGTCTCCTTTTTCGACCTGACACTGACAGGCAAAACAGGATTAGAGAATAGATAGATAGATTATTTTTTTAAATGATTTGTTCATGGTTATTTGAATTTTGTGGCTAAAATGTTCTACTTGATAGGGTAGCCAGCCCTACGCGAAACTTTACTTTAGTCACATTTTACAACATACCCTGTAGATTACAGTGCTACTCTCCATTGCTCCCCTTACGAGCCTCGGCAATACACGCACGAATCTCTTTCTTACATAAGAAGATCTCAGCCTGCAGTGCACGAACTCCGTAGCACCAGCGAGGGCCGACAATGTAATTTGGGAAGATAATGAAAATGTAGCAAGAATTGTATTTTATTCTTTTAAATAAATGTTGCATAGGCAGGGGCTTTGCAGCCTATTCTAATCGATTTTCAACAACGAAGGGTTTTATTACAAGTTCGATGCAAACATTGAGCCTTGTTCCAAGTGTGACAGCTAAAATTTGTACTTACTCCAATACTCGGTGTCCGAGCATGTGCATAGCCTTTGACATCGTGCGTGTGTTCCAGTCAGCTGTGTGCATGTTGTATGTTAAGTGAAGTGCCTGGTACAGAAGATTCAGGTCAAACGCACGTTGAACATTCTGTAGAGAAAGAGTGTAGCTATTAATAACACACGCCCATTGTCTCAGGTTTTGAATATTTATAAATCATGGAAATGTTCCTTTGAACAATTGGTCAATACAGGGGAGAGGAGGGGAGGGAGGAGGAGGAGGAGGAGAGGGTCTATGTGGCAAAGAGGTTATGTGTTCACCTCCTGCAGGTCGACTGGGGACAGCCCAAGGCTGACGGCGAGCGAACCCAGTAAATGCTGGCTCAAACTGGACACATCGCCGATGGATAAACACCAGAGCTCTAAATGGCGCTAACGATGTGACGAAGCACACCCATGCTAAGGCTGCATGAATCAGATTTCCACACGAATAAGGCAAAATTTATGGAGAAATCTGGTACATCAGTCTAAGCGGTGATCGCGAGAGAGAGATGCGTTCGCCTCTCGTTGTAAAGGTACTCAATTTGCTGCCTCGTGGAGCCCTAGGGATATTCTCAGAGATCCTGATCTCCTGATCAAGTTCTATCGGAGACGGACGATAAAATGTAGGGCACGTGCTCAAGTTGATCACGTAAAAGAACCATTGGTAGCTCCAAATCCAGGTAAAAACAAAGGTAATGTTGAAAATTTGATTCCAGACACGAAGATATTCTTCTTCTTCTTCTAGCGCTCCATATCGACCACTTGTTAAAACACTCTTTGCGATTTGTATATGATCTGAGCATAAGAGCAATTCTATGTTGTGCCAATTGTGCACCTAAAAGTAGGCCAGCACATACAATTTATGCGAAGCTTTTTTTACTAGGTAGCTTCCTAGGCCCCTACTTCAGTCGCCTCTTACGACATGCCTTGTAGATCACAGTGTTACTATTCTTTGCTCCCTTTGCGAGCCCTGACATCACACGGGCGAGACACGAAAATAAGAAATATTGACCCCCACCTTGACCTCCATTCCCAGTTCGTCAAACTTGATACCAAAGCTGTCATTATGTATATGCTTTTGAAGAGGTCTCAGAAACTTAGAGACAAACATGGGAGATAAGAAAATAAAACAATATTAACAATAACAAATAAGGAGATAAGAAAATAAAACAATATAACAATAACAAATAAGGAGATAAGAAATAAAACAATATTAACAATAACAAATAAGGGAGATAAGAAAATAAAACAATATTAACAATAACAAATAAGGGAGATAAGAAAGTAAAACAAGATTAACAATAACAAATAAGGGAGATAAGAAAGTAAAACAAGATTAACAATAACAAACATGGGAGATAAGAAAGTAAAACAAGATTAACAATAACAAATAAGGGAGATAAGAAAGTAAAACAAGATTAACAATAACAAACAAGGGAGATAAGAAAGTAAAACAAGATTAACAATAACAAATAAGGAGATAAGAAATAAAACAAGATTAACAATAACAAATAAGGGAGATAAGAAAGTAAAACAAGATTAACAATAACAAATAAGGAGATAGAAAGTAAAACAAGATTAACAATAACAAACAAGGGAGATAAGAAAGTAAAACAAGATTAACAATAACAAATAAGGGAGATAAGAAAGTAAAACAAGATTAACAATAACAAATAAGGGAGATAAGAAAGTAAAACAAGATTAACAATAACAAACAAGGGATAGAAAGTAAACAAGATTACAATAACAAATAAGGAAAATAAAAGCAAATCATCATCATCAAGTAGCGTTTTCCTTCCGGAATTTGGCTCCCATGACTACAGTCCTCAAAAACTTTCTGTTCTGTGCAAGTTGACCGGCGTCAGCAGCAGTCATTCTCAGATCGTCATTGGCATCTTGCACCCATTGTCTTCTAGGTCTTCCTTTCATTCTTCTTCCAATCACCATTCCTTCCAAAATTATTTCTCCCAGACACTCATGTCGTTTGATGTGTCCGAAATATATAATTGTCCTTGATTTTTCTGCTCTTAAATAGCCAACTCTCTTTAATATCAAACTGTTGCAGAACAGAAGCATTTGTTCTTTTCTCTGTTCATGATATTCTACATACTCTTCTGTAGCATTTGCTCTCATAGGCATTACTGATCTCCGCCGCTTTGTTAATGGTCCATGTCTCACAACCATATGTTGCCAAGGAAAAATAAGCAGGTTCATGGATGCTTTTGGCATTAATCTGTTATGAACGATAATTCTCTTATCCTTGCTACCGTTGTGCGTTCTAGTCAAATTCATGTCTCTCTATTTTGGGAAGCTGTTTCGCAAGGGTGTGCTCTATTGAATCTTTGTGGTCTCTATAGAGTGGAGGTACTATGCTTGCCGCTGACTAAAAAGTACCCAATTTATTTTCAGTGCGGATTTTTTTTCCATTTCCTTCCTGATCTCAGTGTAGGTGAGACTGTGTGTCTAGTCCTATCAGAGACGAGCAAAAGACGCACGTCTTGATTTCAGCTTGAGCAAATAAAATAACAACTGAAGAGGTAAACGCCCATAAACCTAGGCTGGACATTTAATGTCAGGAAACAATTTACTAAAAATGCAATTGTGTCTAGTATTTACCATTTTAAAATTACACAAGGGACCCTTTTTTGGAGCTACGGAGTTTGTGCACTGCCCCTGAGATCTTCGTGTATAAAGAAAGAGATCGAATCAGAGACGGTTATTGATAAAACTGTATCTTCTTCTTTGAACGCTCCATATCGATCACTTGTTAACCACGCTTTGCGATTTGCATGTGATCTGAGTAAGAGCGATTGTACGTTGTGCCAGTTATGCGTCTACAAGTAGGCCTGCACATCTGATTTCTGCTACGCTTTTTATTCACTAGGGTAGCTTCCCTAGGCTCCTACCTCAGTCGCCTCTAACGACATGCCTTGTAGGAGGCAGTGTTACTATTCTTTACTTCCCTTGCGAGCCCTGACAACACACGGGCGCCACAAAAGTGCAATGATGATGGTCTTATCAATCAATCAATCAATCAATCAATCAATCAATCAATCAATCAATCAATCAATCAATCAATAGATCGATCAATCCGGAATAAAACGAGATCTTGACGTAGCTATCTCTCGCAACCCTGGAGAAAACTGTTGACTTTATTCCACCCCTAAGTCTGACGATAGAACACAAATAATAAGCTTGAACGAGAAAGAAAAAGTTGAAAAGATACTCACCCCCAGGGCCCTGCATAAGCACCTGGAAATAAAAACGAAGAAACATAAAACACTTATTAGGTAAGTGTGTCAACACAAATAAATTACAACTTCTTCTTCTTCTTCCTCTGACTCTTCTTATTCGTCTTCAAGCTCCTCTTCTTCGTCTAGAAAAATCTTCTTCTAATTCCTCTCCGTTCCTCGTGGAGCATAAGGCCTCAACTGTTGTCTTTCAGTTTCCTTGGTTTCTGGAGGTTTTCTTTATCACGTTCTAGAACAATCTGGCATCCTTCAGTAACAAAACTTATTGAGAGAAAATGAAAATAGACAAATAATGTAGTTTGATTACATACAAATATATGAGCAATTGATTGATTGATTGATTGATTATTTGATGAAGTCTCTCACTAGTCACACTGCGATATTCTTTTTGGGGCCTTAGATAGTGTATACACATCTCATTCTGTAGCACTCCAAGCACTTCAGTCCAGAAAATTGCCAGGTCTACAGAGCCTACTGTCTAAATTGTCCAAGCAGCGCAGGGTTGTCTTGCAGTGGATACCCTCTCACTGTGGAATACCAGGAAATGAAACAGCAGACCGATTGGCCAAGGAAGGTGCTGCAGGAGAGCAGCCGGATGTGCCAGTTACCTACCACCAAAAGAAAAGGATGATTAAATCAATGAGAAAGCCACAAATACCAACACAAGACGATTACTATAATATGAGCAGATTGGAACAAGTTGTGATTCTGCGCCTTAGAACAGGACACAATCGGCTCCGCAGCCACATGTATACAAAATTCAAGATTGGCAATTCAGCCATGTGTACATGTGGACAGGCAAACCAGACTGCAGAGCACATACTTCAAGACTGCCCCAAATATGATACACTGAGGCAAACTCACTGGCCTAACGAAACAACACTCGACATAAAACTACACGGACCTCTGTGTGAGCTACAAAAGACAGTGAAGTTCATACAAGAGACAACATTGAATATATAGACATATTTCAAGCGAACGAAAGGAAGGAAGGAGGATCTCATTCTGTTTCTTCTGGTAAAATTGATGACTATCTCCAACTCTCTCACCTGTCACACTGCCATCTTTCTGTCTTGTGCTTTAGATAGGGAATACATGTTTTCGTATTTAACAAAGAGCTTCTGACCGAGTAGATTAGAGCGCAGCTCCCATGCAGGAGATATGTGTTCAATTCACGATAAGGCCAAGGAATTTGTCCTGTTATGGGCATAAATGAAAAATCCTAACCTGAACAGCTTCACGGCGACTGCACTAGCAATGTGTTAGCTATTAAATTCCTCAGGCTAGCGTCCACATGTCCTACATCGCCAAAAAAGCGGTGCTACAGTCAGTAACTACAGTTTTGTTTTTTATTACATTTTAAAATTTTATTTCTTCTGATAACTTTTCTCAAGTCTCTCACCTGTCACACTGTTTTATTCCTTTTTTATAATAATAATAATAATTCCTCTCGTACCGTTATACGTTACATATGACCTGCAAGTAATTTCTCCATACCGCTCTATCCTGGGCAACTCGCTCAATCTCCTCCATGGAACTGAGACCGATATTTCCTGCCTCTCTCAGCAAAGTTCGTTTCAGGGTCTCCTTAGGTCGACCTCTCTTTCTTGAACCCTTTGCATCCCACTTCAATGCAGGTTTGATATTCGTTGATCATTTCTCCTCAAGGTGTGCCCAACATATCTCCATCTTCTCTTTCTTATAACAGTTGTCATTAGTGGTTGACCAGACATGTCTCAGATTTCATCACTTCTCTGGCATATGTTAGGATTGATACAACATTTGAATTGAAAATTCGTAATTTAGTTTAATACTATATAACTTGCAGTTCCATATTTTATTTAGACTTTAAAAGCTGATGTTGCTTTGCTAATTCGTATCATAATTTCTTTTTAACATTTCCTGTGCAATCAAAATTGCTACCTAAATAGGTGAACTGCTCTGTTATTTTTATCATTTTAGATTCCAGTGTCGCCGAGTGGTTACCGGGGCCCACATTTGGGGTGTAAAGAATTGAACCACTGTTACCTGCCATGCATGTCGTAAAAGGCGACTAAAGAGGTTTGGCTGAAATCGGATGCATGTGTCCTAAACGTGTAGAAGTCTATGCGTTTAGGGGCCTACAAACCAATGTGCAACGTATACACGTTCTTGGCAAAGATCAAACATATCACAAAGAGTGATTAAAATTGGTCGTAAAGAACGAACGCAAATGAAGAAGAAGAAGAAGATTCCAGTGTGATATCTGCATTACTTCCCATAGGTGTCTTCATTATATTTGTTTTTTTCATAGCTGATCTGCAGTCCAACGTTTGATGCTATAGATGACAAATCCTCGATAGTCCTAGAAAAAGTGCACGTTTGCCATGGTAACAGCGGTTGGATACAAACATGCTATTTATAACCTGTCTTTTAACTTACATACATATGATTGAAACAGGTAACTACAGGAAATAATTACTACATTACTTACGCTAACTCATTCCAGGTCATGAAGTCTTTACTTGCCGGATATTGCAGGTGAAACATGTCAAGGCAGACTCCACTAACTGCTTTAAAACGTTAAGACTCACGGAATCGCAATTCAAGTTCTATTAACCGAGTTTGCACCTAAGCGCTAATTTCAGACACGCAAGAAAGTAATGTCGTTTATTAACATATCGTTTTAATGCAACTCGTAGGTACCAATTAAAATATTATTCTTAAAATCACAGTATGTCTGATATGAGATCTGATCGAAATATAGACGATGAGAATTTCAGTTAATGCGCATATACGTCTTTCCTGTCCGAAAAGAGTAAAAGAAGGACAATACAAATCTGACACCCGTGTGATTACCGGGGTCCGAACTCGGGTTAAAGAATAGAACCACTATTATCTACCACACGGCGAAAGCGGAGGTTTGGCGTGGGATTAGCTACCCCACCCTGTAAAAACACTGAGCTATTAAAAACCCCATAACCGAGCGTATGAGAGCTTACAAGGCCTTGGTTTAAGACCTATGCTTCCTTAGAGACGAAGAGTAAGGGAGCAATAAGAAGAAAACCCTTAGTAATAGAAGTCCATATTTAAACAGTATTAACAACGTTAGTATATTGCAATATTATTATGTATCTCTGGTATCATTATACGTTACATAGGGCCTATAAGATGAGCACACGGAGTTTTTTATCAAGAACCCCAGAGGAAGCACCGGAAGTAACGAATATGATCAACAAATAAACAGGGTACAGGTATTAAGAGCTTCCGCGTGTTGTCGGAATTCTCAAGGAGCAAAGAATAGTAACACTGCGACCTACAAGGCATGTCGTAAGAGGCGACTGAGGAAGAGGTCTATGGAAACTACCTAGTAAGTAAAAGCTTCGCAGAAATCGGATGTGCTGGCCCACATGTCGGTGCATAACTGACACAATGTACAATCGCTCTTAGGCTCAGATCACATACAAATAATAAAGAGTGGTTAACATATGGAACGTTCAAAGAAGAAGAAGCAGAGTTCGATATTTCTCGCATTTCTCAGTAAAAGTTGTTTCAGAGTTTCCATAGGGTGCCCCTTATTTCTTGAGCCCCATGCTTCCGTCTTCAATGCCAGACTTGTGTTGACAACATGACATTCTTCTTCTTCTTCTTCTCCTTCTTCTTCTTCTTCTACTTCTTCTACTTCTTCTACTTCTTCTACTTCTTCTTCTTCATCTTCTTCTTCTTCTTCTCCTTCTTCTTCTTCTTCTTCTTCTTCTACTTTTTTACTTCTTCTACTTCTTCTACTTCTTCTACTTCTTCTACTTCTTCTACTTCTTCTACTTCTTCTACTTCTTCTACTTCTTCTACTTCTTCTTCTTCATCTTCTTCTTCTTCTTCTCCTTCTTCTTCTTCTTCTACTTCTTCTACTTCTTCTTCACTTCTACTTCTTCTACTTCTTCTACTTCTTCTACTTCTTCTTCTTCATCTTCTTCTTCTTATTTAATAATAGAATGCTACTTGATATTTTCTTCTTTGATTTAATCTCACGTAGTGTACACATCCAGTATGGGTGTGAAGCATGGACATTTAACAAAGCAGTGGAAAAACATATGTGCTTTTGAATATAAGTGTTACAGAAGAGTCATCCGTACATCATGGATAGAGAAGACATAGATACATCCAGAAAGAACTCAAAATCAAAGAAAACTGACTGATGCTAAAAATAAGAATAAGAAAATTGAAGTAGTTTGGACATATAAAGAAATATGAAGTAGTTTGGACATGATTGAAGAAAAATGAAGTAGTTTGGACATATAAAGAAAAATGAAGTAGTTTGGACATGATTGAAGAAAAATGAAGTAGTTTGGACATGATTGAAGAAAATTGAAGTAGTTTGGACCTGATTGAAGAAAATTGAAGTAGTTTGGACCTGATTGAAGAAAAATGAAGTAGTTTGGACATGATTGAAAAAAAATGAAGTAGTTTGGACATGATTGAAGAAAATTGAAGTAGTTTGGACCTGATTGAAGAAAAATGAAGTAGTTTGGACCTGATTGAAGAAAAATGAAGTAGTTTGGACCTGATTGAAGAAAAATGAAGTAGTTTGGACCTGATTGAAGAAAAATGAAGTAGTTTGGACCTGATTGAAGAAAAATGAAGTAGTTTGGACCTGATTGAAGAAAAATGAAGTAGTTTGGACATATAAAGAAAAATGAAGTAGTTTGGACATGATTGAAGAAAAATGAAGTAGTTTGGACATGATTGAAGAAAATTGAAGTAGTTTGGACCTGATTGAAGAAAATTGAAGTAGTTTGGACCTGATTGAAGAAAAATGAAGTAGTTTGGACATGATTGAAAAAAAATGAAGTAGTTTGGACATGATTGAAGAAAATTGAAGTAGTTTGGACCTGATTGAAGAAAAATGAAGTAGTTTGGACCTGATTGAAGAAAAATGAAGTAGTTTGGACCTGATTGAAGAAAAATGAAGTAGTTTGGACCTGATTGAAGAAAAATGAAGTAGTTTGGACCTGATTGAAGAAAAATGAAGTAGTTTGGACCTGATTGAAGAAAAATGAAGTAGTTTGGACCTGATTGAAGAAAAATGAAGTAGTTTGGACATATAAAGAAAAATGAAGTAGTTTGGACCTGATTGAAGAAAAATGAATGGTTGGAGAAACCCGTTATGGAAGGAGACATCCCGACAAAAAAGAGAAGAGGAAGACCACGGAGAAGATGGATTTAAGATATCCTCTTCTTCTTCTTCGAGCGCTACATATTGACCACTTTTTAACCACTCTGTGTGATTTGTATGTGACCTGAGCCTAAGAGCGATTGTACGTTGTGCCAGTTATGCGCCTACACGTAGGCAAGCACATCCGATTTCTGCGGCGCTTTTTATTTACTAGTATAGCTTCCATAGACCCTACCTCAGTCGTTTCTTATGACATGCCTTGAAGGTAGCAGTGGTTCTATTATTTGCTTCCCTTGCGGGCCCCAGAAACATACGTGCGAATTTGATGATGATGATGCTATTTGATAACATTTTGCAAAACTAAAAAAACACCAAACACATAATTTCTACACATATTTCCACATACGATCTACTCGCAGAGTTTTACAAACAGGAACCTCCTGCATAATGGTACCACATGCACTGAGTTATACTACAGTCTGGTGTCAGATTTTGATTGGTCGTAGAGGAAACCACAAGAACTGGCTTATGCCAATACGTAACGATATTAAAATAATGCATTAACATATTCTCTTCTAACCCCTTACACTTCGTGTTTTAAACACTCCTGGCTGACTTATATTACAATGTATAAGGAATTAACCAGTATTGGCTTTGCGTCATGTTAAAGACTACTGCGAGCCACTTTATCGGCTCAGAGGTGCGTAAGGGTTAACTAAAACAGTGTCTTCGACAATTGTCGAAATTTATCGATATTTGTCGACATTTATTTCTGATAGTGTCAACGATTTCGATATTGTTCATATTAAGTTGTAAAACTGACTAGAATCGACAACTCTGCCCGTCTGCCCAGCGTGTTCGTAGCGTGTTGGACTACGGGTGACTATCCCTCTGTGTGTGCGGGTTCAATTCCGCGGGATGGCAGAAAAAGCCACAGATTCCCCAGATTTACGGTGTTCGTGGCACCGAACAGAAGGGTTACGATGTCCATGGCAACGAGCCGAAGAGCTGTAAAGCTCAAGTGCTTCTGGATCGGAAAAAATCAACAAAATCGACAACTCTACACTCAGAAACTACACATTCGACAACTCTACACTCAGAAACCACACATTCAACAACTCTACACTCAGAAACCACACATTCGTCCCAACTTCTTGAACACAATACCAACGAACTTTCTCCTTTCCCAGAAAAAAAGTAATGTATTTATAACGGGATAGACTCGAGAAATAACACTCTGAAATTAAACACATTGTCTAACACATACACTACCAAACCTTCAGCAATAATCCACACACAAATAATACGTATATATATGAATATCAGATAACACACTACTAACACGTTTACATCATGAGGCCCCGACCATCAACATAGACGCGTAACTAATGTCAACATTTCGAAAAGTAGGCCAAGTAACTGGTTTCGCTTTTGGCTCTCTAAATTATTTTTTAATCCCGTAAGATAACGGATAAATACTTTATAATACTGAAACTAAACAGATATATTAAAGAAAGCGTGTCGTTTTAATCAAAGGTTAAGTCGGAAAATTTGTGTAAATAAGTTTTAGAGTGTTGTGTATATAAGTGTTGAACTTTCTAGAACAATTGTTTTGGTTTATTATAATAACTTTCACTTTTGTGTAGTTAGAAATCTGGAACACTTGACAAGGTGCGAGATATATATCAGTGATTCTCAAAATACAGAAGTAGTGACATTCGCCAGAGAGGAAAACACTACCAACATCTCCATCGATAATCATCTACTAAATCAAGCAAAGATTTCACATACCTGGGGAGCATTTTTCAGCAAATGGAAGAATAACTAATGAAATTCAACACAGATGCAACAAAGCAAATCAAATGATAGGGCAAATGGCGCCAATTTTAAGATGCAAACACGTCACCATGAACACAAAAGAGCAATGTTCAACACAATCTTTCTCCCACATTATGTTACCAGTGCCAAACCTGGACGCTGACAACAAACGATAGAAGAAAACTAGTCACAACAGAGATGAAGTGTCTACGCAGAATGCTGGGTGTAACAAGAAGAGACCGGTTGAGAAATGAAGACATCAGGAAAAAGTGGGTACAACATCAGTACCCACTTTACTTTATCAAGAAACAACAAATTAAATGGTTCGGCCACGTAAGCAGATTACCATCAGACAGTGCACCCCAAAGAGCAATGCTGCTCCGATACAATGGGTACAAAGCAAAGGCCGGCCACGCAAAGATGGACCTCAGAGATAACAGAGGCGACGAAAGAGACTATCTACGAAGCGCATACTAGGGCCCGTTTTAGAAATCTCTTCCTGACCTGACGCTGTGAGGCATACAGGATTCGAGAAAGAAGAAGAAGAAGATTCTCAAAATGGGGCGTATGGTGTGCTACAGTGGACAATTTGAAAATTTTACAGGGAACATTTTACAATTAAAAATGTTTAATTTGCCTTGTGGATGTACACATTCAAGGAAACGGCACGTGGTCACTAGCGCATGGTGTTCTTATCATAACTGTCAGCAACCCCAACATCAAATCATCGTGAGAAAAATATTTCAATTTCCGAGACATATTTTTGTTTATGAGTTACCACGCGCTTTCCTTTTCATGGAAAACGGCACGTGGTCACTAGCGCAATGTTCCTTTTGTAAGAGTGTAGAAAGAAAATACTGTAATAAACGAGCTAGCCTCATTGAAAAAGGCATCCAAAACATCTCAGTGACAGCTAAACAACAGATAATCAACAGCGTTTTGATGCCTACTCTGTGTTACCAATGCTAAACATGAACAATAAGTAAATCATTTTAAAAAATAATTACATGTGAAATGCGATGCCTACGAAAAGTTACCAACAACACAAGAAAAATATAGTCACCAACATCAGCATAAGAAAGAAAGTGGAAACAAAACCTTGCTTGAATTACATTGAGAAACAAAAAATGAAGTGGTCCTGCCCCTTAACAAGGATGAAGCTAAACTCCACGGTGTACATCATCAGGAGAGAAGACGAGAAGAAAACCACGACAAATATGGTTATATGACATAGCAGAATCCTGCCAAAAAGCAAAAATAACTATCACCCAAGCCCCTAGAACAGCGCAAGACAAAAACCGAAAACCACGACACTGGGCAACAACCTGGTAACAGTATGACGACAAAAAAAAGATTAAAGTTCCTCATTATTCAGGCCATGTAGAATATCTAAATTTTTGTCTTCTCTGTACAAGAAGCTCTAATAATTTGTCAGCAGCTCTATATTTCAAGATATTCAAATATCTTATTTATTGTTTTGTTTTTATATCAGTTGTTTGATAAAAAAGCCACATGATCGAAACGTCTCTGTTTCTAGAATTTGCAAAACTACCTTACTTTGTAATTTTGTATTTCTCCTTATGTCATAGTGAGACATTTACAATTTATTCGTTATTGTTTCGGTAATTTTTGGATTAACGAATATTTTGTCAGGGGACACAACGCTAAACAGATTGTCAATATTCCTTCACCCTGATTAATTATACTTCTTCTTCTTCTGTTCTCGTCCGCTGTGAATTCGGGCGTTATCCACGATGTCTGGTATGACGTTTCTGACTGATTTTTGCGTGAAAGTCTGCTTTATCATTTGACTGGTGTTCCTCGCCATGCAGGCGAGTCTTCGCCAACTTCAGAGTTGATTAATAAACTCAAAAGTAACATAATCTGTTATGGACATTAGCGCCAGGATTAGGAAAGGTCGACAATCCTTAGCTCTCCTGCACACAGTGTGAAAATCTGTAGCCATCTCCATTAAAACTCAATCTGCCGTATGCAATTATATTGCGAGTGCAGAAAGCTGGATTTTGTCATGATTGATGTTCCCTTCGACATGAATTGCAATTCAAGTGATGAACAGTTTGGTGTTGCAACTTTAGCGACGGCCATATGCATTTATGCGGTGCAGGTTGCTTTTGTGGCGGTACACGGCTGTTTCATTCTGGAATTAATTCACACAGGAGACATTTCACAGTTATTAGCATTTCGTGTGATTTTCGTTGGCACAGGAACGGAGCAATTATGGGGTGACCCGTTGCAGTGAAGTTGGAACCATACTTATGAACTTATGAACTAAAAGAAAGCTCAGGATATTCAGCTCAAATGTGAAATCTATGTTGCTGTATGGCTCTGAAACATGATGCACCACCAAGTTAAATACAAATAAGATTGTGAACCTTGTAAACAGACTTCTTCGGCGTATTCTCAAACTGAGATGGTACGACAAAGTTGCAAATACAGATCTGTGGATAAGAACAGAACAGGAACACATGACGATCCAGTTCAGGAAGAAAAAATGATCATGAGCTGGGCGTCTTTCTTTTCTCCCAATCCTGTTGTGCCTGCCTACCAGCGTCAAGATAAGAAGAGATTTCTAGAACCAGACTTTGTGTGTGCTTCATAAAATAGTGTCTTTCGTCGCCTCTTTTATCTCTGAGGTTCACCTTTTGCGTGGGCTGAGCATACTCTGCGTAACACAGAATTGAGTGTCACTGGACAAGCAGTTGAGGCTGAGCATACTCTGCGTAACACACAGTTGAGTGTCACTAGACAAGCAGTTGAGGCTGAGCATACTCTGCGTAACACAGAATTGAGTGTCACTGGACAAGCAGTTGAGGCTGAGCATACTCTGCGTAACACAGAATTGAGTGTCACTGGACAAGCAGTTGAGGCTGAGCATACTCTGCGTAACACAGAATTGAGTGTCACTGGACAAGCAGTTGAGGCTGAGCATACTCTGCGTAACACAGAATTGAGTGTCACTGGACAAGCAGTTGAGGCTGAGCATACTCTGCGTAACACAGAATTGAGTGTCACTGGACAAGCAGTTGAGGCTGAGCATACTCTGCGTAACACAGAATTGAGTGTCACTGGACAAGCAGTTGAGGCTGAGCATACTCTGCGTAACACAGAATTGAGTGTCACTGGACAAGCAGTTGAGGCTGAGCATACTCTGCGTAACACAGAATTGAGTGTCACTAGACAAGCAGTTGAGGCTGAGCATACTCTGCGTAACACAGAATTGAGTGTCACTGGACAAGCAGTTGAGGCTGAGCATACTCTGCGTAACACACAGTTGAGTGTCACTAGACAAGCAGTTGAGGCTGAGCATACTCTGCATAACAACAGTTGAGTGTCACTAGACAAGCAGTTGAGGCTGAGCATACTCTGCGTAACACACAGTTGAGTGTCACTAGACAAGCAGTTGAGGCTGAGCATACTCTGCGTAACACACAGTTGAGTGTCACTAGACAAGCAGTTGAGGCTGAGCATACTCTGCGTAACACACAGTTGAGTGTCACTGGACAAGCAGTTGAGGCTGAGCATACTCTGGTACACACAGATTGAGTGTCACTGGACAAGCAGTTGAGGCTGAGCATACTCTGCGTAACACACAGTTGAGTGTCACTAGACAAGCAGTTGAGGCTGAGCATACTCTGCGTAACACACAGTTGAGTGTCACTAGACAAGCAGTTGAGTGAAAACCACAAGGGAAACCGGAAAAGAGACATCCTAAACAGAGATGGAGATAGTCTTCTTGAGCAATTGATGGGGGCTAGACTATCCAATGAAGCAACAAAGAAAACAATCAGAAACCGAGAAAAGTGGAGGACAGCAGTTGAGGTCCTATGCTCCACGAGGAGCATAGAGGAATAAGATAAGTCAACAGTATGAAAACAAATACACAAATGTAATACAGGTTATTATTGTTTTTATTTTATTTTTTCATTATAATCAATTGTCAGAAACATGTACATTAACAGATAGACATAAATAGATTACTTTTACCTGTTACTTTTACTTTTACTTTTTATAATATATAAAAGATACGTTATAAATCAAACACTAAGATGGCTAGGGCATGTGAGAAGAATTGACAATTACCGCATACCAAAACAAATGTTGTTCTGTGAACTTTCGGAGGGGAAGAGGCACCAACGCAGACCACTGCTCAGATATAAAGAAGTCTGCAAGGCCTCAATGAATATCTTTTCTATCGGTCCCAGTAAATGGGGAAAAACTAACTGATGGCCGAGTTATGCGCAAAACAACATTACGAAAAAGTGGGGAATCTTTTGTAAATAGATTTAGGGATAAGCTGAAAGACAAGAGAGACAAGCGAAAACTCGGATGCTGTTGCAGTAAAACACTTGTCAATTGACCGTCTGTAAAGACGAAAAAATACCGTATATAAATCAAGCAAAATTATGTAATAATAGAAATAATTAATTGGATCTATGTGCAAGGAAGAAATGAGATTGTTCAGGAAATTTGCAGGAAATGGATACGATTGTGAAAAGATGGGCAAGAAACGGATAAGACTTTGTGTGGAAGGTGCAAGAAAAAGGTGTGATTGTTGATAACTGGGCAAGAAAGAGAAACGACTGTTGATAACTGGGCAAGAAAGAGACAAGACTTGAGAAATGTGTAAGGAAGGGACAAGACTGTTGAGAAATGTGTAAGGAAGAGACAAGACTGTTGAGAAATGTGTAAGGAAGAGACAAGACTATTGAGAAATGTGTAAGGAAGGGACAAGACTGTTGAGAAATGTGTAAGGAAGAGACAAGACTGTTGAGAAATGTGTAAGGAAGAGACAAGACTATTGAGAAATGTGTAAGGAAGAGACAAGACTATTGAGAAATGTGTAAGGAAGAGACAAGACTATTGAGAAATGTGTAAGGAAGAGACAAGACTATTGAGAAATGTGTAAGGAAGAGACAAGACTGTTGAGAAATGTGTAAGGAAGAGACAAGACTATTGAGAAATGTGTAAGGAAGAGACAAGACTATTGAGAAATGTGTAAGGAAGAGACAAGACTATTGAGAAATGTGTAAGGAAGAGACAAGACTATTGAGAAATGTGTAAGGAAGAGACAAGACTGTTGAGAAATGTGTAAGGAAGAGACAAGACTGTTGAGAAATGTGTAAGGAAGAGACAAGACTGTTGAGAAATGTGTAAGGAAGAGACAAGACTGTTCAGAAATGTGCAAGAAAAGACTGTTGAGAAATGTGTAAGTAGAAGATAAGAGACAGACGTACGGACGGTATAAGAAGATAAGAGACAAACGTACGGACGGTATAAGAAAATAAACGATTGATTGTTTGATAAAACCAACATCATTGCACTTCGGCGAATAACTGCGTATTCTTCATTTTCGTTCTTACACGCGAGAATCTCCACTGCCGTACACGAACTCTGTAGTCTGCCGTGCACAAACTCTGTAGCCTGCCGTGCACAAACTCTGTAGCCTGCCGTACACAAACTCTGTAGCCTGCCGTACACAAACTCTGTAGCCTGCCGTACACAAACTCTGTAGCCTGCCGTGCACAAACTCTGTAGCCTGCCGTACACAAACTCTGTAGCCTGCCGTACACAAACTCTGTAGCCTGCCGTGCACAAACTCTGTAGCCTGCCGTGCACAAACTCTGTAGCCTGCCGTACACAAACTCTGTAGCCTGCCGTACACAAACTCTGTAGCCTGCCGTGCACAAACTCTGTAGCCTGCCGTACACAAACTCTGTAGCCTGCCGTACACAAACTCTGTAGCCTGCCGTGCACAAACTCTGTAGCCTGCCGTGCACAAACTCTGTAGCCTGCCGTGCACAAACTCTGTAGCCTGCCGTACACAAACTCTGTAGCCTGCCGTGCACAAACTCTGTAGCCTGCCGTACACAAACTCTGTAGCCTGCCGAGCACGAGCTCTGTAGCCTGCCGTACACAAACTCTGTAGCCTGCCGAGCACGAGCTCTGTAGCCTGCTGTACACAAACTCTGTAGCCTGCCGAGCACGAGCTCTGTAGAACCGCCAAGAGTCCTTGATGTAATTTTGAAAATGAAGAACATTTTGCAGGAATTTTTCTGTTAATCTTTTTTTGATGAAGAATAACAAACGAAAGTTAGGGAGGCGTATACTAAGAAAGGTGGGAGAATATTCTAATCCAGGAATCAAGTCAGTTTGTGTAGCTGGTGGTGGTTTGTGGGGAGAAGCAGTAAGAAGCAGGTGTGAGTTTGAAAGTTGGGTGTAGTAACTAAACAACGGGTTGCACAGTTTTGTTGAAATG
This sequence comes from Arion vulgaris, assembly GCA_020796225.1. Taxonomy (NCBI): domain Eukaryota; kingdom Metazoa; phylum Mollusca; class Gastropoda; order Stylommatophora; family Arionidae; genus Arion; species Arion vulgaris. Next base: position 7,168,997 of record CM036761.1, read on the forward strand.
GTCACTTAGTTTCAAATGTGTACACCGAAACAGTTTCTTATGAGTTCAAGTCTTTAATAGTGTCTTGAATAAATTTGTCCCATTTGGTTTGCCATAGTATCATAGCTGCACTTTTCTCTGTTTCGTTCATGACGCTGTATCTGTGGATAAGAAAATGTAATTGAGAAAAGTATGGTACACCAGTCACGCATTTGCAAATATTTGTATACACATCACATAAAAAAAAAAAAAAAAGTTAATTGCATACCCTTTTACAGGACTTTGCCAATCAACTCCAGCCTTGTAACGCTGTTTGTGATTTTTCTAGTCATCATTACATTCTGTAGTTTGCCATTGCTTTCTGAACGGGTAGTGTCATCGTCCTTTTGTAAAAATCCCAGCGAAACAATTTGCAACCAAACTGTCCGCAGCGTGATTCGAACTCAGAACGTCGGGGTTAATAGATAGAGTCACTATCCCCTAAGCCACAGACTCCTCCACATTCAAACAAAGGAGTTAAATACTTCGCTATCGACTATTCGTGAGCGTCTCTAGCTCAAGCGGTAGTGAACTCGATCACGAACCCAAGCGTACTTGGTTCAAACCCACGGTGGGCAAGTTTGGAAGCAAATTCGTTTCCGTGGGATTTTTACACAAGGTAAAAATAGACCTCACCGTTCAGAAAGCAATGACAAACTACTGAACATAAGTGGTGCCTAGAAAATCAACGACTCGTTTACTGTAGTTGATGGCTACGTCCTTTAGGATATGCCACGATTTTCATTCATCGACTATTCAACTTACAACCATGCATCGCTCGTGAACAAGTTAGAAAGCCAGAGCAGTGACTCTTCCGTGATACAGTTTCTATTTAGTGTCACATTTTGCATATATATATATATATATATATATCATGTATCAATATTTTGTATTTTCTGTCTTGTTTCTAAAATTAATTTACAATTAAATATTTTGCTTGATGCTATAATACACAGAACAATAACTTAATTTGTGCTATAATTTAAAAGAACAATAACTCTAGTTTGTGCTATAATTTAAAAGAACAATAACTCTAGTTTGTGCTATAATTTAAAGAACAATAACTCTAGTTTGTGCTATAATTTACAAGAACAATAACTCTAGTTTGTGCTATAATTTAAAAGAACAACAACTCTAGTTTTGTGCTATAATTTACAAGAACAATAACTCTAGTTTGTGCTATAATCTAAAAGAACAATAACTCTAGTTTTGTGCTATAATTTAAAAGAACAATAACTCTAGTTTGTGCTATAATTTAAAGAACAATAATTTTATTTTTATCCTATAATTTAAAAGAACAATAACTAAATTGAAAAAGTTTTATGCTGAAATTAAAAGAACAATAACTCTAGTTTGTGCTATAATTTAAAAGAACAATAACTCTAGTTTTATGCTATAAATCTTTTACAAATACTGTCTTTACTTTGTTTTACACAAAAAACACAAAAAACACGAAAAAACACACACAACCCATCAATATAGGATTCATTTTACAAAAATAACTATTAAAAAAAAAAAAAACCTGACTGTCTGGTCTTTGTTCCACAATAAACATAATACAAACAGTCTATATATTATTCTACAAACAAACAAACAAACAAACAAACAATAAATAAATATATTCTTCTAATGTAGGAATAAAAAAAAGTAATACAGACTGTATTGAGTTTATGGCCAGTTGTTTCAGAAAAGTTAGATCAGCATTCTGTCCACACATGTCCATATAAGCCACATAGTAATCATGTGACAATGGCAAGGCCTCCCAGGTACCGTAGTTATCTCCGCTAACAACAATCGGTAAATCGTCTGTCATCAGGGATATCATAGCGTGGTTACGCAGATCTGATACAAACGTAAACCTGAGAAAAATCAAAGTTCATTTGCTGATTACAAGTTTTGCATTTCTTATAACGAGTTTGAAGGCAAAGGATTGAATTTCTTACATCAGGTTTTAACCATATTACTCAATCGTTGTACAAAAGCTAACCAAGTACTGGGACAGTTAACACCACTGTTGTTACATAAAGAGATACCGCTAACCAAGTACTGGGACAGTTAACACCACTGTTGTTACATAAAGAGATACCGCTAACCAGGTACTGGGACAGTTAACACCACTGTTGTCACATAAAGAGATACCGCTAACCAAGTACTGGGACAGTTAACACCACTGTTGTCACATAAAGAGATACCGCTAACCAAAGTACTGGGACAGTTACCATTCACTGTTGTCACATAAAGAATGACCGCTAACCAAGATGGGACAGTTAACACCACTTTTGTTACATAAAGAGATACCGCTAAACAAAGTGAACTGGGACAGTTAACCCCACTGTTATACATAAAGAGATACCGCTAACCAAGTACTGGGACAGTTAACATCACTGTTGTTACATAAAGAGATACCGCTAACCAAGTACTGGGACAGTTAACACCACTGTTGTTACATAAAGAGATACCGCTAACCAAGTACTGGGACAGTTAACACCACTGTTGTTACATAAAGAGATACCGCTAACCAAGTACTGGGACAGTTAACACCACTGTTGTTACATAAAGAGATACCGCTAACAACTAAAGCAAATCTCATAAGAACGATTTTCTGGCCAACACTATGTTACCAGTGTCAAACATGGCCAATAACAGCAGCTAATGAGCGGAAAATCATAACGACAGAGATGAGGTGTCTTAGAAGAGCTGCAGGTGTGACAATAAGAGACAAAATTAGAAATGAAGAAATCAGAAGGAGACTGGATGTGAAACCAGTTATGCAATTCATAAAAGAACAACAGATTAAATGGTTTGGACACCTGGCCAGAATGCCCTGGTATCGCCTACCACAGAGAGCCACACAGAAAAAGTATAATGAGTAATTCCAAGAGAAAGACCACTCAAAAGATGGAGCGACGGCATCAAGAACAGCCTTACGAACATGATATCAGCTTACAAAGTGCCTTAAAACAAGCACACACAAGATCACTACGTTTCACCCTAACACTTCTATAAAGAAGTAAATGGTGGAAGAGAAGAACAAGCACACACAAGATCACTACGTTTCATCCCCCAACATTCTATAAAGAAGTAAATGGTTGAAGAGAGAACAAGCACACAAGATCCACGTTTACTCCCAACACTTCTATAAAGTAAATGTGGAAGAGAGAGACAAGCACAAAGATCCTACAGTTTCTCCCTAACATTTCTATAAAAGTAAATGGTTGAAGAGATTATAGACATCCAGTCCTCTGGCTCCTATCTTCAGAATACTCTAAGCTGGCGTGCCATTTCTACGGAGAGAGCGATTTTAGACATCGTACATATGTTAACCTGTCAACTTTATAACATTTATTCTCACATTTTCGTTCTTCTTCTTCAACTCCAACGAGCATCTTCAAACAAACTTCAGCTTCCTCCTCTGCCATCCTTAATACTCCATGTTTTGCCTATCATTTTAATACCAGCCTCTAGCTCTCTTCTCCAGGTATATCTAGGCTTTCCCCTACTACTCTTTTCCCTTTCCACGGGTTTCAAAACAGTGCCTGTCTTGCTATGCTTTCGGTTGGTCCTCTCAATGTGTGTCCTATCCATCGCTAGCGTCTCTTCTGTAGCTCTTTCTCCACTGGTAACATTTTCTTTTAGTATATCATTTAATATTTGATATATTTTAAAAACTAACTTACGAATGTTCAATTCCAATGTTGTATCAATCCTAACATGAAAAATGGCAATCAATAAGATCGCTGGATGTCACAGAGATGTGGTTTTGCAGAAGAATGCTGAAGATCACATGTGCAAGAAAACAAATGGTGAGAATTTAAAAGATGTCTGCACACAAAGAAACCTTATCAAAATAATCAGACAGTCAATGGTCTTCAGACATACAGCGCGATAAGACGATTTTGAACCTTTGGTGACAACGGGCAAAATACAGGAAACAAGAGATAGTGAAAGACATAGATAAAGAGTCATTGGATGGTCTGACATCGGGTTCGACAAGAGATTGGGTTCAGACTGATCAACTGCACCAGAGAGAGAGAGGAGAGAGGAGAGAGGAGAGAGAGAGAGAGGAAGGCTGTGGAGAGGCATTATCACCTACTTCGGAAGACATGCCATTTTATTGATTGATATCAATACTTGAAGATTTTAACTACAAGTACCTCTGAAGTCGGGGAAGGTACGCCTGTATGGCGGGGAACACTTATAATAAGGACAACATTCCTTCAGGAAAAAATCAACCAGAAGGACCATTTCAGACGCCATAACTACACATGAACTCCTAGCAGACGAATGCAAGAAGAGGAAGAAAGACTGATTGATATTTATCAACAAATCAACATCAAACGCCCACAAGATCCCATCGGTAGACTAAACAGAAAACAGCACACAACAATCTTTCGCTAAGAACAGGTCACTGCAGACCCAACATCACATGCACAGGAATAAAGCCTGCTCAGACTGCACAGTGTGCATGTCAGACAGAACACAGACTCCAGAGCACATCCTGCAGTCATGTCCATCATACATACACCAACAAAACGAAACATGGCCTCATGAACAAAGCTTACAGACAAGCTATGAGGAACTCTTGAAGAACTCAACTGACATGCAGCTTCATAGATGCAACCCATCTCATGGTTTAGACGAACATACGAAACCGAACGCAAAGAAGAAGATGAAGATTGATATTGTTGATAATTTTTGTGTTTACCTGGTTTGATATAGGGTTAACCTCAACAGCTATATTTCTTTCCTTGACCAGTTCGACAAGTCTTGGATGTTTGACCAGAGCAAAACCATGTCCAATACGTGTAGAGTTCAATAGAAGTGCATCGGCTATATTGAGATCTGGTGCTGCACCTTGCCAATCTGAGATAGAAGGGAAATAGATTTCAATAGTCTATACCAATGATTAGAAATAAAGGTGAATAGTCTATGTCAGCGTTTCCCAAATTGGGGTCTTCGAGGTACTTACGGAAGGTCCTCAAGCGCTTGAAGAAATATTATGATCTTTGACATTTCAAACAGAAAAATACATTTTAAAAATATGTATAAAAGCTTTCGTAAACTAGTTCCACTGCGAAATCAAAGGACTCTGACCAGACCGGAGTCTAAATGTTTGACAGGACAAAATGAAAGATCATTTAAAGTTTCCCGCAGTCTGAGAAATTGGAGCCAGCTTGATTGTTGGTATGGTGTAATAATAACTCCATCGATAGAAGATTGTCACATAGAAACTTTTGAGGGTCCCCTACAGCAAAATGTATTTAAAGTGGGGTCCTCGGTTATGCAAAGTTTGGGAACCGCTGGTCTATGCCAATGATTAGAAATATATTAAAATGGTCGGTGCTAATAATTAGAAATAAATTTCAATAGTCTGTGCAATGATTAGAAATAGATTTCAATAGTCTGTGTCAACGATTAGAAATATATTAAAATGGTCGGTGCTAATAATTAGAAATATATTTCAATAGTCTGTGTCAATGATTAGAAATAGATTTCAATAGTCTGTGTCAATGATTAGAAATAGATTTCAATAGTCTGTGTCAATGATTAGAAATAGATTTCAGTAGTCTGTGTCAATGATTAGAAATAGATTTCAATAGTCTGTGTCAATGATTAGAAATAGATTTCAATAGTCTGTGTCAATGATTAGAAATAGATTTCAGTAGTCTGTGTCAATGATTAGAAATAGATTTCAATAGTCTGTGTCAATGATTAGAAATAGATTTCAATAGTCTGTGTCAATGATTAGAAATAGATTTCAATAGTCTGTGTCAATGATTAGAAATAGATTTCAATAGTCTGTGTCAATGATTAGAAATAGATTTCAATTCTGTGTCAATGATTAGAAACAGATTTCAATAGTCTGTGTCAATGATTAGAAATAGATTTCACTAAGTCTGTGCAATGATTATAAATATATTTCAATAGTCTGTGTCAATGATTAGAAACAGATTTCAATAATCTGTGTCAATGATTATAAATAGATTTCATAGTCTGTGCCAATGATTAGAAATAGATTTGTCTCTTCAATAATCACAATTAGATGACAAATGGGTCAATGAATAGAACGTAGGTAGTAATTACTTACTAGTCTCTCCAGCGTGGAAGAAATAAGGCAAGGGATAAGGAGGATTCTGTTGGGATGGATAAAGAAGAGCATCAATATGATAGACAATCGGGCTGTAGTAATCCTCGTCGCCATCCAGGTCGTAACCCATCATAACATCCGGGTATTTCTGATTTAAGTACATCGCCATCTTAATTTCCTTCAAAATGACGGATGTTAGCTGGCGTCTGGGTAGAAGAGAAAGAAGAAAATACAAGTTGTACTATTAAGTTGGTGTAGATAATATCAATTAAATCTGATACATGCCAAGGACCAAGATCATATCAAAATCCGTCACCAAGATCACCTAGGTCCCTTCGTAAAGTAATTAACATACCATGCCCAGAATAGGAACCGGTCCAATTGTCTATTGTCTATTCCGAGGTGGAAGATGTAGTTGGCTGTCCACTCTTGCCGTTAAGCATAGGGATTTTAACTTTAATTTGCGTTCTAGGGTTAGATGAGTCGCCCTTGTGTGTTATATCCGTGTTATGTAGTGTGGTCTTGATTTTGGGTCTGTCCATCTTTTTCTTGGTCTTCCTTTAACTCTAATATCCGATCTCTTTTTATTATATACTGTTATTGGTGGTTGGTTGTATTTCATTCTCTTAAATGTCAAACCACTGCATTTATTGTCTTTCGATGTATTCTGTGCATGAAGTTATGCCAACTCTGCTTCTGATGTCCTCATTCGTAGTCTGTCTTTCCTGGTGACTCCACTGCCTTCCTCAAGCATTTCATTTCCACATGGTGAGCTTTCGTGTACCTTTCGTTGTCTCGGAACCGGTCCAAATCTATACCAACTGGTTGCCAGACTCATTTTATTTCCTATTATGGTATTAATTACTAAACACTTTCTGTTTACTCCTTCGAGGATATGTGTAGTATAGCGGTTACGTGCTCACCTTTTGTGTCAAAGGTACTCAGTTCGCTTCCTCTGGATATTTTTCGGGTGAAGCCATCTGGATATCTTCCCATAGATCCCTGATCTCAGTGTAGATGAGAACGACTTCTGATCGAGAGTGTAGGTGAGATCGAGTTCTGATCGAGAGGGAGTATTGGTTCTATGTAGCACTGAATAACTCGCAGCGTGATTTCAGTTGACAAGGACTTGTTGCATATAATGCTTCTCATTTTCTGGAACCATGTTTTCGCTTGCCCTATTCTTCTCTTTATTTCTGATCGGCATCTGCCATCTGATGTTACCAGAACTCCGAGATATTTCTTCTTCTTTGTGTTCGTTCTTTACGACCAATTTTAATCACTCTTTGTGATATGTTTGATCTTTGCCTAGAACATGTATATATTTGCACATTGGTTTGGTAGGCCTCTAAACGCATAGACACGTTTAGGACACGTGCATCCGATTTCGGCCAAACCTCCTTAGTCGCCTCTTACAACATGCGTGACAGGTAACAGTGGTTCTATTCTTTACACTCCAAATTTGGGCCCCGGTAACCACTCGGGCGTCCGAGGTATTTAAGTTCTGCACTTTTCTAACCTCAGTCCCATTTACTGTGATAGTGCATTTAATCACAGTCTGCTTTTTTTATATGATCATAATATTCTGTCTTCTTAATATTCAAACTCATATATATGATAACTATAATAACTGATGTTTTATCCAACCTTCGATGTGGCATATACACAAAATATTATCTAAACAACTTACTTTCTTCCTGAGAATATGACCTTTGCCCCACTGAAGTCTGGAAATGCTTTCACAAACTCTTCTGTAACATTCTTGAAAAGTTGCACACCAAATTCTGCATCATGCACTGTTCCATTGAGTTCATAAGTCTGCAGATGTATTAGTGATAAGTATAGTAAATACAGATTAATAATAATAATAATTCCTCTCGTACCGTTATACGTTACATAGTGCCTGCAAGTAATTTCTCCATACCGCTCTATCCTGGCAACTCGCTCAATCTCCTCCATGGAACTGAGACCGATATTTTATGCCTCTCTCAGCAAATTCCTTCAGGGTCTCCCTAGGTCGACCTCTCTTTCTTGAACCCTTTGCATCCCACTTCAATGCCTGCTTTGATATTCGTTGACCATTTCTCCTCAAGGTGTGCCCAACATATATCCATCTTCTCTTTCTTATAACAGTTGTCACTAGTGGTTGACCAGACATGTCTCTGATTTCATCACTTCTCCTGAATTCGTTCCATTTATATTCATTATTTTTCGCAGACATCTACCGTACAAAATAATATTATCTTCCTTTAACATTACATTTAACATCCTTTTTCTGTTCTTCTTAGTTCTGATAGAAAGGAAGTCACCATACTACTTTGACCTGTAACATGATAAGATTGCGATTCATTGATCGATTGAAAATAATCGTGATTCATTGATCGATTGATCAAAAGTTTGATTCGTAGATCGATTGATAAAAACCTTGAACATAGAAATGAACACCCATACTGTGGTACGATCTCCGTAGCAAAGAACAGAGCTACCTGATAAAATTTGATGCATTCTTATAAATATGTTTATTGATTTTTACCTGTGGAGCGATTTCAGCCTATTCTTTATCATTTTTCATTATGTTAACTGTTCTTTGACGTGTTCAACTTAAATATGAAAATGAAAATCGTGGCATATCCTAAAGGACGTAGCCATCAACCACAGTAAACTAATCGTTGATTTTCTAGGCACCACTTATACGTTCAGTAGTTTGTCATTGCTTTCTGAACGGTGAGGTCTATTTTACCTTTTGTAAAATCCCACGGAAACGAATTTGCTTCCAAACTTGCCTACCGTGGGGTTTGAACCAAGTACGCTTGGGTTCGTGATCGAGCTCACTACCGCTTGAGCTACAGACTTAAATATGGAACCTACATTTTATCGTTGGTCTCCGATAGAATAAGGCACTCGATCTCAATTAACTTGCGATTATGAGTCACTGGAAAATAACACAAATTTTTCTACATGTAAATTAATACAATTTCTTAAGGATTAAACTACTTACACCAGCAAGAGATGTCCTCAGCTCTATGTACTGAACATTATCTGAGCGCACTTCCTCCAACATTCTCCAGATGTAGTCTTTGTAGATAGGAACGTAGTTGAGCAGGTTCGCCAGCTGGTCAGAAAATAATATTAACATTATTTTTATCGGTATACATTTTTGCGTAATCTTTAACATGGAAATCTAAATTACAAATACTTTTGAAGTAGGAGTAAGATTCGTCTTAATAGAGAGGAACAGTGGTGATACAGAAAGCAAGTCTTCACTCAAAAATCAGTCAGAGGTGTAATGACTACATCTAACTTCATAGCGGGCGACAAACCAAAATTGTCCCGTAATGAAAATGTATGTCTGAAAAAGTAGTGGCAAATTAGTTACCGGACTTAGCCTTCAACAACAGTAAACGAACCGTCGATTTTCTCATCATCATCATCAGGTGCCGTCTCCACATCGAAGGTTGACTGCAATGAATCTCCAGCATCCTCTGTCTTTCGCCTTGGTGTTGCACACTGCCAGACTGTAACCTGTCCATTTCTTAAAGTTTCCCTCCCACTTATCTCTCGGTCTTCCTCTTGCTCTTCCCCCTCAACTTTCCCCTCTAGTAAATGTTTTATCATGGTGTCATGTCTTTTTATGTGTCCAAAATACTTTACTTGTCGATTTTCTAGACACCACTTATACTTTCAGTAGTTTGCTATTGCTTTCTGAACAGTGAAGTCTATTTTTATCGTTTGTAAAAATCCAATGGAACTAATATGCTTCCAAACTTGCCCGCCGTGGAGTTTGAAGCAGGTACACATGGGTTGTGATCAAGCTCACTACTGCTTAAGCTACAGACACTGACTTGTTTGTACGCTTGGATAGCTCTGATAATGTGTTCTTTCTCTCTTTAGTTTATGAGACCCTTGACATGCGGGGCAGCAACTAATGCATGCCGTTCTTCTGTGTTTTTGACGATCCTCTGTATTGTAGTCCAGCTGTGATGAATTTTTTTTCAGTTTTTGTTCTACTGTTCTACTCCAGGTTGTTTTGGGTCTTCTATGTTTTATTTACCCTCTGGCGTTCATCTCAGTACAGTTTTTGTGGCACAATCTTCGTGCGTATCGCGTGTCCGATCCATCTCCAACGTCTATTTTTGATCATGCTGTTATATTCTCTTACTGACACTGTGTAACCAGTTCTTGGTTAGAGATACTTTTTTTTGCCAGAACACGCCGAAGATCATTCGCAGACAAATTAAGAAGACTGTGTTTCTTAAAGAAGGAAGTCCTGAATGTCAAAGTCTGCCTACGTGTTGCCTCAATAGGAGCAAAGAATAGTACCAATGCGACCTACACGGCATGTCGTAAGAGGCGTCTGAGGTAGGGGTCTACGGACGCTACCTTAGTAAATAAAAAGCGTCGCAGAAATCGGATGTGCTGGCTACTTGTAGGCTCATAGCTGGCACAACATACACGCTCTTAGGCTCAGATCACATACAAATCACAAAGAGTGGTTAACAAGTGATTGATATGGAGCGTTAGAAGAAGACAAAGAATGCCAAAATCAAAACTAGGATTGGATTCTTGAATGGGAGAAAAATCAAAACTAGGATTGGATTCTTGAATGGGGAAAATCAAAACTAGGATTGGATTCTTGAATGGGAGAAAAATCAAAACTAGGATTGGATTCTTGAATGGGAGAAAAATCAAAACTAGGATAGGATTCTTGAATGGGAGAAAAATCAAAACTAGGATTGGATTCTTGAATGGGAGAAAAATCAAAACTAGGATTGGATTCTTGAATGGGAGAAAAATCAAAACTAGGATTGGATTCTTGAATGGGAGAAAAATCAAAACTAGGATTGGATTCTTGAATGGGAGAAAAATCAAAACTAGGATTGGATTCTTGAATGGGAGAAAAATCAAAACTAGGATTGGATTCTTGAATGGGAGAAAAATCAAAACTAGGATTGGATTCTTGAATGGGAGAAAAATCAAAACTAGGATTGGATTCTTGAATGGGAGAAAAATCAAAACTAGGATTGGATTCTTGAATGGGAGAAAAATCAAAACTAGGATTGGATTCTTGAATGGGAGAAAAATCAAAACTAGGATTGGATTCTTGAATGGGAGAAAAATCAAAACTAGGATTGGATTCTTGAATGGGAGAAAAATCAAAACTAGGATTGGATTCTTGAATGAGAGAAAAATCAAAACTAGGATTGGATTCTTGAATGGGAGAAAAATCAAAACTAGGATTGGATTCTTAAATGGGAGAAAAATCAAAACTAGGATTGGATTCTTGAATGGGAGAAAAATCAAAACTAGGATTGGATTCTTGAATGGGAGAAAAATCAAAACTAGGATTGGATTCTTGAATGAGAGAAAAATCAAAACTAGGATTGGATTCTTGAATGGGAGAAAAATCAAAACTAGGATTGGATTCTTGAATGGGAGAAAAATCAAAACTAGGATTGGATTCTTGAATGGGAGAAAAATCAAAACTAGGATAGGATTCTTGAATGGGAGAAAAATCAAAACTAGGATTGGATTCTTGAATGGGAGAAAAATCAAAACTAGGATTGGATTCTTGAATGGGAGAAAAATCAAAACTAGGATTGGATTCTTGAATGGGAGAAAAATCAAAACTAGGATAGGATTCTTGAATGGGAGAAAAATCAAAACTAGGATTGGATTCTTGAATGGGAGAAAAATCAAAACTAGGATTGGATTCTTGAATGGGAGAAAAATCAAAACTAGGATTGGATTCTTGAATGGGAGAAAAATCAAAACTAGGATTGGATTCTTGAATGGGAGAAAAATCAAAACTAGGATTGGATTCTTGAATGGGAGAAAAATCAAAACTAGGATTGGATTCTTGAATGGGAGAAAAATCAAAACTAGGATTGGATTCTTGAATGGGAGAAAAATCAAAACTAGGATTGGATTCTTGAATGAGAGAAAAATCAAAACTAGGATTGGATTCTTGAATGGGAGAAAAATCAAAACTAGGATTGGATTCTTGAATGGGAGAAAAATCAAAACTAGGATTGGATTCTTGAATGGGAGAAAAATCAAAACTAGGATTGGATTCTTGAATGGGAGAAAAATCAAAACTAGGATTGGATTCTTGAATGGGAGAAAAATCAAAACTAGGATTGGATTCTTGAATGAGAGAAAAATCAAAACTAGGATTGGATTCTTGAATGGGAGAAAAATCAAAACTAGGATTGGATTCTTGAATGGGAGAAAAATCAAAACTAGGATTGGATTCTTGAATGGGAGAAAAATCAAAACTAGGATTGGATTCTTGAATGGGAGAAAAATCAAAACTAGGATTGGATTCTTGAATGGGAGAAAAATCAAAACTAGGATTGGTTTTTGAATGGGAGAAAAATCAAAACTGGTTAGGAAAAATTCTTGAAGAGAGAGAAAAATCAAAACTAGGATTGGATTCTTGAATGGGAGAAAAATAAAAAAATGTGTTCTTACCTGACGAAAATATTTGGAAAATCGGGTCCAGATATGAGCATTGCTGGTGTATGTCGTAAGTGGATCCTTCGAAAGAAGGCTCAAGTTTTCTTTCAGTCTGAGGATGTTGAAAAGTCGTTACATTGTGTTGTGTGTGCGTGCGTGCGCGCGCGTGTCTTGATGTGTGTATGTGTGTGTGATTAAATGTTATAGTAATGATTGTGACAACTAATTGATTGAAATTTTTACTTCTGCTTCTGCGTTCTCACTAGATTGGGATTTCGGATTCTCTAATAAAGGCAGCCGTCTGCCTCAGATTATCAGATCTGCCATACAGTTTGTCTTGGACACTAGTGTAAGTGGGCCACCTCTTTCTTCTGAAGTTTGCATACTGGGGACAGTTCTGTAGGATATAATTCCTATGATTTCTGCTTCCCTATTTGTGCTGACCTCTTCCCTCAGTAAGTTTTGGCCACCCTCATGATGGTAGGTCTGACATTCTTACTGCGTAGCTAAATCTCCGAGGCAGATTGGCGACAGTAGAATCCGTTATCCCATTCCCTATTCTGAGGGGTCGTTGCGCCATGTTATGCGCCATACGGCCTGGTGCATCCGTTTTCTGCAAGCATTTGTTTCGTGTTAGCATTCCTAAATTGATTGAAATGTTATAGTAATGATTGGACAATAATTGATTGAAATGTTATAGTAATGATTGGGACAACTAATTGATTGAAATGTTATAGTAATGATTGTGACAACTAATTGATTGAAATGCAATCATGATTTAACCTTAGCAATAACAGTGTAGCTGCGATCTTTCTACACAGAAAGAACTCAGCGACAGTGCACGAGCTTTGTAGCACGTTCAAGCTTTAATCCTACACTCGATATTCCCCACGTGAGGATATAAATTGGCCTTCCTACTTCCTGCACACTAGGGCTTAGAAAAATGAAGCGACAGCCACTTCATACCCGAAGGTTTAAAAATGGTGCAGGACATTTAAAAAAATACTTATTTAGAAAGATAAAATAAACTCACCTTTGATCAAACACTACCGGGTCGGATGCGGACGCCCTTTCATCTATGACCTTCTTCCACGTGCAGTCTGTGAGTAAAGGTGAGATTGTTAGTGGGTGTGGGTGTGTGTGTTGATATATTTGCTTTTATTTAGTATAAACGTATCTTAACACATTCCGTACCAACTGCTGCAAAGAGCGCCAAGTTTATCTATTAAAATAACCCAACTGCCGGACACTGCGCCAAATATTGTTTTATGTGAAATTAGAACAAAATTTACATCAGCGCATTCAATCAATTTCTGATGTTTATCTACAGCAAAGCCATTTATTTCTACATCGCTGTCTGATTAGAAGTTTAGTAAAATTTGTTATTTTAATGAAATTAGTATATTTTTCTAAATGAAAAATGGGATCAAAAAGTAATTCGCCACATCGTGTTTTTAATTTGGAAGTGAATGTCTTCACTTCAACAGGTGTGTGTGTGTGCGTGTGTGTGTGTTTGTGTGCGCGTGTGTGTGTGTGCGCGTGTGTGTGTGTGTGCGTGTGTGTGAGTTTGATGACAAACTAGAAAGGCAGTAAAACTAACTACAAGTGCAAGTATTCCTTGCCCACACTGTACAAGAACATTTCAAGCCTGCATCGGGCTCACCAGTCATCTACACACACACAGACAAACATAGTGCAACTAGATTCTTTTGGATGAAACATGGTGGTCATCATCACCCATGATGGACGAGCATCATCATCATTATCAGTGTGTGTTTGCGATAGCACGTAGGTGCAAGTTTTTCAGTGTTTGTTTTGGATTACGGGTGCGAGGAAAAAGCTCTCCGCGAATGGGTATGTGTTTAGTGTGGCTGTGTTAGGTACCTGGTTTAGTGTGTGGTTTGTGGTATGTGTACTTCTATATTCAGTTTATGTCTGTCTACCGCTGTTGTGTCAATATTGACCTACTCCATTAACTAAATATTCTAAATAGTTGTCGATGTATGTGTGTTTGAGTGTTGGTAGATGTGTTTGTCTTTTGAAGTTTTAAAATGAACTGGTTTTATGACGAAATATCATGGAAAGCTGTAATGAAAACAGCCAGATTCAGGGAAAAAACAGGAATACATCTGTTTGTGGCCCGAGTGTTGCTAGGGCTCAAAAGGGGAACAACTAATGGTAACACTGCTACCTACAAGACATGCCATAAGAAGCGGCTACGGTAGGGGGTAGAGAAGCTACCTAGTAAATAAAAAGCGTCTCAGAAATCGGATGTGCTGACCTACTTGTAGGTCAGAACTGGCACAACATGACTATTAGGCTCGGATCACATACAATTCATAAACAGTGGCTTAACAAGTGGTCGATATGGAGAATTACAAGAAGTAGAGTGGCACTATGCTCCACAAGGAACGGAGATACCGATTCTTCTTCTTCGAGCCCCACGAATTATATATTTTTACTTTTTCTTATATTGCAATAGGGGAGTACCCGGCTTTCTTTAAAACCAGAAACCTCAACAGCTCCACGCATGTAGTGTTGTGCTTAGTGCTGCGGAGACTCTTACCAGAGCCAACTATAAACTTATGGGCTTTCGGTCTCAGGTAAGAATTATAGGAAATCAGAACACAATTACACCATTTGACCTCGCATTCCAGTATTGGTGTATATAAACAAATTAATTTTAAAGTCAACACAAAATGCTTACTCGAAGTTATATTATGCAACAAATTAAGTTTAACAATAAGGAATATCAATATTATGAATATTTGTCACCAATAGATAACCATAGACTCACAGAATTGAGTAAAATTGCAAAAAGCTTGCAGTGTTCTATCAAACATATATAGATTCCAGCCTCCCGACTGAATCTAGGTCAGGAGGTTCCCGTCAGTTGTCAGGCCTAGTTATTTAGAGTTGGCTGTGGTTCAAGATAACTATTAATAACCTCGTTTCCAGACAGGTATGTAACAGGATGTAAACATATCCCGGATATGAAAGAGTACACCTGTACGGCGGAACAATTACCTACTTAAGAACTTTAGAATCGTGTACAGATCAATCTGTCATAATACATATCCTGTTTGGAAAGTCAAAGATTGCTGTATACTAAATACTTCATTGAAGATATATATACAGTGGCGGCTCGTCATTATGTCCAGTGGGGCCTGGCCCCACCAAAAATAATGTGTAACGTGTATTTATTATTTTATAAATTAAAATATAGCAACCAAAAACATGATTTATCCGGAAAAAAATTTCTGGCCCCACCAACAAAAATGATCACAAGCCGCCACTGTATATATATATAAAATATATATAGTATATGGTGAGCGTCTGTTCTTAGCGGTAGTTAGCTCGATCATAACTCAAGAGTCGTTACTGTCTTTACTGCATGTAGTATGGCTTTTAAGGGCGGTGTAGGACAGGTAGGAAGAGACTTGAGAATTTAATGGCTGCATGACTAGTGCAGTTAGAGTACCTGGTTCAAACTTCATGAAGCCCAACAATGAGGATTTTTCCCCACCTAGAAGCACTTGAGTTTTCAGCTCTTCGGCTTTGGCTGAAATCGGATGCACGTGTTCTAAACTTGTAGAAGTCTATGCGTTTAGGGGCCTACCAAGTGCAACGTATACACGTTCTTGGCAAAGATCAAACATATCACAAAGAGTGATTAAAATTGGTCGTAAAGAATGAACGCAAAGAAGAAGAAGCTCTTCGGCTCCGTGCCACAGACATCGTAAACCTTCTGTTCGGTGCCACGAACACTGTAAATTTGGGAATCTGTGGCTTTTCTGCCAGCCCACGGAATTGAGCCGCACTCCCAGGAGGCTTGTCAGCCGTCGTTCAACGCGCTACGAACACGATGGGCAGACGGGCTTTATGATGGTGTCAGACAGGTGAGAGACTGAGGAATTTAATGGCCGCATGGCTAGTACAGTTAGAGTACCTGGTTCAAACCCCGCGTAGTCTAACAAAACGAGCGTTTGTATGAACACAGATTATTATAAACGCTCGTATTGTTGTGCTAGGCAATGGGTGCCGTAATAAATAAGGGTGTGGGGCGTGGAAGCAAATTAGTTCCAGTGGATTTTTTACGAAATGTAAAAATAGACCTCACCGTCCAGAACGCAATGGCAATCTGTTTCTCTCTCTCTCTCTCTCTGTCCTTTTAACCCGGATTGGGGTATAGACCCTCAACCAACTCATGCCAAGTCTCCTATATCTAAATATCTCCGGCAGTTCCCTCCAGCTTTGCTTTATATTGTTGATCTCTGCCTCCAAATCTCGTCTCCGTATTTTCTCAGCCTAACATTCTTTATCTGTCCCTGCGGGTTCCAGGAAAGGACCCTTCTTGTTACATTCCCCTCAGGTTTTCGCAAAGTGTATCCTATCCAGCGTCTTTTTTTAACCTCTTGGTTCATTGGAATAAATAACAAACTACTAAACGTATAAGTGATGCCTAGAAAATCAACGACTCGTTTACTGTGGTTGATGACGATGTCTTGTCTCAGATATGCCACGATTTTCATATATATATTAATTTGTATACAAATGCATACCTACGACCAACCAACCGTGCAATCTCAATTGCCACAGTTAACGATCGCGAGAGAGAGAGAATTGCCACAGATAAGCTTTCTTCTCCAAACTGGTACAATATCCTCTTTATATTCTTTTTTTTATTCATACTATTTTTGTTCAAAAAACAAACACTGTTTTGAATATGTTTGCACATTGATGATTCTACAAATACCATTCATTGGAAAAGATATGCTCTACTTGCTTTGGGTACTTTAAAAAAAATTGATATGTTTAAATAGTTCTGGTGAAACAGTGGACATAGTCGGCAAACATTCAGAATATAAGAGAGAATGATGCAGCTGAAATTATGGCCTTAGCTGGCAAACATTCAGAGTATAAGAGTGGATGAGGCAGCTGAAATTACGCCCTTAGTTGGTAGACTTTCAGAATATAAGAGTGTATGAGGCAGCTGAAATTATGCCCTTAGAAGGCAAACTTTCAGAATATAAGAGTGGATGGTACAGCTGAAATTATGCCCTTAGAAGGTCACTCTTCACAATATAACTAAAAATGACTTTAAAAAAAAACCACAAGATTTGGTTCGTTATCCATAATCCAGTCTCCGATAATCGTTAGAAATATTGTCCAACAGGATCGTCCAAGAATTGACCATATATAAAGACGAATAAAGCAATATATATATTTGTGTATTTATTTTCGATCGTGTGGTACCGCGGCTCGCAAGGGGTGCAAAGAATAGTACCACTGCGACCTACAAGGCATGTCGTAAGAGGCGAGTGATGTAGCGGTCTAGAGAAACTACCTAGTAAATAAAAAGCGTTGCATAAATCGGATGTGCTGGCATACTTATAGGAGCATAACTTACACAACGAATAATCGCTTTTAGGCTCAGATCACATACAAGTCACACAGAGTGGTTAACAAGTGGTCGATATGGAGAGTTCAAAGAAGAAAAAGAAGTATGTACTCGTATTTTATTATTTCTAACTACTATCAGTTATCAGTTTTATGAGGACTATTATCATAGCATTCCGGATATGTCCATAGGTGCTCCGATCTCCGCCTCCGCAACCTACTATATCAACGTGGAAGGTTAAGTATAAGAGAAAGTGTTCTATGTGAAAAGTCACAAAAGTCGTCAGTTGTGTGTTACTGACGCACATTTGTTAGCCCCTATAATGGTTCAAGGTATATAATGAGTTAAAGTATATCTTATAATAACAAACTTGGATTTGATGGAGGAGTCATGAAGACGCTGAACAGATAGTAGCCAGTACTGTCTAGGCACATGTAAACATTGTCTCTGTAAGTAGCGTTTTTGACAATCCAATCCAGGCTTGTTACAGACAGGTCGTGGGTGTGAAGTAAAGCCCCTGGGAAGATACAAAGTCAATCCTTAAAAATATTGGTATCTGACGTCATCGTTGATGTATTCAGTAATTTAAGCAAAACACAAATCTTAACGAAATCCAACATAGATGAAATAAAACAAATTTAATTATAGGACAAATGCAAGATAAATAAATGAAATCAAACATTTTTTTTTCCTGATCCTCTCGCTCTCTCTCTCTCTCTCTCTCTCTCTCTCTCGCGATCCCTTCCCCTGATCCAGAAGCACTTGAGCTTTCAGCTCTTCGGCACGGTGCCATGGACATCATAACCTTTCGGTTCGGTGCCACGAACACCGTAAATCTGGAGAAACCAGTGGCTTTTCTGCCAGCCCGCGGAATTGAACCGCACTCACAAGGGCTTGTCACCCGTCGTCCAACGCGCTACGAATACGCTGGGCAGGCGGCAAATCAAACATAGATGCCGCCCGAGTGGTTTCGGGGCTCGCAAGGAAGCAAAGAATAGTACCACTGTGACCTACAAGGCATGTCGTAAGAGCCGACTGATGTAGGACATAGGGAAGCTATCCTAGTAAATAAAAAGTTTCACAGAAATCGGCTGTGCTGGTCTACTTGTAGGCGCATAACTGGTACAACGTAACATCGTTCTCAGATTCAGATCACATACATATCCCACAGAGTAGTTAACAAGTGGTCGATATGGAGCGTTCGAAGAAGAAGGAGAAGGAGAAGAAGAAGGAGAAGAAGAAGAAGGAGAAGGAGAAGAAGAAGAAGGAGAAGGAGAAGAAGAAGAAGAAGAAGAGGAAGAAACATATAGATGTAAGACATGTTATCAATTCTAAACTGCAACCATGTACCGTGAACATTCAAAGAGCATTGCACAACAAAATCTTTCTTTCAAAATTATGCTATCAGTGCCAAACCTGGACGTTGATATTAAATGATAGAAGAATGCTGGTCACGACAGAGATGAAGTGTACGCAGAATGCTGGAAGTATCAAGAAGGGAATGGGTTAGAAATGAAATCTCCATAAGTGCTGGAACCCATTACAGTTACACCATGTTGTTTGAGATAGTTGTATTAACTGTTCTATGATATCTTTTATACAAATATTTAAGACTTTATATAGAAAGTCTGAACATATTTTCTCTAAGGTAAGAGGCGTAATATATCAAAACACGTTTGAGACCCGCATTGGGCAAAATTTTTCTTTATTTGGGGAACTAAATTACAAGTACCCTGAATTCAACAAAAACCATCGCCAGAGGGCATTACGAAACAAAATGGGATAAAGAACACCCAAAACACAACAAGAACGATGGATATTACCAACTGTCTAGACGGGACCAGACAGCTATACTTCGCCTTCGGACGGGTCACAACAGAATGAGACACCACCTGTACACTAAATTCAAGATAGGCACCAACGACCTGTGCCCATGTGGCTTGGCAAGTATGACAACAGAACATATCCTACAGAACTGCCCCAGTATGCAGACCTGAGAAGAAAGAGGTGGTTCACTTACACCAGCGTCCAAGACAGACTGTATGGCGTGACTGATAATCTGAGGCAAACGACTGCCTTTATTAGAGAATCCAAAATCCCAATCTAGTGAGAACGCAGAAGAAGAATTCAGAGTAAGACTCGCCTAAATAGCGAAGAACACTGATGATAAAGAAAGCAAACGTTAACGCAAAAATAAATCACAGGCATAATATTAGGCTACATGACTACGCGTTTATTCCTAACGGGCAAACGGGGGATTAAAAATAAATCCAAACACGAAGAAAAGTTGACTTGAAGTACAAAGAACAACAGCTATAAATTTTGAACAATAGATAATTAGATCCGTCTGATGTTGTCTACAGGATTTATAACAAACAAAATAATCACATTTACAATAAATAAATCATTCAGAAATTATAAACAGAAATGAAGTCAAGTACAACTAATGAAACAGGTAGAATCTTCTTCTTCTTTCTTCTTCTTCTTCTTCTTTTCTTCTTCTTCTTTCTTCTTTTTCTTTCTTTCTTCTTCTTCTCTTCTTCTTTCTTCTTCTTCTTCTTCTTCTTCTTCTTCTTTCTTCTTCTTTCTTCTTCTTTCTTCTTCTTCTTCTTCTTCTCTTTCTTCTTTTTCTTCTTCTTCTTCTTCTTCTTCTTCTTTTCTTCTTCTTTTCTTCTTCTTTCTTCTTTTCTTCTTCTTCTTCTCTTCTTTTTTCTTCTTTTTCTTCTTCTTCTTTTTCTTCTTCTTTTTCTTCTTCTTCTTTTCTTCTTCTCTTTCTTCTTCTTCTTCTTCTTCTTTTTATTCTTCTTTTCTTCTTCTTCTTCTTCTTCTTCTTCTTCTTTTTCTTCTTTTTCTTCTTCTTCTTTTCTTCTTCTTCTTTTTCTTCTTCTTCTTCTTCTTCTTTTCTTCTTCTTCTTTTCTTCTTCTTTTCTTCTTCTTCTTCTTCTTTTCTTCTTCTTCTTTTCTTCTTCTTTTTCTTCTTCTTCTTTTCTTCTTCTTCTTCTTCTTCTTTTCTTCTTCTTCTTTTCTTCTTCTTCTTTTTCTTCTTCTTTTTCTTCTTCTTCTTCTTCTTGTGTTCGTCCACTACGAATTCATGCGTAGTCTGGTATTGCGCTTCTGATTTTTTGCGTGAAATCGTGCTTCCCTTTTATCAATGTCCCCACCATACAGGCGCGTCGTTTCCGAATTGAGAGGTACTTGAAGCTTAGATCCTGGAGTTTTGATCTGAAACTGGTTGAATGAAATCGGTCAACTTGGAAATAAGATTTCCTAACGCTAAACGGTCACGAAAGACACGTATGTTTTATATCACATAAGTTATCATATATCGTATGTTTGATATCACATAAGTTATCATATATCGTATGTTTTATATCACATAAGTTATCATATATCGTATGTTTGATATCACATAAGTTATCACATATCGTATGTTTGATATCACATAAGTTATCATATATCGTATGTTTGATATCACATAAGTTATCATATATCGTATGTTTGATATCACATAAGTTATCATATATCGTATGTTTGATATCACATAAGTTATCATATATCGTATGTTTTATATCACATAAGTTATCACATATCGTATGTTTGATATCACATAAGTTATCATATATCGTATGTTTGATATCACAAAAGTTATCATATATCGTATGTTTGATATCACATAAGTTATCATATATCGTATGTTTGATATCACATAAGTTATCACATATCGTATGTTTGATATCACATAAGTTATCATATATCGTATGTTTGATATCACATCAGTTATCATATATCGTATGTTTGATATCACATAAGTTATCATATATCGTATGTTTGATATCACATAAGTTATCATATATCGTATGTTTGATATCACATAAGTTATCATATATCGTATGTTTGATATCACATAAGTTATCATATATCGTATGTTTGATATCACATCAGTTATCATATATCGTATGTTTGATATCACATCAGTTATCATATATCGTATGTTTGATATCACATCAGTTATCATATATCGTATGTTTGATATCACATCAGTTATCATATATCGTATGTTTGATATCACATCAGTTATCATATATCGTATGTTTGATATCACATCAGTTATCATATATCGTATGTTTGATATCACATAAGCAAACAAAATGAATAATTAAATCATAAAACTAACTTGGCTGTAATCGGATGCATATGTCCTAAACGTGTAGAAGTCTGTGCGTTTAGGGGCCTACAAACCAATGTGCAACGTATACACGTTCTTGGCAAATATCAAACATATCACAAAGAGTGATTAAAATTGGTCGTAAAGAATGAACGCAAAGAAGAAGAAGATAAAACTAACAATTCTATTTGCTTCTGTGATACCATACATAGATGTCTTTGTCCTAAAACGCCAATTTATTAAGTATTACCGCAGCCACCCTCGGTTTCTCCAGATCTACCTCTGAGATTGGTTATTGGTTATCTACATATGTAAGATAGTTAGAAGAAAACTAGTCACAACAGAGATGAAGTGTCTACGCAGAATGCTGGGTGTAACAAGAAGAGACCGGTTGAGAAATGAAGACATCAGGAAAAAGTGGGTACAACATCAGTACTAGACTTCATCAAGAAACAACAAATTAAATGGTTCGGTCACGTAAGCAGATTACCATCAGACAGTGCACCCCAAAGAGCAATGCTGCTCCGATACAATGGGTACAAAGCAAAAGGCCGGCCACGCAAAGATGGACCTCAGAGATAACAGAGGCGACGAAAGAGACTATCTACGAAGCGCATACTAGGCCCGTTTTAGAAATCTCTTCCTGACCTGACGCTGTGAGGCATACAGGATTCGAGAAAGAGAGAGAGAGTAAGATAGTTATTGAATCCCGCATTGTTGCTCACCAAAGCTGAATAATGATGGTGGTGATTTTTGTGATGATTATGATGAAGATAGTGATGATGGTGATGATGATGGTGATGATGGTGATGATGATGGTGATGATGGTGATGATGGTGATGATGATGGTGATGATGATGGTGGTGATGATGATGGTGATGATGGTGATGATGATGGTGATGATGGTGATGATGATGATGATGGTGATGATGGTGATGATGACGATGATGATATTGATGATGATGGTAACGACGATGATGATGATAACTTTAATGATGATTATAATGAAGATGATGATGCACTAACAAGAATAAAACATAGAGCAGGTATACTGTCCGGTCACATGACATCCTTATTTACCTTTAGGCATTTGCTGTATCATCTTAAACAGTTTTGTTTTCTCCATCAGTGGCTTGGACAAGAAAAAACTGATTGCGGGAAAATACGATGTCCGGTTCAGCCTGCTATTGTCAATAAGAATATTTTTCTCCTGACAGGTTAAACCAGAGATAAACATTTATAAAAATATGTTTAAAAAAGAAATTATGCTACGAAATTGTCAAAGTCACATCAGCTTTTAAAAGTCTAAATAAAATATGGAACTGCAAGTTATATAGTTTTAGAAATAAATTCCGAATTTTTTATTCCAATGTTGTATCAATTCTAACATATGCTAGCGAGAGTTGGAAAATGACTAAATATATAGAAAGCAAGTTGAATGCGTCTTAAAATAGATGTCTGTGAAAAATAAGGAACATAGAATAGGACGAATTCAGGAGAAGTGATACAATAAGAGAAATGTCTGGTCAGACAATAGTAACAGCTGTTATAAGAAGGAGAAGTGATACAATAAGAGAAATGTCTGGTCAGACAATAGTAACAGCTGTTATAAGAAGGAGAAGTGATACAATAAGAGAAATGTCTGGTCAGACAATAGTAACAGCTGTTATAAGAAGGAGAAGTGATACAATAAGAGAAATGTCTGGTCAGACAATAGTAACAGCTGTTATAAGAAGGAGAAGTGATACAATAAGAGAAATGTCTGGTCAGACAATAGTAACAGCTGTTATAAGAAGGAGAAGTGATACAATAAGAGAAATGTCTGGTCAGACAATAGTAACAGCTGTTATAAGAAGGAGAAGTGATACAATAAGAGAAATGTCTGGTCAGACAATAGTAACAGCTGTTATAAGAAGGAGAAGTGATACAATAAGAGAAATGTCTGGTCAGACAATAGTAACAGCTGTTATAAGAAGGAGAAGTGATACAATAAGAGAAATGTCTGGTCAGACAATAGTAACAGCTGTTATAAGAAGGAGAAGTGATACAATAAGAGAAATGTCTGGTCAGACAATAGTAACAACTGTTATAAGAAGGAGAAGTGATACAATAAGAGAAATGTCTGGTCAGACAATAGTAACAGCTGTTATAAGAAGGAGAAGTGATACAATAAGAGAAATGTCTGGTCAGACAATAGTAACAGCTGTTATAAGAAGGAGAAGTGATACAATAAGAGAAATGTCTGGTCAGACAATAGTAACAGCTGTTATAAGAAGGAGAAGTGATACAATAAGAGAAATGTCTGGTCAGACAATAGTAACAGCTGTTATAAGAAGGAGAAGTGATACAATAAGAGAAATGTCTGGTCAGACAATAGTAACAACTGTTATAAGAAGGAGAAGTGATACAATAAGAGAAATGTCTGGTCAGACAATAGTAACAGCTGTTATAAGAAGGAGAAGTGATACAATAAGAGAAATGTCTGGTCAGACAATAGTAACAACTATTATAAGAAGGAGAAGTGATACAATAAGAGAAATGTCTGGTCAGACAATAGTAACAACTGTTATAAGAAGGAGAAGATGGAGATTTGTTCGCCTCTCATTTCAAAGGTACTTGGCCTGCTCTATCGTTGAGCCATCAGGATATTTTTTCAGAGATCCCTGATCTCATTGTAGGTGAGATCGAGTTCCTAGTCCTATCGGAGATGAACGATAAAACATAGGTCCCATGTTCAAGTAGGGCACGTAAAAGAACCACTGTCAGTTCAAAAATCGAGAAGCGCAGGCTGGAAAGCCGCTGTCTGAGAAATATTAATATAAAGATTAAAGCACTAAAATTCCTTCAAAATATTTTCAACAATTTCTAAATTATATCGGTGACCGTCGCCGGTGCTACGGAGTGTATATACTGCAGCTTAGATCTTCATGTGTAAGAAAGAGATCGGAGCACATATGGTTACTCACCGAAGTGCAATGATGATGGTCCAATCAATCAATCAATCCAATCAATCAATCAATCCAATCAATCAATCAATCCAATCAATCAATCAATCCAATCAATCAATCGATCCAATCAATCAATCAATCCAATCAATCAATGACTTGGATTATATTGCTTGATGGTCACAAAAGACTGGCGCATGAAGAGTGTTTTCTGAAGCCAGAGGTCACGCAGAGTGACGAGAATTAAGTGAAGATAAGCCGTCTGCCCAGCGTGTTCGTAGCGCGTTGGACTACGGGTGACTATCCCTCTGTGTGTGCGGGTTCAATTCCGTGGATGGCAGAAAAAGCCACAGATTCCCAGATTTACGGTGTTCGTGGCACCGAACCAAAGGGTTACGATGTCCATGGCACCGAGCCGAAGAGCTGAAAAGCTCAAGTGCTTCTGGATCGGGGAAAAAAAAAGTGAAGATAAAACAGACATTGATACACCTTTTTCATAGGAGCTACTTTTATTCTCTCCCTCCTTTATGTCTCTCTTCCTCTCTCCATCCACTATCCTTCTCTCCCTTTCTCCCTCCCTCTCATTCTCTCCCTCTCTTTCTCTCTTTCTCCTCTATCACACCCTCTCTCTATCTTTCTCTACTTCCCTCTCTCTCCCTCTATCTCTACTCTCTTTCCCTCTCCCCCACTCTCTCCTCTCACTCTCTCTCTCTACTTCACTCTTCCCGCTCTCTTTCTCTATCCTTCTCTCCTCTCGTTCTCTCCCTCTCTCTCTCCATCTCTCTCATACTGTCTCTCTCCATCTCTCTCATACTGTCTCTCTCCATTTCTCTCATACTGTCTCTCTCCATCTCTCTCATACTGTCTCTCTCCATCTCTCTCATACTCTCTCTCTCCATCTCGTTCCCTCTCTTTCCCCTCTCTATCTTTCTCGTCTTCTCTCTATTTCTCTCTGTATCTCTCTCTCCATCCATCTCTCTCTCCTCCCGCTCTCCCTCTATCTCAACAGCATGCATTTTCATTAACTTCTTAAACAGAAGAAAAAAGTAAATAGTTTACCTGAACGAAGATATCACTGACAATCTTTTCATCATTTGTCAACGTAAGATTGCCTCCAATTCTTCTTCTACTGTCATCTAATATTATCTTGTCTCTCTGGCTCAGATACTTAGTTGTAATTATGCCTCCATCAATCAATGTCCACATAATAGTGATGATGATAGTGATCAGGAGGATGGTTGTACTGATGGATCGTGTAGACATGGTGAGCGAAGCAAGTGATTTGTTATCTTGGAATAGTTTCTGATTCAGAACGGTCAATTTGTTAAATAAAAGAAAATATTATTACAAGTTGACAAAAATGTAATGATAATGTAATAGTTTCATGTAAAAAAAAAGTAAGATTTGCATATAGAAATTGAAAGATGTATGTAGACAAGAAAAGACACAGGAAAGTTTTTTATCAATATAGAAAGTGTTATATTATGTTATGCGATCGACGTTGGGCACATTGGGCATTCCCTGCGTGCTCTGTCCTTCGCTGCACGCAGTCCATTTGCTCACAGTACCGATAAGAAGTTGATTAGTATACCTTCTTTCTCTACCACGAAGACGACACTGTCTGGCATGTCCAAACTTAACTCCTAATTCTCGACTCGTTCCAGAATCTGAGACTCGCCCATGTCACATAAATGAGAGCGCACCGCATTTATGACATCGGCTCTTGTCCATACTTCTGCCCGCTTGAGCCGGGACATTGTTTGCAAGAAAATCAGCATGTTCGTTACTCTGGAAGCCAGCATGTCCAGGTGTGTAGAGCCAAGTCATTTTATTGAGATCTGATCTCCGAATGCTGTCCACCCATTCCACGCGCAGACTTTCAAATTCAATCCTTTGAATCATATTCATCGAGTCTGATATCAACATAAGAACGAGGCAATCATCATTTTTCGTACATGTAATTGGAAAGAGGAGGCTTAGAACACATTGTGTCAACCGGTAAAATCGAAGAGAGACTAGACAGAAGAAGACAGAGAGAAACATTTTTGAGCAGTTTGACTTCTTGGCGCGGAAGACCGTTAACATCTGAGATGATAGCAAATTTTGTGGAGACTGAGATTTGTGGAGATCCTTGATTATCTACGACAGCCAGCCAGCACGGCACCAGATGATAATGATAGCAAAAAGGGATAATTACACAACATAAAAGTTGCATCAAATAGTGATAGTTGTAGGCACGATGTATAGGTTGCGGGCACAAAATTATAATTAATTTAATAAAAGTTGCATACATGAGTCAAAGTTCAAGGGTTCAAAGAAAATTTGATTAAAAGAAAACCTGGTGTGCACACGGTGCGTGGTTGGGCTACAGAAAATCCTGAGCCTTTACTTGGAAATCTAACTTACACGTACCTCTGAAGTCGAAGCATAGCTCGCCTGAATGAAGAGGAACGCATGTAATAAGAAAATCGAGCCTTCGAGCAAACATCATTCAGAGAAGGCGTATTATGCACCTTTATAATAATAATAATAATTTCCTCTCGTACCGTTATACGTTACATAGGGCCTGCAAGTAATTTCTCCATACCGCTCTATCCTGAGCAACTCGCTCAATCTCCTCCATGGAACTGAGACCGATATTTCATGCCTCTCTCAGCAAAGTTCGTTTCAGGGTCTCCTTAGGTCGACCTCTCTTTCTTGAACCCTTTGCATCCCACTTCAATGCCTGCTTTGATATTCGTTGATCATTTCTCCTCAAGGTGTGCCCAACATATCTCCATCTTCTCTTTCTTATAACAGTTGTCACTAGTGGTTGACCAGACATGTCCCTGATTTCATCACTTCTCCTGAATTCATTCCATTTTATATTCATTATTTTTCGCAGACATCTATTTTCAAATGCATTCAACTTGCTTTCTATATCTTTAGTCATTTTCCAACTCTCGCTGGCATATGTTAGGATTGATACAACATTTGAATTGAAAATTCGTAATTTAGTTTTAATACTATATAACTTGCAGTTCCATATTTTATTTAGACTTTTAAAAGCTGATGTTGCTTTGCCAATTCGTATCATAATTTCTTTTTAACATTTCCTGTGCAATCAAAATTGCTACCTAAATAGGTGAACTGCTCTGTTATTTTTATCATTTTAGATTCCAGTGTGATATCTGCATCATAGTCTTCATTATATTTGTTTTTTCATAGCTTATCTGCAGTCAACTTTTGATGCTATAGATGACAAGTTGTCTGTTTTTCTTTGCATATCTTGGTTGTTTCTACTTAACAAGGCAATATCATCTGCAAAATCCAAATCTTCTAGTTGACTATTTTCTACCCAATCGATGCCAGTTTCGCCCTGCAACATTTTCGCATCACCCAGTCAATGGCCACTCCAAACAATAGCAGAGATAGAATACAGCCTTGCTTTACTCCGGTTTCAATCATAAACATGCACCATTACTAGGCCTGAATTCACAGTTGGTAAACAAGAAAATAAAATGGTAACAAAAAACGCAATTCCTCGATACATGAAAGAAATATAAATAAGGAAGTAAAATATATGAGTGCATAAAAGATACGGGAATTGGTGGTAAGCATTCCAGAGAAAATGATTGAAAGCAAGCGGGCAAGAGAAGAAAAACAACAAATGTATAAGTTGGAAAGAGAATGATCAAGAGGTGAGAGATTGCATGGAGTTGTTGTAGTGATTATGTGAAACACGTAAAAATAAAGTACTTTAGTTTTACAAAATACAGAAACAGTGACGATATACAGCAACGTTTCGACCAAAAGGCCTTTATCAAGCAAACGACACAACTAGAGTAACGAATTTCGACGAACACTACAAATGGACGATTACATATTGAAACATTCAAACCTATCTAATGAAAAACTGGGAACAAAACGAATAAAAATGAGTGCAAACACAAACCAGAAACGGAAAAGAAGAGAAACAATAAACAATTAAGTGAATATATAACTTATATATATGAAGCAAATACACATATAGATTACAAGGCATGCGATGAGAAAGTACTAAGAAGCATAGGAATGTAATGCGTTGAGTCCAAGAGGTCGCAAGGTACCATACAACGAAATAAAACGGTTCTCCAGGGCAAATCGACTGCGATCATCAGAGGAACATGATCGGATGGCTGTGACCTGGACATCGCAAGCTCTTGAATGGCCAGTATCATTGAAATGAGTGGCTACAGGGTGACAGAGCATTGGCGTATATCGCGCAAGTGTTGGGCAAATCGGTCACTGAGTCTCTTGCCGGTCTCACCAATACAGGCCTTGTTGCACCGTTTACAGGTGATGGCATGGATGATATTGCGGGACTCACACGTGAAACTGTCTTGAATAACATAAGTGGACCAAATCACACAGAGTGGTTAACAAGTGGTTGATATGGAGCGTTCAAAGAAGAAGAAGCATGAAGTTGTTACAGCTTTCCCCTCGCTTCTATATGTAGTTTGTATCTTGTTTATATCAATATAGTTTATGGTTTATATATTATTATTAATTTTCTCTCCTACCTTTTTTTTACCTGATCAAAAGCACTTGAGCTTTTCAGCTCTTCGGCTCCGTGCCATGGACATCGTAACCCTTTGGTTCGGTGCCACGAACACCGCTAATCTAGAGAACATGTGGCTTTTCTACCAGCCTGCAGAATTGAACCGCACTCACAGGGGACTTGTCTCCCGTCGTCCAACGAGATACGAACACGCTGGACAGGCGGACATCTTCTACTGTTAAACGTTACATAGGGCCTGTGAGTAATCTTTCCATACAGCTCTGTTCTGGCCAACTCTCTCAATCTCTTTTATGGAATAGTTCTCGCCTCTTTCATTAAGGGGTTCCTCTCTTAATTTTTTTTCCTTTATTAATTTAGTTAGAGCAATTATTTTATAATGGGCATGTTAAGCTAAGAATGTAGCGAAACACGTACAAACAAATTACTATTGTTTTACAAAATACAGAAACAGGGACGATAACTAACCTCACCCGCCCTGGTTTTTCCGGGGATGTTAGTTGTGAGAACAACAGTACCGTGCCCGGTTGTATCAGGGAAGACAGTTTTGTTAGACGCTAAAACACAACTTTAGGATTTGCGCTCTGCCAACTTTACCCAATAGATTTATGTTTCTGTATTTTGTAAAACTATAGTACTTTGTTTGTACGTGTTTCGCTATTTATCAAGTTTGACTGCAGTCTTCCCCCTTTTTCGATAAGCTAAGAATATAGATCTATTTTACTGTTTAAAAAAACAAAACGCTGCATGGTTGCCATGACAACAGCGGCCATCTTAAAAAAATTACATGTTATTAGAATCCTAAAATTTACACACAAAAAACACCCCAATATATTGAGAAATAAAGAGGTTTATTTACCACTTCAAGTTTTCTTCAGTGTTTTCATAGGGCGTCCGTTGTTTCTTGAAACCTTTGCTTCTCATACATGCTTTGTGATTCTGTGATCATTTTTTCTCGGAGTATGTCCAACATATATTCTCTTTCTTATAACAACTTGAGGGTCTCTGTGGCTCAGTGGTTAAGCCCTTTGCGAGTCGAAGGTCGTGGGTTCTTTCTTCTTCTTCTTCTTTGCGTTCGGTTTCGTATGCTCGTCTAAATCATGAGATGGGTTGCCTCTATGAAGCTGCATGTCAGTTGGAGTTCTTCGAGAGTTCCCATAGCTTGGTCTGTAAGTTTTGTTCATGAGGCCATGTTTCATTTCGTTGGTGTATGTATGATGGACATGACTGCAGGATGTGCTCTGGAGTCTGTGTTTCTGTCTGGCATGCACACTGTGCAGTCTGAGCAGGCTTTATTCTGTGCATGTGGCGGTTGAGCCTGCAGTGACATGTTCTTAGGGGAAAGATTGTTGTGTGCTGTTTTCTGTTTGGTCTGCTGATGGGATCTTGTGGGTTTGTTGCCTCCATACCTCTTTGTACTTTCTTTTGATATGTGTCTTGATTTCTGGTAGTGACACTGGGTGTTTCTGTTGTGAAATTTTTGTTCCCTCCTTAGCCAGCATGTCTGCTCTCTCATTTCCTGGAACGCCACAGTGTTCTGGTATCCACTGGAGAATAATTTTGTTGTGTTCTGAGAGCTTGTTTAGCTGCAGTGTTAGCTCTCTTTCCATGTTATCTTGTGGTTCCCTTTGTGTGGCCTGCATGACTGACAAGCAGTCGCAAAGGAAGACAAGTTTGTTGTTTTGATGGTCGGGGTTCGAATCTGGACCGCAGCTATCTGTTCAGGAGTTTTTTCCAGAGATCCAGTGTTTGCCAGATTGTTGCCGGAGCTACGGGTCTCGTGCTTTGTGTAATACACTAGGCTGTAGCGGGCCATTTCTGCGGAGAAGGACCGAGCCATATGGGGTAAAACCCGGTGCAATGAAGTCAATCCTTCGGCTTTAAATCCCTCTAAAACTTTCTTATAACAATAGTTATTAGTGGTTACCGGGGTCCAAATTTGGGGTGTAAAGAATAGAACCACTGTTACCTGCCACACATGTCGTAAGAGGCGACTAAAGACTAAGGAGGTTTGGCTGAAATCGGATGCATGTGTCCTAAACATGTAGAAGTCTATGTGTTTAGGGGCCTACCAAACCAATGTGCAACGTATACACGTTCTTGGCAAAGATCAAACATATCACAAAGAGTGATTACAATTGATCGTAAAGAACGAACGCAAAGAAGAAGAAGAAGAAGAGTGAGTGACCAGAGACATTCCTCTGCTTTCATCGCTTGTCTGGCTAACATATAGTTTTATTTATTTTGATAACTTGATTGTATCTGATTGTATCGAATGTAGCTGCTAGAAAAACTTAAATCAGAATACTTAGAGCATGCATATTGCCAGTGACAATGTTATATGTGTAATCAAATATTTATGTTTAATAGTTATTGGTTATTGGTTATTGGTTACTAAACTGACGTCATTGCACTCGGGCAGACCCATAGGTGCTCAGTCTCCCCCAACTGATATAGAAGAGTATGCATACTGATGGTTCCTGTGGCTCGCTGATTAAACACACCTCTCACTCTGCCTCTCAGGCATCCAGTTCGACTTGAACAACGGGTAACTCCAAACTGCTTAAATCGTTTGATCGATTCAACATCGATATTAGTGTCCTCATCCAACAGAGAGTCTCGAAGAGACCGAAGAACATCCCTATCCATCTTCAACTCCCCAACAATCGATGCTGTTGATGCAAGCCTGTCCGCCTCTCATTACCGTAAACACCCGCATGCCCAGGACAGTATATCCACGTAAGCCTCTGGAGGTTAGAAACTTCTTATAGACGACATCCACTCATACCGAAACCTGCCCTTCTGGATCTTGTGTTTAATAAGACAGTGGGACAAGCATATGTGGGCTTAGCTGCTAAAGACGTGTATAGACGTTTTCCCATTCACTGCTAAAGGAGTGTAAAGAAGTCTGTTATTATCTCTCCTCTGTGGGCTAAAGACGTGTTAACACGTTACACATTTCCACTATCACTGCTATAAGCGTACATTCCCGTTTGTGACCTAGAAACAAAGTGTAGCCATTTTTAGTTCCGTCTCCGGAAAGTATGTAGCAGCGAAAGGGTTAAATATAACTGTTATAGAAGGGTCTTCCGTATATCATGGACAGAGAAGAGAACAAACAGATTTATCCAAAAAGAGCTCAAAATCACAGAAAATTGGCTTATGCTGCAAATAAGGATGATAACATTGAAGTATTTTTGATATAAATTGAGACATGAAGTGTTGGAGCAGACCATTATGGAAGGAGGTCTCCAGGTAAAGAGAAGAGGAAGACCACGGAGATTATTGACCTCGGGTGTAACTGATGGTTTCTTCTTTTTCTACTTTGCTTTCGTTCTTCACGGCCAATTTTATCATTCTTATTGTGATATTATGGTTAGGAAACATGGACAATGAACAAGCAGTTACAAGACAGAATTGATGTATTTGAGATGTGGATATATAGAAGAATAGGCAGAGTTTCATGGACAGAAAAACAGACAAATAAACAAGTTTTAGGAAAACTAGGCATGAAGAAACAATTATTAAGAGAAATAAAATTCAAACAAGTAAAGTATTTTGGGCACATAAAAAGACATGACACCATGATAAATATTTACTAGTGGGGAAAGTTGAGGGGGAAGAGCAAGAGGAAGACCGAGAGATAAGTGGGAGGAAACTTTAAGAAATGGACAGGTTACAGTCTGGTAGTGTGCAACACCAGGACGAAAGACAGAGGATGCTGGAGATTCATTGCTGCCAACCTTCGATGTGGAGACGGCACCTGATGATGATGATTGTGATATATAATTGATCTTTGACAAGAACGTATTTTTACGTTGTGCAATTATGCGCCTATGGTGACTAGGCCAGCACATCCGGTTTCAGCCAGCAGGTTATTTACTAGGGTGGCTTGCCCTTAAACGATCCATTGTGCCGTATATATTTTTGTCTTGGATCTACGCTAAAGTACGTGTCTACACTGTACTGTGCACCCTTTCTGACTGAAAGGTCGTTCCGTATTAGGAAAATTTCTCAGTCTTTTGAGGCACATAAGCTTGTCCTGGGACGGCATCTTACTCGTATAACACACTGTGTAAAGTGTCGGCCTTCGCCATTGTTTGAAGTTGGACAGCCTGTCAAATCTTTACATTGTCGGCCTTACTTTTCTGACCACTTTGAGTTTATTCTGGAGTAGGTACATTCTCAGCCTTTTCGAGGCGCATGTCGATGCTTGGAAATTTGCAGTTACTACTCTGCATTTTCCCTGGCCCCAGGAAACACTGGACTGGAGCCACACAAAAATAATGTAGAGGGTCGTTTTATTAGGCGCTATCAGCACAACTTAGATTTTGTGCTCGCCAAACTTCACCCGCCCTGGTTTTTCAAGGGATGTTAGTTGTGAGAACAACAGTACCGTGCCCGGTTGTATCAGGGAAGACAGTTTCGTTAGACGCTAAAACTCAACTTTAGGATTTGCGCTAGGGCCAACTTTACCCAATAGATTTATCTGCGCTTGGCTTCTTGTACGGAGTTTAACGCAATCTTCCCATGTGTCGCCACGATACGTTCCAGTGCTTTCAGAGACCCTTGTCGAGATATTTGATTTGTTACACATCGCTCTCATTGATTCTTGCCCCACAGCTGGCAATTTGTTTGCGGTCTTTACTCCGGGAAAGTTGGGATTCGTTCACAGACGACTCGTTCACTACTGTTTCTTATGTTTCAGCAACTATTTTGACAACTTTTCATCGGACATCGACCAGGAGATGCGTGCATTTTGTTCAGGGATTTTGGACCGGCGTTACTTTTCGTGCTTGCACTACGACCACTACCTGTAGCTCTCCCCCGATCTCTACCCGCTTAGCCAGACAGGAACCGTTGTCTGTTTCCAGGGTCATCACGTGGAGGTGGGGTATGATTTTGAATATTGCCAGTTCACTAAACCTGACGCAACGTTGTCCCTAGACTTGCGCGCATTTGACTCCACTGATGGTTTGAGCATGATGGCAGCAGAGGTGGGACATTGGTCTATGGGAGAAAGAAATTATGAAGGACTGTTAGGGTGGCAAAATTTGGCCTAGGACAAGCTACTTGATGATGATTGTACTAATTTGCACGTAGTTTTAATCTAATGTGTTTCTAGTGAATTTTGAAACGCAAACATATCACCATGAGCACAAAACAAGAGCACTGTTGAACACAATCTTTTTTTTCAACATTTATGATATCAGTGCCAAACATGTACGCTGACATCAAATGATATAAGAAATTTTGTCACAGCAGAGATAAAATGTCTACACAGAATGCTGAGAGTATCAAAAAAAGAGACCGGATTAGAAATGAAGACATCAGGAACAAAATGGGTACGACAACATCTGTACTAGACTTCATCAAGAAACAACAAATTAAATGGTTTGGCCACATAAGAAGATTACCGACAGACAGTGCACCTCGAAGCGTAATGCTACGCCAATACAGTGGATACAAAGCACAAAAAAAGGTAGTCCACACACATTTTTTAAGGTGGACCTCAGAGATAACAGAGGCGACAAAAAACACTGTTTATGAAGAGCACATAAAAACCCGTTCTAGAAATTTCTTTTTATTCTGACGTTGTGAGGCAAAACATGATTAGAGAAAGAAAGGAATGTGTTTCTAGTTTATATCTGATTTAGGTTTCTCAAAGTACACAGCTGTAACAGCTTAGACGGCATATACACAGCTGTAACAGCTTAGACGGCATATACACAGCTGTAACAGCTTAGACGGCATATATACAGTTGTAACAGTTTAGACGGCATATACACAGCTGTAACAGCTTAGACGGCATCTGCACAGTTAACCGCAGTTATCAATTATTACCAGCATCAAATCGAGTCTCAAGTACAGAAAAACTTCAAAAACTAGTAAGTTAAAACTAAAACACAAGAAAATATCAATATATAAAAATTACTTACAAATTTATTCAA
Source organism: Arion vulgaris (assembly GCA_020796225.1). Classification (NCBI taxonomy): domain Eukaryota; kingdom Metazoa; phylum Mollusca; class Gastropoda; order Stylommatophora; family Arionidae; genus Arion; species Arion vulgaris. The sequence continues at coordinate 7,204,558 of CM036761.1, forward strand.
CAAAGATGATAAATTATATTTCTCAAACTAATGAGAACACACACGAAAAGTTTCATTAATATCGGATACAAACTTACCTGCCGTAATATTTTCCCAGAATGTTCCACGCGCACTCGTTGAACAATACACGGAACCAGATTCTGTCGTAACACCTGAACGCACCTGGTTCTATATTCCTTTAATGTACGTATTAAGCAAGCATGACGGACGGAAACGATACTTCTGTCTACAAACCAGATCGCACTTAAGTAAGTTTATTTTCAAACTACGCACATTACTCTGCAAAGACTGCACATCACATTACAGGACATCAAATAGTCAGTGAGGTAGCGAAAATAACTTTTTAATTTATGATAATATAATTTGAAATGTGTTAACTTATGATTAAATATAATATATAGGTTGTTTGTGGCAATTTCAACTCTGCAAATACTACACAGCGCGTACACACAGAACAATAGATAGTCAGTGAGATAGCGAAATTAACTTATTATTTTATGGTAATATATTTAATTTTATTTTATTTATGAATTTGTGATTAAATATAATATAATGGTTTGTATTTCGAATGTGATTTATTTGTGATCTAAGACTATAATCTTCATAGAGGTGGTCATTGCATGTACAATTTTTCTTGAATGAGGCTAGAGTTAAGATTGTCATGGTTTGATCAACTGGGTTACACTCTTCTTCATTTTCTGGTAACTTCTCTGCGAGTTCATATCGATCACCTATTAAACCACTCTTTGTGGTTTGAATGTGATCTGAGTCTAACAGTGATTGTGCGTTGTGCTAGTTATGCGCCTATGTGTGCCTAGGTTAGCACATCCGATTTCTTGCTACGCTTTTATTTACTAGGTAGCTTTCCATAGAACTGTGGGACGATGGGTTTGCCACTTGGACGGCACGTACCGTGTAGGATTGAGTAATGAATTATGAATTACATTTGCTTCATGCATAATTTGATGAAACGCGTGTCTGTGTTAATTTGTAGACTTGGCTTGTTGACATTCTTCTTTATATTATGGTATTACTAATTTTCTGGTGTCTGTAGCACTCTTAGTAGTCAGAGCAAACCATTTTTACAAGCCCTTGTATTTTAGAACAAAAACGACATTTAGTGTGACTCCTAGTAAAAAAGGCGTCCAACGCAAAACCACATAGTTTTGGGGTTTGGTCCACAAGGAGTTAAGCGGTAGCACGCTCGATCACAATTCAAGTGTAACTGCAGAGCCGTGCGGTATATTTTGTGAGTATGATGCAAGTCTGATGAATGGTTAAACACGGTGAAGTTTGTTAATGGTAAGATCCAGAGTTCGATCCCTCGGTAAAGTCAAATTTTATTTCTGTTGGAGAAGGCAAAAGATTGGAGGGAGGGTGGGGGGTGTTACAAAGATTCTAATGAAATAAGGTAACAACGAAGTGGGTCAAATATTCTATTTAAAGGAGTTTTAAAGCCGAAGGATTGACTTCATTGCACCGAGTTTTACCAATATGGCTCGGTCCCTCTCTGCAAAAATGGCACGCCATTTGCCGAGAGTATTACACAAAGCACGAACTCCGTAGCTTTGGCAACAATTCAAGGGGTCTCTAGAAAAAATGCACCCGTGAACAGAATGGCGCGGTCCGGATTCAAATCCACGACCTTCGACTCTCAAGACAAAGGCTTAATCACTTAGCCACTATCACACTCAATTTCATAGAAAATATGTTTGAGCCAGCACTGTTCGAATCTGACCCGATTTCCCATGTTGTGTAGTCGACGCTGTTGAAATGACACGTCAAAATGAAGCTATTTTCTTATTGAATCTTGTTTTGCTCCAGAAATCCTAAATACATGTTTATTGTTTATTTATTGAGAAAAATAGCTGAACAAATTTTCCAGGATAGAGTGGTTTGGAGAAGTTGCTTACCAAATAGAATGGAATGTATATCACTACAAGAGGAATAGAATAATAAACACATTATATAACTGCCAACTGTTTTTTATGTTATTGTGCAAGAACGTCAAGATTTATTTATGTATGTGCTGTTTATTGCTGATTATCTTTCTTAGATTTATTGTTTTCATGATTATTTTACAATGTTTTTAATGTTATATCTTTATTGTGATTACCATCAGCGGTTCTCAAGCAGTTGTCAATGAAGTTTATGGAAGAAATTCGCAAACTGTCTCTTGAAAGCTTATTGTAAAGTGAATTTTAATAATAGTAATATATTAATAATAATAATGTTATAATAATAGTAATAATAGTAATAATAGTAATAATAATAATAATAATAATAATAGTAATAATAATAATAATAATAGTAATAATAATAGTAATAATAATAATAATAGTAATAATAATAATAATAGTAATAATAATAGTAATAATAATAATAATAATAATAGTAATAATAGTAATAATAATAATAGTAATAATAGTAATAAATAATATAATAATAATAATAATAGTAATAATAGTAATAATAATAATAGTAATAATAATAATAGTAATAATAATAATAATAATAATAATAATAATAATAGTAATAATAATAATAGTAATAATAATAATAATAGTATAATAATTAATAATAATAGTAATAATAGTAATAATAATAATAATAATAATAGTAATAATAGTAATAATAATAGTAAAAGTAATAATAATAGTAATAATAATAGTAATAATAATAATAGTAATAATAGTAATAATAATAGTGCTAATAATAGTAATAGTAATAGTAATAATAATAGTAATAATAATAGTAATAGTAATAATAGTAATAACAATAATAGTAATAATAATAATAGTACTAATAATAATAAATAATAATAATAGTAATAAGAATAAATAATAATAATAAATAAGAATAAGAATAAATAATAATAATAATAAGAGTTTTCAAACTACATACAGCCGAGACACGGCAACATTTTATGGATAGGCTGTTTCATTCTGAACCACGAAATGAAACACGTGTTTTTTTTCTCATGCTCTGAGATCAGGCATAGTCATATCATCTAATATGGCCCCTATGATTTTTGCGTGAAGGTATGCTTTCCTTTTCACCAATATTCATCTTCTTGCGTTCGCCCACTATAAATTCAGGCGTAGTCAGGGCGCCTGGTATGGCGCTTAAGATTGATTTTTGCGTGAAGGTGTGATTTTCTTATTATCAGTGTCACCCCGCTATACAGGCTTGCCTTCTCCGACTTTATAAGTGTTATCACCAGCGTTCCTTGCCATTCAGTCAAGCTTTACACCGATTTCAGAAGTACTTGTAATTTAGATTCCCAAGTAAAGAATACAGTATTCCTGTAGTCCAACCGTGTACCATGTTTCCAGTGAGAATTTTTCAGCCCAGCTGGACTGAACCCTGATCCCTACAAAAGTGTGTTTTCAACTTTGTCACCTGTGACCCCTATGTTACAGGTTGAAAACCCCTGTTTTAAACTACCCTACTCTCATTTAGTATTTCGGGAAAATATTTATAATTTCCGGGTTGAAAGGTTAAAAAGGAGAGAGAATAATAAACGAAAAGAAACAGTCGCAAGTTTCAGACTGAATTAAGAGGCCATTTCTCCCACCATTTTCTACATTTGGTAGCAGGAAGCGAACAGATATATAACTTACTTAAATATATATATATATACTGGGCGTCTGTAGCTTAAGTAGTAGTGATCTCGATCACAACCCAAATGTACCTGGTTCAAACACCGCGGATGTCAGTTTGGGAGCAAATTCGTTACCGTCGGATTTTTACGAAAGGTAAAAATAGACCTCACCGTTCAGAAAGCAATGACAAAACTGTTGAACGTATAAGTGGTGCCAAGAAAAATAACGACTCGTTTACTGTGGTTGATGGCTACGTAATGTAAAAGATATGCCACGATTTTCATTCATTCATTCATATATATATATGATAGCTCAAGCGAAAGAAGTTTTATGAAAATGAAAAACACACTATGCGTGAATTCACTACCAATGACATTGCGGAAACGAGTACTCCAGTGCTATATTGAACCAATGTTTATGTATGGCAGCGAATCATGGACAATGAACAAACAATCAATAAGATCATTGGTAGCCACATCTCTGTGGTTTTACAGAAGAATGTTGAAAATTCCATAACCAGAGAAGAAAACCAATGAGGAGGTTTTAAATCAGACCGGCACGCAAAGAAATATTATCAAAAGAATAAGAAACAGAAAATCGAGGTCCTTCGAGCATATAATGTGAAGAGAAGGTTTAGAATATTTGGTGACAACAGGTAAAATTCAGGGAAGGAGATATCGTGGAAGGCAGAGAGAGAAGATGTTGGGTAGCCTGACGTCATGGTTCGACAAAAGATTGATTCACAAAGATTGACAAAGGATCAGAACTGATCACATGCACGAACAAACTGAGATAGCTGTGGAGAGACATGATCGCCTACGCTAGCAGGCATGACACTTGATTGATTGATTGACATATATATGTCCTAACACACCTTAGCTTACCTTTCTGAGAATATGCTCGGGGTTTGTATGAAAATCGTGGCATATCATTTACAGGACGTAGCCATCAACAACAGTAAATGAGTCGTCGATACTCTAGGCACCACTTATACGTTCAGTAGTTTGCCATAGCTTTCTGAGCTGTGAGGTCTATTTTACCGTTTGTAAAATCCAAGGAAACTAATTTGCTTCCAAACTTGCCCGCCGCGGAATTTGAACCAGGTAGGCTAAGGTTGTGATAGAGCTGACTACTGCCTGAGCTACAGGCGCTGACTTGTTTGTATAGGACAGAGTTAAGGCAGCTTGCCCGAAGGTTATCGGTTTATGGGGGTCTTTGTGGTTAAGTGGTTAAATCCTGGCTTGCGTTCCGAAGATCAAGGGTTCGAATTCGGACGCCGTCGATCTGTTAACCTGCACATTTATTCCAGAGACCCCTAGGATTTTTAACAGAGCTACGGAGTTCATGCTTTGTGCTGTACTCTCGGCCACATCTGCAGAGAGGGACTGAGCCATATGGGGTAAACCCGGTGCAATGAAGTCAATCCTTCGGCTTTAGACGTTTCATCTGTTTAATTGTCTCCTCAACATAAACTACTTTGATTATATCAAGGGCTCGAACACAGAACCACCAGAAAACACAACCGAAATTAGTCTAAAATCAGTTCTAGAAAGCCATAATTAGTATTGACTGGGTTCAAACATTTGAGTGACCACACAAGGGTTTCAGTTGGGCCGACATTCACAATTCTACATCTTCATGAGACCTCCTAGGATTACCAATGTCAGATCTTTCCATACTTACTTTAGATTTATGGTTTAGTTTATTTTGTATTTCGTTATTGTATATTTTTTCTTGATAAAGACCTATAGTCGAAACGTCGAGTGCAATTTTTCGTAGTTCATCATTTATTTTTCCTTCCTCGTGCAATACTGTACATACATGGCGTTGTTTATATTGTCCATTTACTCAGTACTACCGCAGCCTCCCCCACCATTTTCATCTAGATCTGATCTCATCCGATCTGATCGCTTCAGATGTCTCTATCTCTCGCGATCACCGCCCAGACCGATGTACCAGATTTCCCCATAAATTCTATTCATGTAGAAATCTGTTTCATGCAGCCTTAGCATTGGTGTGTTTTACGTCACATCTTCAGCACCATTTGGAGCTTTGGTGTTTATCCTTCGGCAATGTGTTCGGTTTCAGCCAGTGTTTTCTCGGTTCGCTCTCCGTTCTATAGCCATCTAGTGCTTATTACGGTGTGGGGTAACTAGCGCCACGCTCAACTTTCTTAGTCGCCTCTTACGACATGCGTGGCAGGTAACAATGGTACTATTCTTTACACCCAATTTGGGCCCTGCACCCACTAGGGCGACCTCAGATCTAGAGGTTACTATAAATCGTCTTTTTTTTTTTAAATCAATTTTTTAAATTTTTTAATTTTCGTGCCAGGGGACGAAAGGCGTTAATGGCAATGAGGAAGTCAATATGCTTTATGGTACGGCTAATGTAGAATACGAACATGCACTCGTCTAGGCTGATATTCTGAGTGCCCTAATGGAGAAATACTGTGTAAACAATTCAATGAATACCACATTCCCAACGGATACCACATTCCCAAACACTATCCATTAAACCTAACCAGGATAGATACCAGATAACGAGGCTTAATCGAGTCTGCAGTCATAAAGAAACTGCAAGAATGTTAAATTAAACGGGCTATAATCATAAAAGAGCGGTACTGGATTGGAGTGACAAAAAAAATAACAACAGCACAGCAGGTATATGAGTAGGTATCATCAATCAACATAGAACTGGAGGAGTTAGTCAGTGGAGATATTGCGAAAGAGATCGGAGCACATATGGTTATGTTTGGAGTGGAATGAAGATATTTCAAACGTAAAATGAGAAGTGTTATGATGGCAGCAAGAGAAGGATAGTAAATCAACATAGAACTGGAGGAGTTAGTCGCCAAACGTAGAGAGATATCATGAGAAAGATATCGGAGCATTTATGATCTGACACATGTAGAGAGATATCATGAGAAAGATATGGGAGCATTTATGATCTGACACATGTAGAGAGATATCATGAGAAAGATATGGGAGCATTTATGATCTGACACATGTAGAGAGATATCATGAGAAAGATATCGGAGCATTTATGATCTGACACATGTAGAGAGATATCATGAGAAAGATATCGGAGCATTTATGATCTGACACATGTAGAGAGATATCATGAGAAAGATATCGGAGCATTTATGATCTGACACATGTAGAGAGATATCATGAGAAAGATATCGGAGCATTTATGATCTGACACATGTAGAGAGATATCATGAGAAAGATATCGGAGCATTTATGATCTGACACACGTAGAGAGATATCATGAGAAAGATATCGGAGCATTTATGATCTGACACACGTAGAGAGATATCATGAGAAAGATATCGGAGCATTTATGATCTGACACACGTAGAGCGATATCATGAGAAAGATATCGGAGCATTTATGATCTGACACACGTAGAGAGATATCATGAGAAAGATATCGGAGCATTTATGATCTGACAAACGTAGAGAGATATCATGAGAAAGATATCGGAGCATTTATGATCTGACACACGTAGGGAGATATCATGAGAAAGATATCGGATCATTTATGACTTGACACACGTAGAGCGATATCATGAGAAAGATATCGGAGCATTTATGATCTGACACATGTAGAGAGATATCATGAGAAAGATATCGGAGCATTTATGATCTGACACACGTAGGGAGATATCATGAGAAAGATATCGGAGCATTTATGATCTGACACACGTAGAGAGATATCATGAGAAAGATATCGGAGCATTTATGATCTGACACACGTAGAGAGATATCATGAGAAAGATATCGGAGCATTTATGATCTGACACACGTAGAGCGATATCATGAGAAAGATATCGGAGCATTTATGATCTGACACACGTAGAGAGATATCATGAGAAAGATATCGGATCATTTATGACTTGACACACGTAGAGAGATATCATGAGAAAGATATCGGAGCATTTATGATCTGACACACGTAGAGAGATATCATGAGAAAGATATCGGAGCATTTATGATCTGACACACGTAGAGAGATATCATGAGAAAGATATCGGAGCATTTATGATCTGACACATGTAGAGAGATATCATGAGAAAGATATCGGAGCATTTATGATCTGACACACGTAGAGAGATATCATGAGAAAGATATCGGAGCATTTATGATCTGACACACGTAGGGAGATATCATGAGAAAGATATCGGATCATTTATGACTTGACACACGTAGAGAGATATCATGAGAAAGATATCGGAGCATTTATGATCTGACACACGTAGAGCGATATCATGAGAAAGATATCGGAGCATTTATGATCTGACACACGTAGAGAGATATCATGAGAAAGATATCGGAGCATTTATGATCTGACACACGTAGAGAGATATCATGAGAAAGATATTGGAGCATTTATAGACTAACAGTTTCATTGTGCAGTGATAATGATTTCTTCACTGAGCTAAACTAAATTCAACTAAACATAAGATAGCAACGCTAGTATAACACTAAACATATAACACGTCCAAATGATAGTATACTGTCTGTAGTCATTTAATATAGGCTGGGAACCACTGTATTTTTAAAAAAGCAGAGCTAATGAATAATGTACTTGTTTATTACCTTTTCCACAGGTCAGATGTCACAATTTATGACGTCTTTCAATACACCTTTGCAAATCTATTATATAGACATGTATATGCAGTAGGTGTGTATTTGCACGACATATCATGCTGAACCCGGATTCAGCTTAGCTCGACGTAACTATTGATACCTCGTATAACAATATATTGACGTTAATTTTTGTCTGTTATGGGTGTATGTATGTATGTATCTGGTGTCAGGTATCTTGGAAGTTCTTTGAAAACGTAGGTATGGTTTAGTGTATTGTTTGTTTGTTTTCGAGCCCCACGAATAAGGAACCTTTTCAATATATTTTAGCGGGGAAGAGTACCTGACTTTTTTGCAGACCCAGAAGTCTCCAGGCTTGTACTGCTATGCTCAGTGTTGCGGAAACTCCTACTCAGGTCGAGTCCTCTTTTTCTTCGAACCCTCCATATCGACAACATATTAAACCTCTCTTTGTGATTTGTATGTGATCTGAGCCTAAGAGCGATTGTACGTTGTGTCAGTTATGCTCCTACAAGTAGGTCAGCACATCAAATTTCTGCATATTTACCAGCGTAGCTTCCCGCGACCCTACATTAGTCGCCTCTTACGACATGCCTTGTAGGTCACAGTGGTACTGTTCTTTTCTTCTCTCGCTGGACCAAGCAACCCACGGGTGTGGTCGTCTTATTTAGTATATAACAGTCACAGAAAGGAAAGTGGTAGACTTATTTAGTATATAACAGTCACAGAAAGGAAAGTGGTAGACTTATTTAGTATATAACAGCCACAGAAAGGAAAGTGGTAGACTTATTTAGTATATAACAGTCACAGAAAGGAAAGTGGTAGACTTATTTAGTATATAACAGTCACAGAAAGGAAAGTGGTAGACTTATTTAGTATATAACAGCCACAGAAAGGAAAGTGGTAGACTTATTTAGTATATAACAGCCACAGAAAGGAAAGTGGTAGACTTATTTAGTATATAACAGTCACAGAAAGGAAAGTGGTAGACTTATTTAGTATATAACAGCCACAGAAAGGAAAGTGGTAGACTTATTTAGTATATAACAGTCACAGAAAGGAAAGTGGTAGACTTATTTAGTATATAACAGTCACAGAAAGGAAAGTGGTAGACTTATTTAGTATATAACAGTCACAGAAAGGAAAGTGGTAGACTTATTTAGTATATAACAGTCACAGAAAGGAAAGTGGTAGACTTATTTAGTATATAACAGCCACAGAAAGGAAAGTGGTAGACTTATTTAGTATATAACAGTCACAGAAAGGAAAGTGGTAGACTTATTTAGTATATAACAGTCACAGAAAGGAAAGTGGTAGACTTATTTAGTATATAACAGTCACAGAAAGGAAAGTGGTAGACTTATTTAGTATATAACAGTCACAGAAAGGAAAGTGGTAGACTTATTTAGTATATAACAGTCACAGAAAGGAAAGTGGTAGACTTATTTAGTATATAACAATCACAGAAAGGAAAGTGGTCGTCTTATTTAGTATATAACAGTCACAGAAAGGAAAGTGGTCGTCTTATTTAGTATATAACAGTCACAGAAAGGAAAGTGGTAGACTTATTTAGTATATAACAGTCACAGAAAGGAAAGTGGTCGTCTTATTTAGTATATAACAGTCACAGAAAGGAAAGTGGTCGTCTTATTTAGTATATAACAGTCACAGAAAGGAAAGTGGTAGACTTATTTAGTATATAACAGCCACAGAAAGGAAAGTGGTCGTCTTATTTAGTATATAACAGTCACAGAAAGGAAAGTGGTAGACTTATTTAGTATATAACAGCCACAGAAAGGAAAGTGGTAGACTTATTTAGTATATAACAGTCACAGAAAGGAAAGTGGTAGTCTTATTTAGTATATAACAGTCACAGAAAGGAAAGTGGTAGTCTTATTTAGTATATAACAGTCACAGAAAGGAAAGTGGTAGACTTATTTAGTATATAACAGTCACAGAAAGGAAAGTGGTAGACTTATTTAGTATATAACAGCCACAGAAAGGAAAGTGGTAGACTTATTTAGTATATAACAGCCACAGAAAGGAAAGTGGTAGACTTATTTAGTATATAACAGCCACAGAAAGGAAAGTGGTAGACTTATTTAGTATATAAGCCACAGAAAGGAAAGTGGTAGACTTATTTAGTATATAACAGTCACAGAAAGGAAAGTGGTAGACTTATTTAGTATATAAGCCACAGAAAGGAAAGTGGTAGACTTATTTAGTATATAACAGTCACAGAAAGGAAAGTGGTAGACTTATTTAGTATATAACAGTCACAGAAAGGAAAGTGGTAGACTTATTTAGTATATAACAGCCACAGAAAGGAAAGTGGTAGACTTATTTAGTATATAACAGCCACAGAAAAGAAAGTGGTAGACTTATTTAGTATATAACAGCCACAGAAAGGAAAGTGGTAGACTTATTTAGTATATAACAGCCACAGAAAGGAAAGTGGTAGACTTATTTAGTATATAAGCCACAGAAAGGAAAGTGGTAGACTTATTTAGTATATAACAGCCACAGAAAGGAAAGTGGTAGACTTATTTAGTATATAAGCCACAGAAAGGAAAGTGGTAGACTTATTTAGTATATAACAGTCACAGAAAGGAAAGTGGTAGACTTATTTAGTATATAACAGTCACAGAAAGGAAAGTGGTAGACTTATTTAGTATATAACAGTCACAGAAAGGAAAGTGGTAGACTTATTTAGTATATAACAGTCACAGAAAGGAAAGTGGTAGACTTATTTAGTATATAACAGTCACAGAAAGGAAAGTGGTCGTCTTATTTAGTATATAACAGTCACAGAAAGGAAAGTGGTAGACTTATTTAGTATATAACAGTCACAGAAAGGAAAGTGGTAGACTTATTTAGTATATAACAGTCACAGAAAGGAAAGTGGTCGTCTTATTTAGTATATAACAGTCACAGAAAGGAAAGTGGTCGTCTTATTTAGTATATAACAGCCACAGAAAGGAAAGTGGTAGTCTTATTTAGTATATAACAGTCACAGAAAGGAAAGTGGTAGACTTATTTAGTATATAACAGTCACAGAAAGGAAAGTGGTAGACTTATTTAGTATATAACAGTCACAGAAAGGAAAGTGGTCGTCTTATTTAGTATATAACAGTCACAGAAAGGAAAGTGGTCGTCTTATTTAGTATATAACAGCCACAGAAAGGAAAGTGGTAGTCTTATTTAGTATATAACAGTCACAGAAAGGAAAGTGGTAGACTTATTTAGTATATAACAGTCACAGAAAGGAAAGTAGTAGACTTATTTAGTATATAACAGTCACAGAAAGGAAAGGGAGGGGGCGGAGGTAGCTTTAAAAACAGAAAATTGTGAAACTGATCTAACAGATCATCATCATTAAGTGGCTTGTCGTGTGCAGTACTTTGCTACCATATGTAACCTATATCATTCTATCATCCTCTAATCACAACAATCATTATCGTCCTTAGATTAACGTCAATATATAGTTATTATCAGTACCATCACCATCATCCCATCATCATCATTACATCAATGTCATCATATAGTTATTATCATAACCATCATCACATCATCAATCATTATTATAATCACATCAGTAATCATCACCGTCACATCATCATCACATCATCATCACATCATCATCATCGTCATCAACATATGACTATTCCAACGCAACAATGTGTCCACTAAAGCATTGTAAATAACACTAACCCAATCCAACTTTTACAAAACTACATATTTTTGCTATGCGGATACCACATTCCCTAACACTATCCATTAAACCTAACCAGGATAGATACCAGATAACGAGGCTTAATCGAGTGTTTATACACTTGATAAACTAGCATGCCATTACATAAACATCTCACAAACACATTCTCTTTCTGCCTTGTTTATATCTGATACTGTTTCTGCATGTCTGATTTTTACTTGAAGCTATTATGTCGCAGTTTCTAGACATTGTTTACGAGACATATCTGCTTAAACACCTTGTGTTTGTTTCTGGCAATGATTCAAACCTATTTAGATCTTCTAGTCTGTTTTTGACATGTTTTACTAAAAAAAAACTACAATAGTTTATTTTTCTCTGATTTTATTCATCATCATCATTTCATCATTAATCCTCTCCGCTCCTCATGGAGCATAGGGCCTCAACAGTTGTTCGCCACTCTTCTCGGTCTCTGGCTGTTATTTTTATGGTCTCCCAGGTCAATCGAGCACTCTTCAGTTCCTCAGTAAGACCTCGTCTCCAAGTCTGCTTAGGCGTCCTCTTTTTCGTTTTTCCTGCGGGTTCCACTCGAGCACCTGTCTAGTGACACTCGACTGTGTCTTCCGCAAGGTATGGCCTATCCATCGCCATCTTCTCCTCTTGACCTGTCTGGATTTATATTGTTGCCCAGATTTGTGTTTATTTGTGATATATTCTTATTTGCTAACAGCGAAATTAAGACGCTGACAGACTTGCTAAAAGGGCAGCAGGAATGCCCAAGATGATAAACTGGTCAGATATGAAGAAGCAAAAACCATCGCCAAAGGACAGTACAAAGTAAAGGGGGAGAAAGAGCACCCAAATCACAACAAGGATGATGAATATTACCAACTGTCCAGAAAGGACCATACTGCCATATTTCGCCTCCGGAATGGTCCCAACAGAATTAAATACAGCCTGTACACTAAATTCAAGAAATACACCAGCGACCTGTGCTCCTGTGGCTTGGCGAGTATGACAACAGAGCATATCCTATATAACTGATTCCAGTATGCAGACCTGAAAAGAAAGTGGTGGTCGACTTACACCAGCGCCCAAGACAAACTGTATGGCGTGGCTGACAATCTGAGGCAGACGGCTGCCTTTATTAGAGAATCTGAAATCCCAATCTAGTGAGAACGTAGAAGAAGAAGAAGATTTGCTAATGTAACTTGATATACCTTGTTATCTGTTTGTTAATTATGAATGTATTACCCACCTGGATCGACCCAATTGAGTTCCAGAGAAACACTGGGAAATAAAGGGAGCCAGAGTGATATTAAACCGATGGTCAAAGAAAAGACTGGCCTGCAACCCGTCTGCCCAGCGTGTTCGTAGCGCGTTGGACTACGGGTGACTTCCCTCTGTGTGTGCGGTATCAATTCCGCGGGATGGCAGAAAAAGCCACAGATTCCCAGATTTACGGTGTTCGTGGCACTGAACCGAAGGGTTACGATGTCCATGGCACCGAGCCGAAGAGCTGAAAAGCTCAAGTGCTTCTGGATCGGAAGAAGAAATCACCTCAAATATACCTATTCTTCTTCTTTTGTTGTCACACATCTACCGGGTTGTTGCACATTGTTGTGCTTTTCTGTTTCTGTCTTGCGGTGCTCTAGAGACTTGGGTAATATTTATTTTTGCTTTTGACATTATTCTGCTAGGCCCCGGGCAGCATCTGGAAGAGCTAATATGAACACACTGTCTTTCTTACTAATTCTGAGGCAAGCCACATCAAGATGATTATGAGAAAAGTATGAATCACGTAAAATGACTCAATCTCCTAACATTGCTTACTGCTTACTTCCTCTATCAGGAAAATGAAATATTTCGGGCACATTACACGTGCATAGAGAAGATAATTTTTGAGGTAATGGTGCCTGGAAGAAGAACGAGAGGTAGACCTAAAGGCGATGAGTGCAAGATCTCATTGACGATCTGAGAATGACTGCTGCTGAAGTCAGTCAACTTGCACAGAATAGAGAGTTTTTTCAGGACTGCTGTCATGGAGGCCAAGTTCCGGAAGGGGCGAGCTACTTGGTGATGATGATGATGAACAGGTACATGGAGGACGGATTATCGTAATGCATAATCGTTCATCTTGCCACACGGACACAAGAAATTTGTGAGTTTAATCCCACACTTGACGTTCCACACGTGAAGACAGAAACTGACCCTCCTATCTCCTGCATACTAGTGGTCTTTTTTTTCCCGATCCAGAAACACTTGAGATGAAAGCTCTTCGGCTCGGTGTCATGGACATCGTAACCCTTCGGCTCGTGCCACGAACACCGTAAATCTGGGGAACCTGTAGCTTTTCTGCCAGTCCGCGGAGTTGAACCCGCACTTACAGAGGACTAGTCACCCGTAGTCCAACGCGCTACGAACACGCTGGGCACGCGGGCTATACTAGTGGTCTAGAAATGGGAAGTGAAGTGACTCCATACTCGAAGATCTGAAAAGGCTAAGGGATATTTATTTTAATTTTTAAAATTTGATTATAAACAGGTGCAGCCATTGAAAGATATTCAAGAAAAGTGTAAACAAGCTTGGCCTATACCAAAAGTGTGTGCTAATTTATTTGGTCAAAAAAAGCCGAACCTTTACCTTAGAACAACTGAAGCTCTTCAACCCGTGACACCACATGATGAGGGTCACCTGTCAACGAGTCAGCACTGACATCACTGTTGTATTGTCATGTATCAGTATAATATTGCTGTCAGCAGTGACATATGCCAGTCCTACTTCTAGCGACTACTTGAAAATGAGATCCCAGCTTCTGTTTGAAGACAGTCATCGAAGAATTGGAGGTCGGCTGGTGCTAAGTCCCGATGAGCAGATTGTTAGCAATATCTTTATGAAGGTAAGAAGGTAGCATTGCTTTTTGAGGTGTATTGCCTGTTGATAATCTTATTTTTTTTCCTGATCCAGTAGCACTTGAGCTTTTAGCTCTTCGGCTCGGTGCCATGAATATCGTAACCCTTTGGTTTGGTGCCACGAACACCGTAAATCTGGAGAACCTGTGACTTTTCTTCCAGCCCGCGGAATTGAACCCGCACTCCCAGAGGTCTAGTTACCCGTAGTCCAACGCTCTACAAACACGCTGGGCAGGCGGGCTTGATAATCTTGTGTTTTCGAACCATTTAATTCGTTGTTTCTTGATGAAGTTCAGTACTAATGTTGCACCCAATTTGTTCCTGATGTCTTCATTTCTAAACCAGTCTCTTCTTGATACTTCCAGCATTTTGCGTAGACACTTCATCTCTGTCGCGACTAGTTTTCTTCTATCATTTGATGTCAGCGTCCAGGTTTGGCACTGAGAGCATAATGTTGGAAGAAAGATTGTGTTGTAGAACGTTCTTTTAGTGTTCATAGGGACATGTTTGCATTTCAAAATTGGTGCCATTTGTCATATGATTTAGGTGAGGAATATCTATATATATATGCAAGTCTATCGACGATAGATATTAAGATATGCAAATTGAATGCATTTGAAAATAGATGTCTACGAAAAATAATGAGTATAAAATGGAACGAATTCAGGAGAAGTGATGAAATCAGGACATGTCTGGTCAACCACTAGTGACAACTGTTATAAGAAAGAGAAGATGGAGATATGTTGGACACACCTTGAGGAGAAATGATCAACGAATATCAAAGCGGCATTGAAGTGGGATGAAAGGTTCAAGAAAAATAGAACGACCTCAGGAGACCCTGAAACAAACTTTGCTGAGAGAGGCAGGAAATATCGGTCTCAGTTCCATGGAGGATATTGAGCGAGTTGTCCAGAATAGAACGGTATGGAGAAATTGCTTGAAGACCTCATGTAACGTATAACGGTACGAAAAGAATTATTATTATATATAATACTTAACTAACTATTGTTAGTCTATGCAATATTTATTTTTGGATATTTTTGCACATGATATTGTGTACATTATTTCTTTGTTTGTGGTAATAATTAAATTAATATTATTATTATTTTCTAACCCAACTACATATATTTCCTGGTTATACAGGAGAAGAATGCATTAATTGATAACAGCAGACTCAACCGAACAGAGTACGTACCAGCCCTCAGCTTCTTTATCTCTAAACCAAGAATTCAGAATACTACTTTGTTGAATCTAATCAGGCGAATGCCTAAAGGTAAATTTATTTCCAATATTTAATCATTTATTTGTCCTTTTTTTCTTTTGTCTATCTCTGCTTTTTTGCCGTAAGACGAAGCAGGTTTAACTGATGATGAGTTTTCGAGATAATGCACGATCAGTCGCTTGATATGCTGTGGTATTGTGGAGTTCTGTATTGTGGAAGACTGTAACCATAAATCCCTTCTTTTTCTTGGTCTACCCCTCAGTCTGTATGATTCCATGTTCAGGTCTTGCAACTGGTGTATTCAGGTTCATTCTGACCAAGTGGCCAAACCATTTGAGCCCGTTTTTCAATAAATCTAATAGCAGGTGTTGTTCCGACTGTTCCTATAATTTCCTCATTTCTTATATGATCTCTTCTTGTTTTATTTACTGCTTTCCTCAAGCATCTCATTTCACAGGTGGTAGTTTTCCTTTCTTGTTCTTTTGTCAGCGTCCATGTTTGACACTGGTAGCACAGTGTTGGTATGAAGTTGGTATTTGTCCTTGCGTATGTAGTACTGTATTATACCTGTCAAAGTCTAATCGCATATTTGCTAGCATGAGATGATCTTTTCCTAATCACAAGATCAATGTTACTCCGATACTGTGGATACAAAGCAAAAGGCCGGCCACGAAAAATGTGGATTTCAGAGATAACAGAGGCGACGAAAAACTGTTTATGATGCACACAAAAGACCGTTCTAGAAATATCTCCTTAACATGAAGCCGTGATGCAAATCAGGACTGGAGAAAAGAAAGAAGGCACATAGAGAGCCTCGCTCCAGGTGTCTCTTTTTTCGACCTGACGATGAAAGGCAAAACATAATTCCACAATAGATAGATATATAGATAGATAGATAGATAGATAGATATAGATAGATAGATAGATAGATAGATAGATAGATAGATAGATAGATAGATAGATAGACAGACAGACAGACAGACAGACAGACAGACAGACAGACAGACAGACAGACAGACAGACAGACAGACAGACAGACAGACAGACAGACATACAGACAGACAGACAGACAGACAGACAGACAGACAGACAGACAGACAGACAGACAGACAGACAGACAGACAGACAGACAGACAGACAGACAGACAGACAGACAGATAGATAGATAGATAGATAGATGATGATAGATAGATAATAGATAGATAGATAGATAGATAGATGATAGATAGATAGATGATAGATAGATAGATAGATAGATAGATAGATGATAGATAGATAGATAGATAGACAGATAGACAGATAGACAGATAGACAGACAGACAGACAGACAGACAGACAGACAGACAGACAGACAGACAGACAGACAAAACAGACAGACAGACAGACAGACAGACAGACAGACAGACAGACGACAGATAGATATGATAGATAGATAATAGATAGATAGATAGATAGATAGATAGATAGATAGATAGATAGATAGATAGATAGATAGATAGATAGATAGATAGATAGATAGATAGATAGATAGATGATAGATGATAGATAGATAGATAGATAGATAGATAGATAGATAGATAGATGATAGATAGATAGATAGATAGATAGATAGATAGATAGATAGATAGATAGATAGATAGATAGATAGATAGATAGATAGATAGATAGATAGATAGATAGATAGATAGATAGATAGATAGATAGATAGATAGATAGATAGATAGATAGATAGATAGAGATGGCCTCTTTTATTTTTATTCTCTCTTTTATTCCTTTCCGTTGCTAATGATCTTTAACACAATGAGTATTAACATTTTAGTGGGACGGATTAGCGTAATCAGTGGCGGCTCATGATCATTTCTGTTGGTGGGACCAGATATTTTTTCCACGGATAAATCATAGTTTTGGGTTGCTTTATTCTAATTTATAAAATAATAAATATACGTTATACATTATTTTTGGTGGAGTCCGGCCCCACTGGCCCTTAATGATGAGCCGCCACTGAGCGTAATACATAAGCGTTCGCGTACCGACTCTGACATACGAGGGATGTGGGTTCAGTTCTACACTTAACGTCACACACGTGAGGAAAGGAATTGAACCTCCCACCACATGTACACTCCGGGTTTATAAATGTGAAGTGACAATCTGAAATAACAATCTTGACATATACTTTACAGGACGTCGCATCAACCACAGTAGACGAGTACTTGACTTTCTAGGCACCACATGTACGTTCAGTAGTTTGACATTGCTTTCTAAACGGTGAGGTCTATTTTTACCTTTTGTAAACATCCACGAGAACACATTTGCTTTAAAACTGCCCGCCATTGTGTTTAAACTAGGTACTCTTGTGTAAATGACAATGTCATCATCAAGGTGCGTATCCTTTATAGGACTTTGCTCTCTTTGCAGCACATCTGAAATTCACTCTGTCTCTAGCCAGTTCACCCACTTCCTCGATGGTCATGTTCATGGTTTCTTTAATATCTTGTAGCCATCTTCTTCTTGGTTTGCCTTTGCGTCCTGGGACCCTGCCCTCTAGTATTGTTCTTTTCAGGCCATCGTAACGCTTAATGTGACCAAAGTATGTAATTTTTCTGTATAGTATGTTGTTTATCAGCCAATTCTCTTTAACATTTAGTTCTTTCAGGACATCAGTGTTCTTTCTTTTTCTGTCCATGGTATTCGTAGGATCTTTCTGTAGCATTTAGTTTCGAAGGACTGGATTTTCATTCTTAATAAGTGACAATGTACTTACGTTTAATTACAATTACAAAAATACTTCATCCAAATGTTGGTTGTTCTAGAGTGAACATAGAAGCAGAAGCAGAAGCATTCTCTCGTGACAGCTGTGAACATAATAACTCTCCGTTAATTTCCCCTAACGAAAATCTTGTATTCGAAACGAATATCGAAAGTTTGGGGGCTTCTTTGAAACTATTATTTTTGCAAAATTTATAGTTTGTAATAATTTTACACTGCTGTCCCTTCATATTCCTCTAGGAGCAGCGCTTCATCTCCACGACACGTCATCGGCAAGTCTGGACTGGTTAATCAAGAACGCCACCTATAGGGACCACATTTACATGTGTGTGACTACGGAATGGCTCATTAACTTTGCCGTTTTCTTGAATCCACCTACAAACCCAGGTAGAATAGGGTAAACTTTGCAACACATACTTGACAAAATTATGTATATCTTATATATAATATCATCATCATTAAGTTGTTTGTGCCTTCCTTAACCTGCTTCACATGACAGCAGTCCTGACAAAACTCTGTTCTGTACAAGTTGACAGGTGTCAGAAGGAGTCATTCTCAGATTGTCAATGACATCTTGCACAAATCGTCTTCTAGTCTTCCTCTCATTCTTCTTCCAGGCACTATTCCTTCCAAAATTATCTGCTCTAGGCTCTCATGTCGTTTGATATGTCCGAAATATTTAATTTTCCTTGATGTTATGCTCTTTAATAGCCAATTCTCTTTAATATCAAGCTGTTGCTGAACAGGAGAATGTGTTCTTTTCTCTGTCCATGCTATTCTAAGTACTGTTCTGTAGCATTTACATTCAAAGGCATTTATGATCTTCGCCGCTTTGTCGATAGTTATATATCGTACACTTATACACATATATCTCACATACATACACCTAATATATATATGTATGTGTGTGAGCTATATGTGTATAAGGTGTACGTGCATATGCGGGTGTATACTATTGATTGATTGATTGATAGGATAATCATCATTGCACTTCGATGAGTAACCATGTGTGCTCCGATTTCTTTTTAGCAACATGAATATCTCAGTGACGGTGCACGAACGCTGTAACACCGGCGAGTGTCCTGATGTAATTTAGAAGATGATGAAAATATTTTGTTCGAATTTTATTTCTAATTTTTCTAATGAATTTTGTCTAGGCAGCGGCTTTCCAGCCTGCTCTTCACGATTTTTTTACTGTCACGGGTTTTCTTACGTGATCAAATTGAACACGGGACCAACGTTTTATCACTTTCTCCGATAGGACTAGAAACTCGATCTCACCTACACTGAGATCAGAGATCTGTGGAAAATATCCAGATCACTCCACGAGGGAGCGAACATATTACTTTTGGAACAAGTGGTGAGCAGCTAACCTCTACGTCACAGAGACCAGGGTCTAACCTCTTACGTCACAGAGACCAGGTCTAACCTCTACGTCACAGAGACCAGGGTCTAACTCCTCGTCACAGAGACCAGGGTCTAACCTCTACGTCACAGAGACCAGGGTCTAACCTCTACGTCACAGAGACCAGGGTCTAACCTCTACGTCACAGAGACCAGGGTCTAACCTCTACGTCACAGAGACCAGGGTCTAACCTCTACGTCACAGAGACCAGGGTCTAACCTCTACACCACAGAGACCAGGGTCTAACCTCTACGTCACACAGATGAAGCAATTACCCCTATTATCGAGAAAACATATTAGTAATAATAAATGCTATTGAATAGTAATAAAAACCCGTAATGCTTTAGGGTTGAGAGGGTTCATACTGGAGACAATGCCCCAAAAAATGCGCCATAGATCTCGGTCGTCAACTTTTCGCAAAGGTTTGGAAGAGTCGTGACCTGACCAGTTCTTAATGTGTCAAGATTTTCCCTGTCCCTGTAGTTCAAGCGATAGTGAACTCGATCACAAACCCAAGCGTACCTGGTTTAAACCC
This sequence comes from Arion vulgaris, assembly GCA_020796225.1. Taxonomy (NCBI): domain Eukaryota; kingdom Metazoa; phylum Mollusca; class Gastropoda; order Stylommatophora; family Arionidae; genus Arion; species Arion vulgaris. The sequence continues at coordinate 7,225,324 of CM036761.1, forward strand.
CACGGTGAGCAAATTTGGAAGCAAATTCGTTTCCGTGGGATTTTTACAAAAAAGGTAAAAATAAACCTCACCGTTCAGAAAGCAATGGCAAACTACTGAACGTATAAGTGGTGCCCAAAAAAATCAACTACTCGTTTACTGTGGTTGATGGCTACGTCCTGTATTTCATTCTCCTTAAATGTCCGAACCTTTGTATTTGTTGTTTTTCAATGCATTCGGTGCATAAAGTTACACCCACTCTGCTTCTGATGTCCTCATTTCGTAGTCTATCTTTCCTGGTGACTCCCACTGCCTTCCTCAAGCATTTCATTTCACACGTGGTGAGCTTTCTGTGCTGTGTTGCTGTTAGATATCAAAGTTTAGCACTGGTAAAAAAGTGTTGGTAGAAGAATACTTAATATTATTTACTTAATGTTAATACTGTTTTTTCCTCGACCTGAAGCACTTGAGCTTTCAGCTCTTCGACTCGGTGTCATGGACATTGTAACCCTTCGGTTCGGCGTCACGAACACCGTAAATCTGGAGAGTCTGTGGCTTTTCTGCCAGCCAGCGGAAATTGAGCCGAACTCACAGAGGGCTTGTCACCCGTCGTCCAACGCGCTACGAACACGTCGGGCAGGCGGGCAAATGTTAATACTTAAAAAGTATATGCTCAAACATAGCAATGTTACTTTGTTCCACCCTGCCACTTTGTTCCACCCTGCCACTTTGTTCCACCCTGCCACTTTGTTCCACCCTGCCACTTTGTTCCACCCTGCCACTTTGTTCCACCCTGCCACTTTGTTCCACCCTGCCACTTTGTTCCACCCTGTCACTTTGTTCCACCCTGCCACTTTGTTCCACCCTGCCACTTTGTTCCACCCTGTCACTTTGTTCCACCCTGCCACTTTGTTCCACCCTGCCACTTTGTTCCACCCTGCCACTTTGTCCCACCCTGCCACTTTGTTCCACCCTGCCACTTTGTTCCACCCTGCCACTTTGTTCCACCCTGCCACTTTGTTCCACCCTGCCACTTTGTCCCACCCTGCCACTTTGTTCCACCCTGCCACTTTGTTCCACCCTGCCACTTTGTCCCACCCTGCCACTTTGTTCCACCCTGCCACTTTGTCCCACCCTGCCACTTTGTTCCACCCTGCCACTTTGTTCCACCCTGCCACTTTGTCCCACCCTGCCACTTTGTTCCACCCTGTCACTTTGTTCCACCCTGCCACTTTGTTCCACCCTGCCACTTTGTTCCACCCTGCCACTTTGTTCCACCCTGCCACTTTGTTCCACCCTGCCACTTTGTTCCACCCTGCCACTTTGTTCCACCCTGTCACTTTGTTCCACCCTGCCAATAGTGACTCATTCATGTCTGCTTGATAGCATGTTTCTTACATATTTTAAACAGTATACTTGTTTCCCTCTCTCCCGCTATCAATTCAGATGTAGTAGTAGCGGTTAACGTTTTATATTGCGTCAAGGCTTGCTTTTCCTTATCATCAGTGTTCCTTTCTATTCAGACAAGCTTTACTCCGACTTCAGTAGTACTTGTATCAAGGTCTGTAATCCAACTGTGTACCACGAGCACACCGATAATTTTAGTACCAAGCTGGACCCGAACCTAGAATTTCCACGGCCCGTGATCAATAACGAAAGCATGTTATCAACTGCGTTATGGGTGACCCCAGAGAGTATATATAAAAAAAAAAGTAAGTGAGTAAAGGAATCCATTCATACCTCGTGGTGTATAGGTCAATACAGTGTTAGGCCTGTATTTTTATTGACCGTCGGCACACGATGGGTGATGTGGTCAGCATCACGCCGGCCGCCTTTACTTTCCCAGAGCATGTCTGGTACCCAGTTGAGGCTGATGACCTGAGAGCCGTCGCGGTCTGGAAAATTCTACGCGCACTGCGGGAGTTGAACCCAGACCACCAGCCGAGTTCACTAACAACTACGCTACCGCAGCTCTCAGAGTATATAAACATATATATATAAATTGGTTACACGTTTTTGTGATATGTGTATTTAAACATTAACTACTGTAATATGTAACATCTCATCAGATTGTGTATGGAAATCTGTCAAACAAGAAAGAGCAAATGCCGATGATGTTGCTAAATTTGATGAACAGTAAGTATATTTAATAACATGTCATAGATATATTTTTTCTTCTTCTTCTTTGCGTTCGGTTTCGTATGCTGGTCTAAACCATGAGATGGGTTGCCTCTATGAAGCTGCATGTCAGAGTTCTTCGAGAGTTCCCCATAGCTTGTCTGTAAGCTTTGTTCATGAGGCCATGTTTCATTTCGTTGGGGTATGTATGATGGAAATGACTGCAGAATGTGCTCTGGAGTCTGTGTTTCTGTCTAATTCTAAATGTTGATATCGTCATTGGCTCCCAACGGAGCAGGTTTTAATGATCACAAGTAGTTGAAAGTACAACCTTAAACCTCAAATGTATTTTGGATAATTAATTGAACCATAAAAAATGGTCTCTGTGGTGTGATGCTCGCCTTTCGATTCAAAGGTAACCGGTTCGTTCCCCGTGTGGAGCGGTTGAAGCAAGAAATCATCATCAAGTGGCTTGTCCCTTCTGGAACTTGACTCCCAAAACAAGTCCTGAAAAACTCTCTATTCTGTGCAAGATGACGGCGTCAACAGCTGTCCTTCTCAGATCGTCAATGATATCTTGCAACCATCGTCTACTATGTCTTCCTCTCATTCTTCTTCCAGGCGCTATTCCCTCCAGAATTATCTTCCATTTGTACTCATGCCTTTTGATATGTCCAAAATATTTAATAGTCCTTGATTTTATGTTCTTTAATAGCCAGCTCTCTTTAATATCAAGCTGTTGCAGAACAGAAGCATTTGGTCAACTGGAGTCTGTGTAGATCTCCATATAGCTTGTCTTGGACAAATACCGACTTGTATACTTCTAAAGTAGTTAGTGGTCAACTGGAGTCTGTGTACATCTCCATATAGCTTGTCTTGGACTGACATCGACTTGTATACTTTTAAAGTAGTTAGTGGTCAACTGGAGTCTGTGTACATCTTCATATAGCTTGTCTTGGACTGACATCGACTTGTATACTTTTAAAGTAGTTAGTGGTCAACTGGAGTCTGTGTACATCTCTATATAGCTTGTCTTGGACATCGACTTCTAAAATAGGTAGTGGTCAGTATGAAGCATGTCTACATCTCCATTTAGCTTGTCCTGGAATTACAGGGCGGGAGGTCTTTGACTTCCTCTTTTCATTGTATGATGGACACTCTTGCAGAATATGTGTTTCTGTCACCTTGCTGGTGCATCACTTATAGTTTCTGTCACCTTGCTGGTGCATCATTTATATATGTCAGTAGTGCCTATATTTTACTTGTTAAACAGATGATACCTCAGTCTGTTGTGTCCAGTTCGTAGTAAGGTTGTGACAACGTGTTCTCTATTGAGTTGGTAGTAAGCCTCATCTTTTCATGTTTCTGAGTCTTACTTTACATCATCATTAAATATTTTGTCATGAGTAGAACTGTTGTCACCCTAACAGTCCTTAGGAATTTATCTCTCTTATAGGCCAGATGTCTCACCATCGCAGCTGTCATGTTGAAATAATCAGTCACATCCTGAATCCACCATCTCCGTGGTCTTCCTCTTCTTCTACTCTTTGTTGGGATGCTTCCTTCCACGATGATCTTCTCCAGCCCCTCGTGTCTCTTTATGTGTCAACAATTCGTTAATTTTCTCAATCTTATTTGTTGCATCCGTCAGTTTTCTTTGATTTTGAGTTCTGTTCTGGATCGATCTATTTCTTCTCTTCTCTGTGCATAATATTTTTTTCGACCCAGAAGCACTTGAGCTTTTAGCTCTTCGGCCCGGTGCCATGGACATCGTTACCCTTCGGTTCGGTGCCACGAACACCGTAAATCTGGAAAACCTGTGGCTTTTTGCACCCGCGGAATTGAACCGTCACAGGGTCAGTCTCCAACGCAGAACGCTGGGCAATTAAGTTAACATTAAGATTTCAGATATACGGATGATTTCTACAGTGTTCAACTAAGCAGCCCAGAATGGAGCTAATCGGCATATGAATGAGAAGGTCGTTATGACTTAGTATGGTCAGGTTGTGTGAAGGTGCATAGTGCGAAGAGTGAACAAATGTAGACAGTGTCAGAACGGGTTATATAATAACCAACTCATTTATCTGCAAATCGTGTCAATGGTGAATTATCTTGACACCTGTATAACACGTATATTCAAAGGCAGATATGTTTTCTTCCACCACCTTGTTAAATTCCATGGTTGACACTCAGAAGTTGCCACTGCAAATATACAAGCTCTTAGTATTCCTATCAGCATACAGTACATCAGGTCAGGTATGGCAAGACATGAAAGAAAAGGAACACGATCATCTCAAAAATATTCTTTTATGTTTATTAATCAGAACATCATCATCTGTTCATCCAATGAAAACTTATTACATTTCTTAAGTCAATAAACTTTCTCCTCAGTCTCAAACGAAACCTGAGTTTAGTGGTGACAGACCCTCTTACAACATACCCAAACAACGCTCGTGTATGGCAACGTTTCGTCCGATACTTTTGGCAGGTTAGTGCGTCTTTACTACAATGAAAATGAAAATTGTGGCATATCCTAAAGGACGTAGCCATCAACCACAGTAAATGAGTCGTTGATTTTCTAGGTACCACTTATACGTTCAGTAGTTTACCATTGCTTTCTGAACGGTGAGGTCTATTTTTACCTTTTGTAAAATCCCACGGTAACGAATTTGCTTCCAAACTTGCAGGGGTTTGAACCAGTACGCTTCGTTCGTGATCGAGTTCACTACCGCGTGAGCTATAGACGCTCACTTACTACATATATAACCTAATATTATCTTGTTTAGTGGTTACTGATCTGACGTTATCGCCCGAGTGGTTGCCGGGGCCCAAATTGGGGTGTAAAGAATAGAACCATTGTTACATGCCACGCATATCGTAAGAGGCGACTAAGGAGGTTGAGGGTGGGCTAGCTACCCCACACCGTAAAAACACTAGATGGCTACAGAACGGAGAGCGAACCGAGTAAACGGTGGCTGGAACCGGACACATCGCCGAAGGATAGCGCCATAGCTCCAAATGGTGCTGAAGATGTGACGTAAAACACACCAATGTTAAGACTGCATGAATCAGATTTCCACATGAATAGAATTTATGAGGAAATCTGGTACATCGGGCTGGGTGGTGATCGCGAGAGAGAGAGAACTGACGTTACAGCACTCCGGTCAGACCCATAGTGGCTCAGTCTCCCCCAACAGATGTAGATGAGTATGCATACTGATAGTTATTGCGGCTTGCTGGTTAAACATACTTCGGTCTCTGTCCTCAAGCTTAGTTGCAAAACATATAATTCCAAACTCTTTAAATCGCTGGAATGATTCAACATATATTTTAGTGTCCTCATCCAACTGTAAGTCGCCAAGAGACCGGAGAATTTCCCTATTATACATCCTAAACTTCCCAACAATCGATGCTGTCGATGCAAGCTTGTCCGTTCTCTCGTCACAGCGAACACCTGCATGAGCAAGACAGCAGATTCCCGTGAGTCTCTAGAGGTTGCAAACCTCTATAGGCGACATCCATTCATACCACAACTTGCCATTCTGGGTCTTCCGAGGCATCAGAAACTGCGAGTCAGAAACAACAACGGTCCCAGTAAACGGAGTACAGAGAATCAATGGGGGGCAGCAGTAACGATCTCAACCTCCATCCTCATGTTGGATGTAGTTGCCTGTATGCACCGTTTCATCAATAACAACCTTACCATGCGCTTTAGCTAAGAAACTGCAGTCTAAATTCTCACCACGCTCAATAACAACCCTACCATGCGCTTTAGCTAAGAAACTGCAGTCTAAATTCTCAACACGCTGCACACACCCATCGGTATAAACAACAACATCATCATTGCTTGCATTATCTAGCATTATCAGAGACGTTTAAGTACATGTATTTTTTCCATTTTATCAAACAGACCTGCACACAAAGAAACCTTATTAAAAGAATAAGAATTAGAAAATCACGGTTCTTCTGGCACATAATACGAAGATTAAGTTTAGAACATTTGGGAACAGCAGGTAAAATTCAGGCAAGAAGAGATCGTGGAAGACAGAATGATAACATGTTGGAATGTCTGACATTGTGGTTCGACAAAAGATCTACATCAGAACTGATTAACTGATTGAACTCGCTCAAATATCTGCTATGGAACTGAGTCTGATATATCTTGTCTCTCTCAGTAATGTTCGTTTCAGTGGGGTTTTCAATGTTGAATCTTTGTCCTTCAACGACATGCTTATGGAGGTCATGGCTGTGACAAAAATCCCTGGAGTGGCTAATTTAATAGCCGTCCATCGCAAGCGATGATGACAACAATCTCAGACGTGTACTGTTGCACCTCTCTGGTGTGTGCGGAGGTGACTGTAGAGTCCAATCCTAGAACAGAATCCTCGACCACAGGTGGGGCATACATGATCAAGGTTAGACATGTGCGTGTTGTGTGCTCTGTCTTTTCGCGCTGCTCGTTTTCTGTGACTCAACAATACGATGATTCTCAGCTATTCGGGTTTCTCTTTTGTTGTTACAGCGCCACATTTGGCGATCTTGCGCAAGGGATTCCAGCACGTATTGTCTATATCGAAGCATTTCAGAGACACTTTAAGAGTGTCTTTAAAGCGTTTTTCTGTCCACCAGCTAAACGTCTGCCCCTTCAAGCTCGCCATACATCAACTGTTTTGGGATGCGTTTATCAGGCATTCGAGCAACGTGACCGACCCATCTCAGTTGGGCCTTCTGCAACAGAGTGTTGACGCTTGGGATCTTTGCTCTTGTGAGGACTTCGCTGTCTGGAATTTTGTCCTGCCAGTTTATTTTTAGTATTCTGCGTAGACAGATTGTGTGGAAATGGTTTAATTTTCTTGCGTGTCTGCTATACACTGTCCATGTCTCGCTTGCGTACAGCAGCGTGGTTAGCACTATGGCGAGTGGCTATAGACGCAAACATTCACCCATGCATGCTCAGTCACTCTATGAGCATGATACAGAAGATCAAGACCGGTTATGTACGAAGGCAGTGATGCAGTTAATACAAAATGCGACAATCCAGACCTTTATCTTTGTCCCAGGTCATTCTGGGGTGAAGTGCAAGGAGAGAGCAGATGCACTTGTGGGCAATGCTACGATAGAGAATGGGTCTTCTATGGATAAAAGTGACATCGTCAACGCTCTAAGAAAAAACATACACTCTGAAGATTTCAACGAATAAGATAAAGGGTATTCTCTGTCTCGGTTGCGCAAGTTATGCATACCGATAGGTGCGGTAAGACGGTAAAACCACGAGAGAAAACCCAATAGATACATCAATCAACACAGAACGGGAGTTGTTAGCCTAAACACACTGAAATATATGCTTGGGAGCTCCGAGTGGTTACCGGGGCCTAAATTTGGGGTGTAAAGAATCGAACCACTGTTACCTGCCACGCATGTCGTAAGAGGCGACTAAGGAGGTTTGGCTGAAATCGGATGCACATGTCCTAAACGTGTAGAAGTCTATGCGTTTAGGGCCTACCAAACCAATGTGCAACGTATCACGTTCTTGGCAAAGATCAAACATATCACAAAGAGTGATTAAAATTGGTTGTAAAGAACGAACGCAAAGAAGAAGAAGAAGATGCTTGGGAGGAAATCGAAGCAATTATGGACATGTCTGATGTGCGATGAAATGATCCTCAAATGAACAATGAACCAAACTTCAGTGTCTGTTCATTGATTCTTTCATTGTTTTTTCTCAGAGTATGCCCATCATCTCGTCCTTGTAACATTTGTTACTAGTTATATTAGAAAAGGTATTTAATTATTAAATATGTCACCAGGTAAAATCTTTGTTTACTGCACACCTGTCCTATACATATTACTGATGACGTCATCGTTAAATGTTTCCCCAGGTGCAACATTTAGTTTACTACACACCTGTCTTCAGGGATTATTTCTGGAGGACTCTAGAAGAATTCCGTGCAGACAATGTTCAATACATAGAGATCAGGAGTGATCTGAAAGGGGTAAGTGTTCCAATCTGATAATTTCTGAAATAGACTTGCTAGTTATCACAATTCAAGATATCTGGGGTCTGGGAGGTTAAGTCCTTCTTTCCTTTTGGAAATATTGTCTATATATTCAATGTTTCTCTTGACACTTCACTGTCTTTTGTAGCTCAAACAGAGGTCCGTGTAGTTTTCTGTCGAGTGTTGTTTCGTTAGCCAGTGAGTTTGCCTCAGTGTATCATATTCAGGGCAGTCTTGAAGTATGTGCTCTGCAGTCTGATGTGCCTGCCACATGTACACATGGCTGAATTGTCAATCTTGAATTTTGTATACATGTGGCTGCGGAGTCGATTGTGTCCTGTTCTAAGGCGCAGAATAACAACTTGTTCCAATCTGTTCATATTATAGTAATCGTCTTGTGTTGGTATTTGTGGCTTTCTCGTTGATTAAGGAGGTTAAGTGATGAAGACGTTTGTCTCGCGTTATTAATGTCGCGACTTCGAAACCGAACCATATCGTTCGGTTCACAAATGCGTATGTTTCCAAAGATCTCTAGGATTATTGCTTGAGCTACGGAGTTTGTGTTTTGTGCAATACACTGGGTAAGTGCTATTTCTGCGGAGTAAGACTTCGAGATGTGACTTCAACTTGGACCATCCATTTTCGGTAGGTCTTTGAACTATATCAAACCCGGATCCTTTACTTGGAAATCTAAATTACAATAACCTCTGAAGTCGGAGTAAAGCTCGCCTAAATGGCGAGGGGTGCTGATGATACGGAGAGCAAGCCTTCATGCAAAAACCAGTTACGTGTCCCATATTAGGAACAATGATTGTGCCTGATTTTGTAGAGCGCAAAGAAAGAAAGAAGAAGGTAAACACTTATATTTAATACATAAAAATACAAATCGTGGCATAATAGCCGTCCATCGCAAGCGATGATGACAACAATCTCAGACGTGTACTGTTGCACCTCTCTGGTGTGTGCGGAGGTGACTGTAGAGTCCAATCCTAGAACAGAATCCCCGACCACAGGTGGGGCATACATGATCAAGGTTAGACATGTGCGTGTTGTGTGCTCTGTCTTTTCGCGCTGCTCGTTTTCTCTGTGACTCAACAATACGATGATTCTCAGCTATTCGGGTTCCTCTTTCGTTGTTACAGCGCCACATTTGGCGATCTTGCGGAAGGGATTCCCAGCACGTATTGTCTATATCGAAGCATTTCAGAGACACTTTAGAGTGTCTTTAAAGCGTTTTTCTGTCCACCAGCTAAACGTCTGCCCCCTTCAAGCTCGCCATACATCAACTGTTATCATACATAAATCGTGGCATATCTTTCACAGGACGTCGCCGTGAACCACAGTAAACGAGTCGTCGATTGTATAGGCACCACATATACATTTGTAATTTCCATTGCTTTCTGAACGATGAGCTCTATTTTTACCGTACGCAATAATCCACAGGAACAAATTTACTTCCAAATTGTCAGCACTGGAGTTTGAACCCCGTACTCTTGCGTTTTGATCGAGCTTACTACCTCTAAGACACAAACGTCCCAATATTTAATAGAAAGTTAACACAACAGTTTATGTCGAATGTTGTCAATGTAGTATTGAGGAATATGGTTACAAACAGACAGTTTTTCTTCTTCTTCTTTTGTCGTCACACTGTTACCATTTTGTTGTCCAGGGTCGAGGTTTTCTGTTTTTGTCTTGCGCTGTTCTGGTGGCTTGGGTGATTGTTATATTTGCTATTTGACAGGATTCTGCTATGTCATCTAACCATCATTTTCGTGGTTAATAAGTAATAAAAACTAGAAGCACGAAACGTGTGTATTTAGTTGTTGTTATTGTTGAACCCCAGGAATTATGAGTTTTCACTCTTTTTGATGTGTGCGTTGGAGAGAGCACCCGGCTTTTTTCAGACCCAGAAACCTCCAACAACTTTAGGCGCGTAGTACTATGATTAGTGCTGCGGAGACTATTACTCAGGTAGAGTCTATTTAATAATGAAAACTAAATCATTAAGTGTATACGTGTTAGAGAATAATTGTTTTTGCCATTTTAAAATGAATGTGTAGTAGGTTTATAATCAGTCTGTGTCGTGACCGAGGATGTATATGGAATTGTCAAGAAATGTCCACTCAAATCAGTTTTGTGCCTGTCTTTCTAACTCAAAACATAGTCGCATGCATGTCTTTGAGCTCTGCTTCAAACTTTTGTCTCAATGTGTCTCGATGCCTCCTCCCCGACTTCCATTTCATGCTATCCCTGTCGTGTCCACTGCATTGCGTGTCATCTATGTGGTGTCCACTGCATTGGTGTTCATTGCATGTCATGTCCGTTTTTCTGCTTTCACCCTGACATGTCCAATCAATCTGAAAATACAAAGAGGTATGGAGCAACAAACCCACAGCAAACGCCCACAAGATCCCATCAGTAGACTAAACAGAAAACAGCACACATCAATCTTTCGTCTAAGAACAGGTCACTGCAGGCTCAACCATCACATGCACAGATTAAAGCCTGCTCAGACTGCACAGTGTGCATGCCAGACAGAAACACAGACTCCAGAGCACATCCTGCAGTCATGTCCATCATACATACACCAACGAAAGAAACATGGCCTCATGAACGAAGCTTACAGAGCAAGCTATGAGGAACTCTCGAGGAACTCCAACTGACATGCAGCTTCATAGAGGCAGCCCATCTCATTGTTTAGACGGGCATACGAAACCGAACGCAAAGAAGAAGATACCCCAGATTAGTTAGCTCTTGATGTCTGATATTGCTAACTTTATCCTCCCAGGTATACCCAAGTATTCTTCTATTCCCTCGAATCTTAACATCAATTATACTTTGTGATCTGCTTTCCAAGTCTGAGATTCATTAAGGAGGACTATCTTAACGCATGGTTTGTAATAGTATAGACTTTGAAGTCGGAGAAGCTCACCTAAATTGTGCGGGACACTGATGTTTGGGAAAGCAAGCCTTCACGCAAAAGCAGACAGAAGTATTGTACTGGACACCCTAACTACATCCTGAATTCATAGCGCCGAACGAGGAGAAAAGTAATAGTCTAGGTGGTTTTTTATGTTGATAATTTCGCGGGCCGTTTTACAATTTAGTTCGGGCTTGATGTAGCCATGGGGCCGCATTTTTTAAACGTCTTACGCAGATACATATTCTAAACTTTGGTCTGCAGGTATTTGATCTAGATGGTCAGTACATGATGCTGAGTTTGCTGTTCAGATCTACCCAAAAAGTTACTGAGGAGTTCGTGAAACAATATCCTGATTTTAGTGGGGCAAAGGTCATTATGTCAGGAAGACGGTGAGATCATACTGCGTTTAATCTTGCACTCTGATTAGTTTTTGAGTTTGTAGTGTGTTTTATATCAATTTATGTATTATGCGAATGCTTACAACTATGCCAGCCAAAGATGTTATGTTATGCGATTGAGTCACGCGCACTGGGCATTTCATGCGTGCTCCGTCCTCCGCTGCAGCAGCCATCCCAAAGTACACCTGCTTCCCGTACCCATGAGAAGTTGATTAGTATATATTTTATCTATACAACGAAGATGACAATGTCTGGCATGTCCAAACTTAACTTCTAATTCTCGCACTCGTTCCAGTGTCTGGGACTCTCCCATATCACATAATTAAGCTCTCTCCATACTTCTGCTAGTTTGAATCAGGACGTTAATTACAGGAAAGTCAACACTTTCGTTACCCTGCACTCCAGCATGTCCAGGTGTGTGTACAGTCAAGTCAGTGTCTTGAGATGTGACCTCCGAATGCTGTCCACCCATTCTACTCGCAGACTTCCAGATTCAAAAGGTTTCACTATGCTGGGCTATCACGTTTTGGTAGATACCTGAGTAAATTAGGTACCTCTGTACTTCAGAGCAAGTATTCTATAAGATGTTGCCGTCTTCCAGATTTAGGGTTCAGCAACAGTGCCAGTAGACAGGTGGTCCAGGTTTATGATTCAGCAACAGTGCCAGTAGACAAGTCGTCCAGGTTTAGGATTCAGTAACAGTGCCAGTAGACAGGTCGTTCAGGTTTAAGATTCAGTAACATCGCTAGTTGACATGTCTTCTAAGCTGAGGGTTCCACAATAGTACTGGTTGCCCATTCCTCCAGTCTTCATATTAAACACCGGGACTGGATGCCTAGTCTTCCAAATTGAATATTCAATAAGCCAGTTGGTCTGCCAGTGTGGTGCCGGTACCCGCAAGGAAGCAAATAATAGTAACACTGCGACCTACAAGGCATGTCGTAAGAGACGACTGATGTAGGACCTACGAAAACTACCCTAAGTAAATAAAAAGCATCTCAGAAATCGGATGTGCTGGTCTACTTGTAGACACATAACTGGCACAACGTAGAATCGCTCTATGGCTCAGATCACTACATACATATCGCACAGATTTGTTTAACAAGTGGTCGATATAGAGCATTCAATGAAAAAAATCAGGAGTAAAACTGCTGGTTTTTTCCAAGTCAATGTCCAGTAATCACTTATCTACTTCCTACATATTCCTCTTCGCTCCTTGTGGAGCATAGGGGATCAACAGTTGTCCTCCACTTGTCTCGAATTTTGACCGTTTTATTTATAGTTTCCCAGAATAGTCCAGCATCTTTCAGTTCCGCAAAAAGACTCCATCAGTTTTTAGTTTATAGAACTGCGCCCATATTTTTATATAGATTGCTTTTTATTTAGATAGGGTAGTTTCCCAAGACCCCTACCTTAGTCACCTCTTACGACATGCATTGTAGGTCTCAGTGTTACTATTCTTTGCTCCCCTTACGAGCCCCGGCAACACACGTGCCGCTTTATTTCGTATGTTCTTCTTCTTCTTGGAACGCTCCATATCAACCACTTGTTAAACCATTCTTTGTCATTTGTATGTGATTTGAGCCTAAGAGCGATTGTACGTTGTGCCAGTTATGCGCCTACAAGTAGACCAGCACATCAAATCTTTGCCTCACTTTTTATTTACTATTGTAGCTTCCCTAGTCCGCTTCTTATCAATATATTCATTATTATGATTTTTCTTGTCCAGAAACGCAAAATTTGATGCTATTCTAAACGAAGTGAAGACAGCGATGGAGATGAACAAGAAATATCCAAATATGATGATGGGATATGATCTGGTTGGAAATGAAGACTTTTTCAACCCTCTTCTCTTCTATCTTGATGCCCTCTTGTATCCATCGCTTCAGAACCCTCCATATAATCTACCATACTTTCTTCATGTTGGAGAAACCAGTAAGTAGCTTTCTATAGACAATTTTAAGGCTGGAAAGTCGCTGCCTATGCGAAATGAAGTGACCCAAGTTGTAACATTAACCATTATAATATTCTTCTCGTAAAATTATACGTACGCAATTTGTCAATAACGCTCTATCAGGGGCGGCTCGTCATTAAGCGCCAGTGGGGCTCAGCCCCCAATAATCGAAAGAGAGAATAACTTCCCGGAATAGTAAATACTAAAAAAAAAATTATGATTTTTCCGAAAATTTGTTTCTGGCCCCACAAAGAAAAATGACAGCGAGCCGCCACTGCGCTCTATCTGAGAACTCATCAACGAGCCGCCACTGCTCTATCGCGAGAACTCATCAACGAGCCGCCACTGTGCTCTATCCTTGAGAACTCATCAACGAGCCGCCACTGTGCTCTATCCTTGAGAACTCATCAACGAGCCGCCACTGTGCTCTACCCCTGAGAACTCATCAACGAGCCGCCACTGTGCTCTATCCTGAGAACTCATCAACGAGCCGCCACTGTGCTCTATCGCCGAGAACTCATCAACGAGCCGCCACTGTGCTCTATCGCGAGAACTCATCAACGAGCCGCCACTGTGCTCTATCCTGAGAACTCATCAACGAGCCGCCACTGCGCTCTATCCTGAGAACTCATCAACGAGCCGCCACTGTGCTCTACCCGAGAACTCATCAACGAGCCGCCACTGTGCTCTATCGCCGAGAACTCATCAACGAGCCGCCACTGCGCTCTATCGCGAGAACTCATCAACGAGCCGCCACTGTGCTCTATCGCCGAGAACTCATCAACGAGCCGCCACTGCGCTCTATCCTTGAGAACTCATCAACGAGCCGCCACTGTGCTCTATCCTTGAGAACTCATCAACGAGCCGCCACTGTGCTCTATCGCTGAGAACTCATCAACGAGCCGCCACTGCGCTCTATCCTGAGAACTCATCAACGAGCCGCCACTGCGCTCTATCCTGAGAACTCATCAACGAGCCGCCACTGTGCTCTATCGCCGAGAACTCATCAACGAGCCGCCACTGTGCTCTATCGCCGAGAACTCATCAACGAGCCGCCACTGCGCTCTATCCGAGAACTCATCAACGAGCCGCCACTGTGCTCTATCGCCGAGAACTCGTCAACGAGCCGCCACTGCACTCTATCCTGAGAACTCATAAACGAGCCGCCACTGTGCTCTATTCTGGAACTCGTCAACGAGCCGCCACTGCGCTCTATCCGAGAACTCGACAACGAGCCGCCACTGTGCTCTATCGCCGAGAACTCGTCAACGAGCCGCCACTGCACTCTATCGCGAGAACTCATCAACGAGCCGCCACTGCACTCTATCCTTGAGAACTCATCAACGAGCCGCCACTGCACTCTATCCTTGAGAACTCATCAACGAGCCGCCACTGCACTCTATCTGAGAACTCATCAACGAGCCGCCACTGCACTCTATCCTGAGAACTCATCAACGAGCCGCCACTGCGCTCTATCGCGAGAACTCGTCAACGAGCCGCCACTGCACTCTATCCTGAGAACTCGTCAACGAGCCGCCACTGCACTCTATCGCGAGAACTCGTCAACGAGCCGCCACTGCACTCTATCGCCGAGAACTCGTCAACGAGCCGCCACTGCACTCTATCCTGAGAACTCGTCAACGAGCCGCCACTGTGCTCTATCGCCGAGAACTCGACAACGAGCCGCCACTGCACTCTATCCTGAGAACTCATCAACGAGCCGCCACTGCACTCTATCGCTTGAGAACTCGACAACGAGCCGCCACTGCACTCTATCGCCAGAACTCATCAACGAGCCGCCACTGCGCTCTATCCTGAGAACTCATAAACGAGCCGCCACTGCGCTCTATCCGAGAACTCATCAACGAGCCGCCACTGTGCTCTATCGCGAGAACTCATCAACGAGCCGCCACTGCACTCTATCCTTGAGAACTCATCAACGAGCCGCCACTGCCCTCTATCGCCAGAACTCATCAACGAGCCGCCACTGCGCTCTATCCTGAGAACTCATCAACGAGCCGCCACTGCGCTCTATCCTGAGAACTCATCAACGAGCCGCCACTGCGCTCTATCGCTGAGAACTCATCAACGAGCCGCCACTGCGCTCTATCCTTGAGAACTCATCAACGAGCCGCCACTGCCCTCTATCCTTGAGAACTCATCAACGAGCCGCCACTGCGCTCTATCCTTGAGAACTCATCAACGAGCCGCCACTGCGCTCTATCCTTGAGAACTCATCAACGAGCCGCCACTGTGCTCTATCCTTGAGAACTCGTTTAATCATTGTTATCGAATTGAGTTCGATATTTCTTGCCTCGCTCTATGAGGTTTGCTTTATGTTCTCCCTAGGGCTTCCTTTATTTCTTGAACCTTTTACCCCCCACTTCAATACTTGCTTTGTGATTCTTTAATCATTTCTTATCAGAGTATGCCCAACATATCTCGATCTTCTCCTTTTTATAACAGTTGTGACTAGTGATTGACCAGACATTTCTTTGATTTCATCACTCCTGAATTCGTCTCAAGCTATGTTAATTTCTTTTCGCAGACATCTATTTTCAAATGCATTCAACTAGCTTTCTATATCTTTAGTCATTTTCCATCTCTCGCTGGTATATGTTAGGATTGATACAACATTTGAATTGAAAATTCTTAATTTAGTTTTAAAACACGTAATTACAAAGTACTGTAGTTTTACAAATTACAAAAACAATGACAAAATACAGCAACGTTTCGACCAACAAGGCCTTTATCAAGCAAACGAACAAACAGGAGTGACAAATTAAAATGCAACACAAATGGACGACCAAATACAAACGTATCTAAGGAACATCTG
The DNA here is from genome assembly GCA_020796225.1 of Arion vulgaris. Classification (NCBI taxonomy): domain Eukaryota; kingdom Metazoa; phylum Mollusca; class Gastropoda; order Stylommatophora; family Arionidae; genus Arion; species Arion vulgaris. The sequence continues at coordinate 7,241,528 of CM036761.1, forward strand.
GAATAAAAACGAATAACGAAATAAATGTAACACAAACAAAAACACACATAAAAACTAGAAATAGAAAGGAAAAGAAACAATGAAACATCTAGTAAATATATAACTTGAATACATGCAACATATACCCATATAGATTACAAAGCATGGGAGAGAAAGTACTAAGAAGCATAAGAATGGAATATAACATGAATACATGCAACATATACCCATATAGATTACAAAGCATGGGAAGAGAAAGTACTAAGAAGCATAAGAATGTAATACGTTGAGCCCGCGTGGTCTGAAGGTACCATACAAAGAAATCAACCGATTCTCCAGAGCAAATCGACTGCGATCATCCGAGGAACATGATCGGATGGCTCTGACCTGGACATCGTGAGCACCTAAATGGCCAGTATCATTGAAATGGGTGGCTACAGGGTCACAGAGCATTGGCGTATGTCGCGTAAGTGTTGGGCGAATCGGTCACTGAGCCTCTTGCCTGTCTCGCCGATATAAGCCTTGTTACACCGCTTACATATAATGGCATAGATAAGATTACAGGACTCGCATGTGAACCCATCGTCAATAAGAAACGTGCCTAAAGGAAAGATACAGTACGCGTCTGTATCACATAAGCACACGTGTTGCAACGCCGACGGCCACACTGGACAGTGCCAAAATGAGTCTGGATATTGGACTTAAGGCGACTGTGTACCAACATATCCTTAAGACTTCTGTCCCGTCTGTAAGACACCAAAGGATAGTTGGGGAAGACAGAACGGGTCTCAGGATCTGATCTAAGGAGAGACAGATGACGCAATAAAACATTTTTTACCAGGAACTATGGGGTGGTAAGTTAAGATAAGTTTTACTCTGTCAGAGTTAGTAGTCCTATGCTGGCTGGTAGGGCCTGCTGGCGAGTGATTTTCTGAACTCGATGCATAGCCGAGACAAGCACGCTCTCCGGGTATAGGCGCCTACGAAAGAAATCAAGCATCTCGCGAGCTTGTTTGTTCGCCCCCTGTTTGTTCGTTTGCTTGATAAAGGCCTTGTTGGTCGAAACGTTGCTGTATTTTGTCATTGTTTTTGTAATTTGTAAAACTACAGTACTTTTTAATTACGTGTTTTGCCAATCAAATAGTTTTACTGCAGTTCCATATATATATACTGAATAATTTAGTTTTAATACTATATAACTTGCAGTTCCATATTTTATTTAGACTTTTAAAAGCTGATGTTGCTTTGACAATTTGTATCATAATTTCTTTTTTAGTATCTGGCGTGCAATTACAATTTTTACCGAACTGATATTTTTGCAATAAACAACGATAGGGGGCGCACAAATTTGCACCATTTCCATCACAAGCCATTGTAATGACTTCAAATTGGGCACTTTTTATTTCTTTGTTTATAAACCGTACACGTTTTTATGATAGCTACAAAAAGTCATCATTAATACCTTTGAATGGAAATGCTACAGAAGAGTACTTAGAATATCATGGACAGAGTAAAATGCTTCTGTTCTGCGACAGCTTGATATTAAAGAGAGCTGGCTATTAAGGAACATAAAATCAAGGAAAATTAAATATTTCGGACACATCAAACAACATGAGTGCCTAGAGAAAATAATGTTGCAGCAAGAAGAATGAGAGGAAGATCTAGAAGACGATGGGTGCAAGTTGTCATTGACAATCTAAGAATGAATGCTGCTGACGCCGCTCGACTTGCACAGAATAGAGAGTTTTTCATGACTCCTGTCATGGGAGCCAAGTTCCGGAAGGGACAAGCTACTTTATGGTGGTGATGACAAAAAGTAAAACAATATATATATATAGTGTTATATATGATGTTTATTAATGTTATACGTACATGGGTTGTGAAGCAGGAACATTTAACAAGGCAGTGGAAAATATATATGCTTTTGAATATAAGTTTTACAGAAGAGTCCTCCGTATATCTTGGACAGAGAAGAGAACAAATAGATCTATCCAGAAAGAACTCAAAATCAAAGAAAACTGGCTAATGCTACAAATAAGAAAGAGAAAATTTAGATATTTGGACATAAAAGAGATGGAGACGAAGGGATGGAGAAGACCATTATGGAAGGAGGCATCCGGGGAAAGATGAGAATAGGAAGACCATAAAGAAGATGGATTCAGGATGTAACTGCTGGCTTGAGCATGATGGCTACGGAGGCCGGACATCTGGTCTTTGAGAGAGAGAGAGAAATTCCGAAGGACTGTTAGGGTTGCAAAGTTTTGCTCAGGACAAACTATTTGATGATGATGATATACTTACAACAAATAACGTAAAGATAAAATCTTGGAATGATAAAAACTCTGTTATAAAATAATTGTGATAAAAACTCAATAACATTCAGGGTATGGAAAGAGTTAAAGATTGAAATACTGTCTCTACAATTATTTCCATGGGAAAATATGGGTCCTTCGCTAGTTGTATGGAGTTTGTACACTGCTGATGAAATCTTCATGTGTGAAAGTGATGAAGCATACATGGTTGTTCATCGAAGTGTAATGATGATGGTCCAATCAATCAATCAATCAATCAATCAATCAATCAATCAATCAATCAATCAATCAATTATAGCATGAACCATTCCCAAATTTCTAGCCCAATGGATTGTTTAGAAATGAATCGTGTAATATGATCGTTCTAAATAGCATAAATATCCAACTTAGAACAAAATATTGTGTATAAATATACCATTTCGGAAAAAGTGGAGATTCATCTCCTCGACTCGTCGCCAATAAGATTTAAAATAATACATTTTGAAACTATTCTCAGACTGGCAGAATACAGTCACAGACAACAACATGGTGGAAGCAATTCTCTTGAACGCAACTAGAATAGGTCATGGATTTGCTCTACCTAAGAGGCCAGGATTGCTTGAGTTGGTCAAAGAAAGAAATATTGCTATAGAGGTCAACCCATTATCCAATCAGGTATTTTGTGTATGCCTGTTGTGTGTATGTTGTATGTTTGTTGTATGTTGTGTGTCTCTTATGTTTATTGTATGTGTATGTGTCTGTTGTATGTTTGTGTTGTGCAGTTTGTGATGTTGTGTGTTGATGTGGTTATTGTTTGATGTGTTCTGTTGTATGTTTGTTGTATTTGTTTATGTTTGTTGGTTACTGAACTGACGTCTGGACAGACCCTTTGTGTGCTCAGTCTTCCCCATAAGATATCATAGGGTATACATACTGATGGTTCCTGTTGCTTGCTGGTTAAATACACTTATCTCTCTGCCCCTCAAACATTCAGTTCTACTGTACAACATGTCATTCCAAACTCATTAAATCAACTAGATTGATTGTACATGAATTTTAATGTTCTTATTCAACAGTAGGTCACCAATAACGCCCCTTTATCCATCCTAAATTCCCCAAAACTCGATGCTTTCGATGTAAGCATGTCCGCCATCTCTTGCCGGAACACCCGCATGGTCAGGACAGTAGACCCACTTGAGTCTCTGGAGGTTGAAAACCTCTATAGAAGACATCCACTCATACCGCAACCTGCCATTTTGAATCTTCCGAAGCATCAACTGAGAGTCATAAAAAACAACAAATTGCTCCACTCAGAATCAAACGCATACCACTTAATACTCACATGAATAGAATTCCACTACAGCGCTCTCCAGATTTCCAGCTGTGTATATGATCATGAAACGTTCACCCAACTATTCAAGCGTCAAGCACTGAATTGTATTTAAAAGGATCTTTCTTTTTCCAAGACCAGATCAACGGAACACATTATACGGAACAAAAGAACAATTTACAGATACATGCAGATACCATTACATAGCATTGGACCGAAGGGCAAGATTCCAAGAGAAGCTGGATTATTGAAGAAGAAGATAGAAAGTTTTAGATATTTATTGAGACAATATTGTGATTTTATTTATGTTGTGAATGAATTATGACTATTCCAACAGCATGACTATAGAGGTCATGGCGATGACAAAATCCCTGGAGTGGCTAAAGACTCGAACTTTCACCCATGCATGCATATTCAGCGGCTCTATGAACATGATACAGAAGATCAGGACCGGTTATGTACGAAGGCAGTGGATGAATTAATACAAAATGCGACAATCATCTGCTTTCACCTACATCTTTCTCCCAGGTCATTCTGGGGTCAATAGCAATGAGAGAGTGGATGAACTGGCGAACAACGCTACGATTGAGAATGGGCCTTATATGAACAAAGTCGACATTGTCAATGATCTAAGAGAGAACATACGCTCTGAAGGTTTGAACGAAGAAGATAAAGGGTATTCTCTATCTCGGTAGCGAAAGTTATACATAGCTATAGATGCGACTAGACCAGAAAACCACCAGAGAAACACCAGTAAATACATCAACCAACAGAGAACGGGAGTTGTTAGCCTTAAACACACTGAAATACATGCGTAACAATTATGGACATGGGTGTCGTTAGCAATGAGAGAGCATACAGGCTGGCTGGCTCTGCCACCTGTCAGGGGACCAGCCAATGGACAGAGCTGACATTTTGAACGCCATCTTAGAGTGGGAACGCAAAGTTGATTTTCATTTAAACCACTCCGCACCAATTACTAGATTGCAGGAGCTGGGATTGAAGATTAAAGTAGCAAGTAAAGAACAGCACAACAGGTATATGAGTAGGCTCATCAATCCACATCGAACTGGTACGGTCAGTCGTTGGGCGCTTTTGGAGATATTGCGAAGGAGATCGGAGCACCTATGGACATGTACGATGAAAATGATTCTCAAATGAACAATGTTATGAAAATATGAATATGTTATACGGTACTTTTCAAAATCTGTTAATGTTGAATTTGAATCCTTCCAGATGTTACGCATTGTGGCGGACCTGCGCAACCATCCTATGGCGTCGCTGATGGCCGATGACTTCCCAATTGTTGTCAGCTCAGATGACATCGCTGTTTGGGAGGCATTACCTCTGTCCCATGACATATATATGGCATTTATGGACATGTCAGGGCAAGACGCAGATCTGACATTCCTTAAGCAACTCGCCATCAATTCAATCAAGTTAGTTCTCTTGATATCTTGCTTCATTCTAGCGCATGTAATCTGAATGTTCTTCTTTGTTCTTTAGAAGTTCACCGTAGTTATTCTACGTTACTCTTAGTTCTTAGTAGTTTCCTTCTTTGTTCTTTTTATTGTTCACCGTAGTTATTCTTACGTTACTCTTAGTTCTTAGTAGTTTCTCTTGTTCTTTAGAGTTCACTCTAGTTATTCTTAGTTACTCTTAGTTCTTAGTAGTTTCTCTTTGTTCTTTTGAGTTCACGTAGTTATTCTTACGTCTACTCTTAGTTCTTAGTAGTTCTCTTGTTCTTTATAGTTCACCCTAGTTATTCTTACGTTACTCTTAGTTCTAGTAGTTTCTCTCTTTGTTCTTGTAGAATTCACTGTAATATTCCTTACTCTTAGTTCTTAGTAGTTTCTCTTTGTTCTTTAGAAGTTCACCCTAGTTATTCCTACGTTACTCTTAGTTCTTAGTAGTTTCTCTTTGTTCTTTAGAAGTTCACCGTAGTTATTCTTACGTTACTCTTAGTTCTTAGTAGTTTCTCTTTGTTCTTTAGAAGTTCACCCTAGTTATTCCTACGTTACTCTTAGTTCTTAGTAGTTTCTCTTTGTTCTTTAGAAGTTCACCCTAGTTATTCCTACGTTACTCTTAGTTCTTAGTAGTTTCTCTTTGTTCTTTAGAAGTTCACCGTAGTTATTCTTACGTTACTCTTAGTTCTTAGTAGTTTCTCTTTGTTCTTTAGAAGTTCACCCTAGTTATTCCTACGTTACTCTTAGTTCTTAGTAGTTTCTCTTGTTCTTTAGAGTTCACCCTAGTTATTCTTACGTTACTCTTAGTTCTTAGTAGTTTCTTTGTTCTTTAGAATTCACGTAGTTATTCCTACGTTACTCTTAGTTCTTAGTAGTTTCTCTTTGTTCTTTAGAAGTTCACCCTAGTTATTCTACGTTACTCTTAGTTCTTAGTAGTTTCTCTTTGTTCTTTAGAAGTTCACCCTAGTTATTCTTACGTTACTCTTAGTTCTTAGTAGTTTCTCTTTGTTCTTTAGAAGTTCACCGTAGTTATTCTTACGTTACTCTTAGTTCTTAGTAGTTTCTCTTGTTCTTTGAAGTTCACCGTAGTTATTCTTACGTTACTCTTAGTTCTTAGTAGTTTCTCTTTGTTCTTTAGAAGTTCACCGTAGTTATTCTTACGTTACTCTTAGTTCTTAGTAGTTTCTCTTTGTTCTTTAGAAGTTCACCGTAGTTATTCTTACGTTACTCTTAGTTCTTAGTAGTTTCTCTTTGTTCTTTAGAATTCACGTAGTTATTCTTACGTTACTCTTAGTTCTTAGTAGTTTCTCTTTGTTCTTTAGAAGTTCACCGTAGTTATTCTTACGTTACTCTTAGTTCTTAGTAGTTTCTCTTGTTCTTTGTAGTTCACCCTAGTTATTCTTACGTTACTCTTAGTTCTTAGTAGTTTCTCTTTGTTCTTTAGAAGTTCACCCTAGTTATTCCTACGTTACTCTTAGTTCTTAGTAGTTTCTCTTTGTTCTTTAGAAGTTCACCCTAGTTATTCTTACGTTACTCTTAGTTCTTAGTAGTTTCTCTTTGTTCTTTAGAAGTTCACCGTAGTTATTCTTACGTTACTCTTAGTTCTTAGTAGTTTCTCTTTGTTCTTTAGAAGTTCACCGTAGTTATTCTTACGTTACTCTTAGTTCTTAGTAGTTTCTCTTTGTTCTTCTTAGTTCCTTATTCTTATTTGCTCACCATTGTTCTTATTTTTTCTTAGTTCTTTTTTAGTTCTTTTTAGTTCTTTTTTTAGTTCTATTTTAGTTCTTCTTAGTTCTGCTTTCTTCTTTTTTGCTCTTCTCTGATCTTACGTCACATACCTCTTACCTCCCATACCTCTTACCTCCCATACCTCTTACCTCCCATACCTCTTACCTCCCATACCTCTTACCTCCCATACCTCTTACCTCCCATACCTCTTACCTCACGTACTAGTTACCTCACATACTAGTTACCTCACTTTCTTACTGTAACTTCTGTGATCTATCTCTCTCTTCTCTCTCTCTCTGACCTCTCACGTATGGTATTTAACTTCCGCTGTTTAATATTCTCTTACCTCCCTTTTTATTTAACTTTCTCTTATCTTATTCTCTTGTTACCTATTTCTTCCTATTTTTTTTTATTTATCTCCTGTAGCTCTGTCCACCTCTTCTTTATACTGTTGATCTCTCTTCCAAATCGTGTCTCCATGTATTTCACGCACTCCCTTTCTTTCGCTGTCCCAGTGACTTCCAGACCTTCCAATAATTTCATGTCTCTGTTACTTCACTTCTAATAAACAGATACAGTACAATGAACAAGACAGAAATGGATACAGCCACAAAGAGCTGGGAGACTAAATGGAACAGCTTCATACAGGAGATTGTACAAGAACAAAATATAAAAAACGGTAATTGTTAAATATTGGGAGACATACTTACAATTCTGTATAAATAGTTGTAAGAGAAATGTAGACTTTGAAAAAACCTAATACAATAAAATGTGAAATATATGAGGTATTATTTTGTTACATTTGTTTGAACTCTCGAAGAAGTGTTTTCAATCACATATCAGACTCTAACGATAAGTGATTTTTTTGTTTTGGTCCGATCCAGAAGCACTTGAGCTTTTCACCTCTTCGGCTCGGTGCCATGGATATCGTAACCCTTCTTTGACTGTCAGATAAGTGTCTCTTTTCAAGGATGGTGTTCATATTCTCTTGCCGCCTGTGTGCCGGAGCCAGCAAAGGGAATCAAAGAATAGGACCACTGCGACCTACAAGGCATGTTGTTAGAGGCGACTGATTTATCACCTACTGAAGCTACCCTAGTAAATAAAAAGCATCGCAAACGATTGCTGGTCTACTTGTAGTGGCATAAATGGCGCAACGTAAAATCGTTCTTAGGCTCAGATCATATACAAATCACACAGAGTAGTTAACAATAGGTCGATATGGAACGTCAAAGAAGAAGAAGAATATTCTCTTGCTGAAACTATGTAAGCAGTTCATGGTTAGAGATATTCTCTTGCTGAAACTATGTAAGCAGTTCATGGTTAGAGATATTCTCTTGCTGAAACTATGTAAGCAGTTCATGGTTAGAGATATTCTCTTGCTGAAACTGTGTAAGCAGTTCATGGTTAGAGATATTCTCTTGCTGAAACTATGTAAGCAGTTCATGGTTAGAGATATTCTCTTGCTGAAACTATGTAAGCAGTTCATGGTTAGAAATATTCTCTTGCTGAAACTATGTAAGCAGTTCATGGTTAGAAATATTCTCTTGCTGAAACTATGTACAAGTAGTCTTCTGAGATTTGGAGAGAATCTTGCTGAAACTATGTAAGCATTCATGGTTAGAATATTCTCTTGCTGAAACTATGTAAGCAGTTCATGGTTAGAGATATTCTCTTGCTGAAACTATGTAAGCAGTTCATGGTTAGAGATCTTGCTGAAACTAGTAGCATGGTAGATCTCAACAAAGCAGTTCATGGTTAGAGATATTCTCTTGCTGAAACTATGTAAGCAGTTCATGGTTAGAAATATTCTCTTGCTGAAACTATGTAAGCAATTCATGGTTAGATATTCTCTGCTGAAACTATGTAAGCAATTCATGGTTAGAGATCTTGCTGAAACTATGTAAGCAGTTCATGGTTAGAGATCTTGCTGAAACTATGTAAGCAGTTCATGGTTAGAGATATTCTCTTGCTGAAACTATGTAAGCAGTTCATGGTTAGAGATATTCTCTTGCTGAAACTATGTAAGCAGTTCATGGTTAGAGATATTCTCTTGCTGAAACTATGTAAGCAGTTCATGGTTAGAGATATTTCTTGCTGTAACTATGTAAGCAGTTCATGGTTAAAAATCTTGCTGAAACTATGTAAGCAGTTCATGGTTAGAGATATTCTCTTGCTGAAACTATGTAAGCAGTTCATGGTTAGAATAGACTTGCTGAAATAGAAACAGTCAAGTTGTATGAAAGGTAGAAAGTTCTGGAATATTCTCTTCTAAAGAGGTTTTGCAAGGTTTGACTTCATTGCATCGGCTTTACACATATGGCAAACCACTCTGTCGAGAATATTGCACAAAGCACGAATCTCTGCTGAACATGCAACAATGTTAGGATTCTCTGCGAAAATTGAACAGTTCACTGGTTCGGATTCTAGCCACAACCTTCAGAACAGCAGGTTAACAATTCTACACTGAGATCCATTTAACAGATGATGTTACATTCTCTTGCTGAAATTGCCATTGAGATCTGATAAACATGATGATGTCATTCTGCTGAAATTCTCATTGAGATACATAAAAGGATGGTGTTACATTTCTACTGCCGACAGTGAAGCATTCTGGTTAGAGATATTCTTGATCTGAATACGTGAAGATGTTATATTAGAATAAGTATTTGCGAAAGATGGAAAGTTGGAAATATCTTGAACGTCATTCCAGCATTTAGATCTATGTTGATAAGCTATACAGCTGTAGTATATATAATCTTGGCTCTGATGATGTATTGACTGTAGTTCCATCTGTCTGAAAGGTCATGGAATGATTTTCTGTGGTCTTTAGCAGTCGGCTTAAATACTCGTTAAACTTGAACACAAAAACTCTGACGTGGCAAACAGAAGCAGTCAAGTGGTAATAGGAGATGACCTTCCAACCTAGGAGAGAAGTTCTGTTAGGGTAATATCTCTGACAGAAATAGCAACCGCTGCCTTGCAGTTCTGTGCTAGTACAGTTCATGGCTGAGAAGCAAACCAGTAAACATGGTTGAAATCGGAAACTGACGAAGGGCAAGCACCAGAGCTCCAAATATGTAAGATTCATGTGTAAAAAACTGTTCTTGCAAAGGCTGTTATATTCTGCACAATAAGAATGGGTAAAATTTGCAAAAGAGCGATCAGGAGAGAAGAGAGAAATAGAAAGAGAGAGATCAATCCAGCTACAATGTACAGTTCTGTTAAATCTATCAAGATATGTAAAGCAGTTGTATTTGGAAGATTGTATACTTCTAGTAGGACCCAGTATGACTAGTGATAGGGAGATGTCTGTTCAGTCGTTAGTCTGTTCTTGTCTGATTGATTTTCATGTAACTTTCTGGCTGAACTGTCTCATGGATAAAGTCTTTCCTTTGATACTTTATGTGGTGAGATAATGCGATGTACAAAAATCAACAAATCTGAGGTGGTCAGACTGGATCAGATCAGATCTGGAGAAAATCGTTAGGGTGGCTGCGGTAATACTGAGCAAATAGGCGATAGAGCAAAGACAGGTATATACAGTATTACATAAGAAGGAAAAATTAATTATAAGATATGAAAAAACAACACTCAACGTTTCGGTGCTTAGACCTTTATCAAGAACAAAAAAACTTACAAAAAAACTAAATTAACTAAAACATAATACTAACAAATGATGTGAATCAAAAGATACTGGCATACGTACCTGCGTGGCTCTTGGTCAGCATCTCGTGAATGATAGAGTGAGATAGAAGTGCGATGTCATCAGGAAAATCCAGGTCTTCCAGAGCTGATGTGTGAGTCCATCTCCTTCTTCTTCTCGTTGTTCAATGTCTACACAATAAGTCCGGTTCTCTGGATGTATCTGATACCTCTTGACTTAATTTCAGTTATTTTACATATCACCTATTCTCTTGTTGGATGAGGACACTAAAATAGTTGTTGCGATCCAGCGATTTATGCAGTTTGGAGTTACCCGTTGTACAAGCAGAACTGGATACCTGAAGAGCAGAGTGAGGAGTGTGTTTAATCAGCGAGCTACAGGAACCAACAGTATGCATACTCTTTGATATCTGTTGGGGGCGACTGAGCACCTATGGGTCTGCCCGGAGTGCAATGACGTCAGTATAGTAACCAATATTCAATAACCATCCCTATTCTATGATAATGTTGAATAGTAGGGATGACAATGTTGAATAGTAGGGATGACAATGTTGAATAGTAGGGATGACAATGTTGAATAGTAGGGATGACAATGTTGAATAGTAGGGATGACAATGTTGAATAGTAGGGATGACAATGTTGAATAGTAGGGATGACAATGTTGAATAGTAGGGATGACAATGTTGAATAGTTGGGCTGACATACACATCCTTGTCGCACGTCTGTTTCGTGAAAATATCGATAATAGGATGACAATGCTTAATAGTCGATACACTTAAAACAAATGCTACTAATATCGTACACTAACTATGCTATAATATCGATACACTTAACACTAAATGCTATAATATCGATACACTTAAAACTAAATGCTATAATATCGATACACTTAAACTAAATGCCTAATATCGATACATTAACACTAAATGACTAATAATATCGATACACTTAACACTAAATGCTATAATATCGATACACTTAAAACTAAATGCTATAATATCGATACACTTAAAACTAAATGCTATAATATCGATACACTTAAAACTAAATGCTATAATATCGATACACTTAACACTAAATGCTATAATATCGATACACTTAACACTAAATACTAAAATATCGATACACTTAACACTAAATGCTATAATATCGATACACTTAACAAATAAATGCTATAATATCGATACACTTAACACTAAATGCTATAATATCGATACACTTAAAACTAAATGCCATAATATCGATACACTTAACACTAAATACTAAAATATCGATACACTTAACACTAAATGCTATAATATCGATACACCTAAAACTAAATGCTATAATATCGATACACTTAAAACTAAATGCTATAATATCGATACACTTAAAACTAAATGCATAATATCGATACACTTAAACTAAATGCTATAATATCGATACTACTTAACACTAAAACTAAATATCGATACACTTAACACTAAATGCTATAATATCGATACATTAAACTAAATGCTATAATATCGATACACTAAACTAAATGCTATAATTCGATACATAACACTAAATTAAAATATCGATACACTTAACACTAAATGCTATAAAACTATTTTTGTGGTCTTGGATATAGAAAGTCATTTCTTTAATGCATGATGCTTCTTCTTCATTCTCTATTTCTTTGAACAGTCATATCGACTACTTGTTAAACTTCTATTTTGATCTGTATAGTATCTGTGAGCGTCTTAGCTCGCGATTTGAGTGTCCAGAGCGTACCTGTCAACCCCGGTGGCAAGTTTGAAGCAGATTCTTCGTGATTTTACAAAAGTTAAAAATAGACTTCACCGTTCAGAAAGCAATGACAAACTACTGAACGTATAGTGGTACCATAGAAAATCAACGACTCGTTTACTATGGTTGATGGTTACGTCCTTTGGGATATGCCATGATTTTCATTTCATAGTATCTGAGCCTAAGAGCGATTGTACTCTGTGCTAGTTATGCGTCTACTTGTAGCAGCACATCCGATTTCTGCGACGATTTTATTTAGTAGGTAGCTTTCCTAGGCCCCTACTTCAGTCGCCTCTTACGACATGCCTTAGATCGCAGTGGTATATTCTTTGCTTCCTTACTGGCCTGGCACCACGCATGTGTAATGGATTACAAATAGTAAGATTACAAATAGTAATATTACAAATAGTAAGATTACAAATAGTAAGATTACACATAGTAAGATTATAAATAGTAAGATTATAAATAGTAAGATTATAAATAGTAAGATTATAAATAGTAAGATTATAAATAGTAAGATTCCAAATAGTAAGATTATAAATAGTAAGATTACACATAGTAAGATTATAAATAGTAAGATTATAAATAGTAAGATTATAAATAGTAAGATTATAAATAGTAAGATTATAAATAGTAAGATTCCAAATAGTAAGATTATAAATAGTAAGATTATAAATAGTAAGATCACTAAGTTAAAAAAATCTTCATTATATACATACATTTAACTTTCTGTACGCAAGTCAACATGCAATATATTTTATCTCTACAGAAAACAAGTCATCAAATGATGGAGACAAGCATTCGGCCCAGATATGTTTCCTGTTTCTATTCACTTCTATTGTTTATTATGTATTTTTGTAAGTTTTGTTTATTGTTTATTATGTATTTTTGTAAGTTTTGTTTATTGGTTGACTGGTTGATTGATAGAGCCATCATCATTGCACTTCGTTGAGTAGCACTTGTGTTCCAATCCTTTCTTATAAGGGAAAATTTCAACGGCAGTGCATGAACTCCGTGCACCATAAAGGAACTCGGTGTAACTTATAAGATAGTAACAATATTTTGTAGGAATTTTATTTTATAATCTTTCTAATGAATTTTTCGAGCAGAGGCGACCAGCCTGCCTTCTGATATTAAACTGCAGGAGAGGGTTCTTTGCGTGCTCAACTTGAACACGGGACCTATGTTTTGTCGTCCATCTCGATAGGACTAAAACTCTATCTCACCTCACTGAGATGAGGATTTCTTGAAAATATCTATATGGCTCTGCGAGGGAGGAACCTATTACTTTTGAAACGAGAAGGGATCACCTAACCTCTACGCCACTATATGTTTTTGTAATGTATGAATTTTAGTGATTTGTCTGTATGTTATATTTGTATGTATGAAATTGCCCGATGTTACCAAAGATCGAAGGAGCAAAGAATAGTAACACTTTGACCTACAAGGCATGTCGTAAAGGCGACTGAGGTAGGCCTAGCTTCCTAGTAAATAAAAGCAGCGTAGAAAACGGATGTGCTGGTCTACTTGTAGACGCATAACTTGCACAACGCGCAATCGCTCTTAGGCTCAAATCACATACAAATCACAAAGAAGGGTTTAACAAGTAGTCGATATGGAGAGTTTAAAGAAGAAGAAGATATTTACAAGATACAACATTTATTGTATCATATTGCATGCATTAATTTGTTGTATTAATTATGCATACAATCCAACAGAGACAGATATTTCCTGAATAAACAATTTAAATATGTAAATTGATATGCTTGCAAGTGCCTTTTATTTTCCTTTTATACTTCGAGATTATCATCAGCATTGACATCTTTGCCTCAAGAGACAATAGGTCTACGGTCACGTAGTATGTTTTGTGCTGAATCTCAACGTTTCTTTTGGTTGTAATGGCCTATTCTGGAGTGCACTTTACTACAGTTGTGCAGGTAAACTGGAGACTAGAGCTGATACATAGGGATGTTCTCTGTCTCTTTTGCCCACATGTGATAGTGTTTCTTCTTTTCTTTTTGAGCCGCTCCTCACTGCCGCTCGCCATGCTTGCCTGTCTTTGACCAGCCGCTCCAAGTGTTCTTTGTCTATGCCGCACGAAGTTAGATCACGCTTGCAGGTGTCAATGAAGCGTAATAATGGGCGCCCATGCTGTCTAATACTTCGATTTATATAAGGAACACTGGGTTAGACACGCACATTTCATTTACCTTGATCACACGGTGGGTGATGTGGTCAACCGTGGTCCCTGGTAACATAAGACCGACTAGCTCAGACAGGAAATAAAAAATTCATGTTTTGTGGTGGCTGGTTTTCGTATATCTTTGATATAATTCTGTACCTCTTTTTGCAATTTTACTCATTTCTATGAGTCCATTGCTATTTATTAATGACAAATATTAATAACACTGATATTCCTTATTGTTAAACTGAACTTGTAACATAATATAACCTTGATTTAACATGTTGTGTTGTTTTTAAAATGAATTCATCTTTATACAACAATATTGGAATGCGAGAACACGCGACGGTTGTGGTCTTATTTTCTAGAAAGTTTACCTGAGTCCGTCCACAGCCAGGCTCTAGCACAGGCCAGACAACTGGCAGGGTATTCCCTGACCTAGATAAGAAAAGGGATCTGGAAATTACAGATGTTTGATAGAACACTGCAGGCTTTTTTCAATTTTACTCAATTCGGTGAGTCTATGGTTATTTACTGGTGAACAATATTTATAATATTGATATTCTTTATTGTTAAACTTAACTTGTTGGATAATATAACTTCGAGTTAGCATTTTGTGTTGATTTTAAAATGAATTCGTCTATATACACCAATACTGGAATGCGAGGTCACGTGGTGTAGTTGGGGTCTGATTTCCACAATTTTACCTGAGCCCGAAGGCCCAGTAGTTTATAGTTGGCTCTGGTCCGTCAGTCTTATTTTATCGGAGGTCACGCGTCAACATTACACTGGTCGCCTTTACTTCCCAGGGATTTTCCTGGTACCCACTTGAAGCTGGGTTGACATGAGAGCTGTTACGGTCGGAAAAATATTCAACGCCTACTGTGGGATTGAATACGGACCATTAGCCTAAGAAGAGAATTCACTAACAACTACACTATTGCCACTCGAGCTTGCAAGTGCATTTTCACATAATCAGATTTTAAAATTTTAACACATATGATCCACTCTCTCTCTCTCTCTTCTTTCTCTTCTCTCTCTCTCTTCTTCTCTTCTCTCTCTCTCTCTTTTTCTCTCTCTCTCTCTCTCTCTCTCTCTCGCACACACATAGACATACACAAACACATGGTAGGAACCACTATATATGAGGCGAACTCCAGAGCATTTTACAGAAGCTTTGTCATACACTGTCGCATGGGCGTCGACTTACATTCTTCCAGAGTAGGGGAAGCAAAATGAATTTAAAATCTTTAGTTGGTAATTTCTACTCGGAATTGAATAAGACCAAAGTCGCAAAAATATTTTCTCAAAAAGACATTTTCCAGTTCCCCTTCCCTCCTTCCTCCCATTCTCGTGCCGTGACGTATTGGCGCCCATACCCTGGAGATAACAATCATAACAAAACCAGAGAAAGGAAGGAAAGATAAATTATAGTCAATCGTCGATGTGAAGACGTCGCTTGATCTGATCACTGATTACGTCATGTTAGCACACTTTCCGTCAGTGTAGTGCCGGGATCTGCAAGGGAAGCAAGGAATAGTACCACTGCTATCTTCAAGGCATGTCGTAAAAGGCGATGGATGTAGGGGCCTAGGGAATCTACCCTAATAAATAAAAAACGTCGCAGAAATCGGATGTGCTGTCTTACTTGTAGGCGCATAACTGGCACAGCGTATACTCGCGCTAAGACTCAGATCACATACAAATCACAAAGAATGGTTTAACAAGTGGTCGATATGGAGCGTTCGAAGAAGAGGATGATGCACACTCTCAAGAAAAAACACAACTAGAATATATTTATTGTAACGCTTATCTTGTTGTTTCCCACATAGCTACACACATTGCAAACGTAAACACAGACGCCATCTTGTGGGTACTCCCATTTGATGCCTTTGTGACATTCACTGTCGCTTCATTTGCTGTTGCTGCGGTTGTCGGCGGTGATGCACACTTGTCTGGACATGGTTGACCGTATCCAGATATCCCCTTGCAGGCTGTGTCCATCTTGGTTGGGTCAGCTTCATACAACTTCTGTGGGGAAGAGTTTTAGAATATGTATGATAGAAACGCGAAAATCAAGGCTAGTCAAGACCAAATAATGATTATCTACACTAAAATCGATGTTGAATCGATCAAGCGATTTAAGCAGTTTGGAGTTACCCGTTGTTCAAGTCGAACTGGGTGCCTGAGAGGCAGAGTGAGAGGTGTGTTTAATCAGCGAGCCATAGGAACCATCAGTATGCATACTCTTCGATATATGTTGGGGGAGACTGAGCACTATGGGTCTGCCCGGAGTGCAATGACGTCAGTTTAGTAACCAATAACCAATAATTATCTATGATGGGAGGTGGGGTGAGGTGGAAGAATAAGATTGTGACAGAACAATATTTTCCATTTGTCCGCTATTAATTCAGGCATAATCATGCCATCTAATATTATGTCTCTAATTTTGGGTGAAAGCTTGCTTTCTTTATCACAAGTTTCCGTCGACATTCAGGAGAGTCTTACTCCGACTTTAGAGGTACGTGTAATTTAGATCCCAAAGTCGTCCCTGTGTTGCCGGGGCTTGCAAAGGGAGCCCTTCTAGCAAGCTGACAGAGACACACACCATGTAATAGTGTCCAACATACAACGAACAGAGAAAACACATATGTTCAACCCCCGTGCCAGTCCAAGACCAGCTATATGGAGATGTACATGGACTCCGGCTGACCACTAGCTACTTTAGAAGTATACAGGTCGATGTCAGTCCACGACCAGCTATATGGAGATGTACATGGACTCCGGTTGACCACTAACTACTTTAGAAGTATACAAGTCGATGTCAGTCCACGACCAGCTATATGGAGATGTACATGGACTCCGCTGACCACTAACTACTTTAGAAGTATACAAGTCAGCCAGTCACGACCAGCTATTGCGAGATGTCAGTCCACGACCAGCTATATGGAGATGTACCAGACCGTGACCACTAACTACTTTAGAAGTATACAAGTCGATGTCAGTCCACGACAAACTATATGGAGATGTACATGGACTCCGGTTGACCACTAACTACTTTAGAAGTATACAAGTCGATGTCAGTCCACGACCAGCTATATGGAGATGTACATGGACTCCGACTGACCACTAACTACTTTAAAAGTATACACGTTGATGTCTAAAAACGTTGCAACCAGAAGGAGAAGAAGAAGGAGAAGGAGAAGGAGAAGAAGAAGAAGAAGGAGAAGAAGAAGAAGAAGAAAAAGAAGAAGAAAAAGAAAGAGAAGAAGAAGAAAAATATTCTGTAGAAAGATGACCTACCAGTCTGGAATAATGATCTGTCTGACTCCAGAACCAGGTAACCCCACTCAGATGTAACTGATGATCTTGTACATACTTGAACAAGTTAAAATCACAATTGTTACTCCTGTGAGTTCAGAGAAACGAGAAATGTAAGCCAAAATTAAAGATATGTTTGAAATGAATGCATTTATATTACCTGGCAAGAAAGAGAATGAAAGATATCTCATCGTTATCATCAGGTGCCGTGCCGGCTAGCGTAGGCGATCATGGATCTCCACAAGTCTCTGTCTCTAGTATTTGCTATTATCTCAGATGTTGACGCTCTATCGTGCATAAAGTCAGGCTGTCTAATATTATCTATCTCTGTCTTCTTATGTCTCGTCTCCCTCGATTTTACCAGTTGTTACAATGTGTTCTAAACCTCCCTTTCTCATCACATGCCCAAAAAATGATGACTGCCTCTTTCTTATATTGAGGATAAGCTTTCTCTGTGTCTTGACCTTATTCAATACCTCAACATTAGTCATTTTAGCAGTCCATGGGATTCTCATCATTCTTCTGGTTGTTTTTTCCGATCCAGAAGCACTTGAGCTTTCAGCTCTTCGGCTCGGTACCATGGACATCGTAACCCTTCGGTTCGGTGCCACGAATACCGTAAATCTGGAGAACATGTGGCTTTCCTGCCAGCTCGCTGAATTGAACCCGCACTCACAGGGAGCATCATTCTTCTGTAAAACCCCATATCTCTGTGGCGCTCAGAGATTTTTCGATCTGCTTGTTTATTGTCTATGACTCGCTTCTGTATGTCAGTATTGGATATGTAGCACTGTATAACTCTCATTCTGATCTCAAATAACAACAGGGGCGGCTCGTCGTTTAGGACCAGGGGGCCCGGCCCACCAATAATCGAAAGGGATAATAACTTCCCGGAATAGACAAATAATAGTAAATACTCCAAAAAACCATAATTTTCCTTAAAATCTGTGTCTGGCCCCATCAAGAAAACTGACCATGAGCCGCCACTGAATAACAATGACTTGTTGTATATATTGTATGTAATTTACTGGAACACTACTTTGGCCTGCCCTATTCTGCTTTTCATTTCTGACTTGTACATCCATCTGATGTTACCAGAACTCCGAGATATTTAAATCGCTGCACAAAGATATAAACAAGATATGTCCAAACTTTCCACCTTCATTACACAGTTTGGAGTTATACGGTGTACAGGTAGAACTGGATGCATTAGGGGCAGAGCGAGGAGGGTGTTTAACCAGCGAGCAACAGAAACCATAACTATGCATGCTTTTGATACCTATGGGGGAGACTGAGCACATATGGGTCTGCCGAAGTGCAATGACGTCAGTTGAGTAACCAATAATCAACCCCCCATCTGTACAACTTGTCTGCAAAAAAATCATTCCCGTCAAACAGGATTGGAGAAAAGTAAAGATCATGTTTTGCTTCTCAGCGTCAGGATAAGAATAGGTTTCTAAAACGGGTTTTTGTAAATGCGCTTTATAAATGTTGTCTTTTTTACTATTGCCTTTCCCAAGATGGATGATAGAGTTAGTTGTCCACTCTTGGAATAAAGCGGGTGAGTGGGAACGTCTTCTTCTTTGCTTTCGTTCCTTAAGACCAATTTTAATCACTTTTTGTGATATGTTTGATCTTTGCCAAGAACGTGTATACGTTGCACATTGGTTTGGAAGGCCCCTAAACGTATAGACTGCTACACGTTTAGGACACATGCATCCGATTTCAGCCAAACCTTCTTAGTCGCCTCTTACGACATGCATGGCAGGTAACAGTGGTCTATTCTTTACACCCCAAATTTAGGCCCTGGTAGCCACTCGGGCGATGTGGGAACTTTAAATTGCGTTCCATGGTCATATACATGGCCATTGTTGTGTTATATCCGTGTTTATTTAGTGCAGTCTTGATATCGTCTATCCATCTTTCTCTCGTTCTTCCCTTAGTTTTTCACTGTCTCTGTTATTTCTGAGTTCCACCTTTAGCGTGGATTGGCTTTTGCTTTGTACTTACTCCCGTGTAGTGTCGGGTCCTGCAAGGTAAGCAAAGAATAGTACAACTGAAACCTACAAGGCATGTCGTAAGAAGCAACTGATGTAGAACCTAAGCTACACTAGTAAATAAAAAGCATCGCAGAAATCGGATGTGCTGACCTACTTGTAGGTGCATCACTGGCACAACGATAATGGTTCTTAGGCTCAGATCACATAGAAATCACAAAGGGTTGATATGGGAGCGTTGAAGAAGAAGAAAACTATATATCGAGAAATATGTCTAAAAGTCTTACTTCATATTTGATGGAGTACTACAATAGCTGCTGTTTGAGTAGTTCCCTATTGTAGTACTTTGTCTGAGTACAAAAAGTATGTATAGACTGTTACTTCTGCGGTCAAGAGGTGGAAGTGGCGTAGTGTACTCCTTCTGTATTGTTCCAAAGGTCACATACTGGCCTGGGATGTCTGTCACGTGCCATAGAAGCGACGTCTGGCGTGAGCCTGTGATTGCCCAGGTGATGTCAAGCAATAGAATGCTGTAGAGTTTATCTGAAGAACAAGAAAACCACAGAGTTAATTATGTCTAGAATAGAGAGCGGAAATAGCGTAGTTGTTAGGGCACTCGCTTCTTAAACGCGTGGTACGGGTTCAATTCCATAGTGGGAGTCGAATTTTTTTCTGACCACAGCAGCTCTAGATAAACCCAGCCTCAAATGCTGCCAGAATAGTTTAAGTAAGTGAAGGTTATGTTGACCATATCACTAATTGTGTGTCGATTGGTCATTACTTCTATTTATATCCTCATGGTGTCTCTGATTGACACATAAGGCTTCCAGAAGGGACTTTATTGCCGTTCTGCTGCATTTCTACCAGTCGTTTGCCACATCAGGCCACACTCATTCAACTCTCTCTCTCCACAGTTCTTCATGTTTCCTTTGGGCATCCAGGCCTTCTCTTCCCATCCGCAGTCCATCTGAGAGCTGTCCTAGCCAATGCCTCAACTGGCATACGACATACATGTCCAATCCACTTCCATCTTCATCTTTTAATGACAGCCTTCAAAGATGCACAGTCCGTTCGTTTCAAAAGCTCCTCATTTGTTATGGTATTTGGCCAGCAAATGTGCAGGATTCTTATCAAATTTGCAGTTCTATTACTTACACACCTATACTCCATCTCATGTTCATCTTCATTTCATACCCTCTATATCACCTCTCCATTGCCTCTCCATTGCCTCTCCATTACCTCTCCATTATCTCTCCATTACCTCTCCATTACCTCTCCATTACCTCTCAATTACCTCTCCATCTCTGCTATGTTGAATACATTCATTAGAAAGATCAATTAATAAAATTCCTACAGAATATGTTCACCATCTACTAAATTACACCGGGAACCTGACCTGGAAGGAGTTTGTGCACCGCCACTGAGACCATCATGTGTAAGAACGAGATCAGAGCACATATGGTTACTCACCGAAGTGCAAAGATGTTGGTCCTATCAATCAATCAATCAATCAATTAATCAACCAATCAATCAATCAATCAATCAATCAATCAATCAATCATCTCTTCTGTCTGCGGTCTCTGTGGCGTAGATGTTAGGTGCTTGTCTCGTCCCAAAGGTACAAGGTTCGCTCCTCGTGGCGCCATCTGGATATTTCTCCAGAGATTCCTGATATCAGTGTAAGTGAGATCGAATTCCTAGTCATATCGGAGACAGACGATAAAACTTAGGTCATATGTTAAATTTGAGCACGTAAGAGAATCCTTAGCAGTTCAAAATCGAGAAGAGCAGGTTGGAAAGCCGCTGTCCGGACACAATTCATTAGAAAAGATTAAAAATAACATTCCTACAAACATATCTTCACCATCTTTAAAGTTACATAGGGACCATCGCTGGTGCTACGGAGTTCGTGCACTGCAGCTGATATCTTCCTGTATAAGAAAGAGATCGGAGCACACATTGTTACTCATCGAAGTGCAATGATGTTGGTCATATCAATCAATCAATCAATCAATCTCTGCTCTGTTATCTCGTCATTTTCACCTCATCCCCATTACACAACACTCACATGGGCACTCACCTCTATTACACTACACTCACCAGGACACTCATTCTCATTACATATATCCACTCAACCACCTACTCCATACCACTGACAACCTACTCCATACCCCCAAAATCCCAATCAACTCTACTCTTTATCTCTGTCATCTTACCTCATCCCCTGACAAACACTCTACCCCTGGACAACCCCACTCCATATACAACACTCACCAGGACACCTACTCCATACCACTGAACCACCTACTCCATACCCCTGGACAACCTACTCCATACCACTGAACAACCTACTCCATACCCCTGGACAACCTACTCCATACCACTGGACAACCTACTCCATACCACTGGACAACCTACTCCATACCACTGGACAACCTACTCCATACCACTGGACAACCTACTCCATACCACTGAACAATCTACTCCCCATCACATCGTCATGTTCGTATCTCCATTATTTCAAACAACACTACTAAACAGTGATTACTTAAAGATGTACACCTGAGACCTGGACTAACTCACCCAATAAAAATGTCTGATCCATCATATCAACAGGGACAAATCTCACAAGAGGTTGAGACCTTAAGAAGACGGGACGGACAGAGCTTTGGCTAAGTGCGTCTAACTGGAATGTTCTTGCACTGAAGATTAAAGAAAACACTCACTGAACGTGCTGCATCACATATAATAATTCCTCGTGTACCGTTATATGTTACATAGGGCCTGCAAGTAATTTCTCCATACCGCTCTGTAGTGGGCAACTACTCAATCTCTTCCATGGAATTGAGACCGATATTTTTGCCTCTCTCAGCAAAGTTCGTTTCTAGCCTCCTTTAGTCGTCCTCTATTTCTGAACCCTTTGCATCCCACTTCAATGCCTGCTTTGATATTCTTGATCATTTCTCCTCAAGGTGTGCCCAACATATCTCCATCTTCTCTTTCTTATAACAGTTGTCACTAGTGGTTGACCAGACATTTCTCTAATTTCGTCACTTCTGAATTCGTCCCACTTTTTGTTCATTATTTTTCACATCTATTTTCAAATGCATTCAACTTACTTTCTATTTTCTCGCTGGCATATGTTAGGATTGACACAACATTTGAATTGAAATGTGTAATTTTGTTGTAATGCTATATAAGTATCACTTATAAATATCTAGCAGAGCTGCAGTAACGTAGTTGTTAGTGAACTCGCTTCTTGGGCCAGTGGTCCGGGTTCAGTTCCACAGTGGGTGTGAAATTTTTCCCGACCGTAACGGCTCTCAGGTCGACCCAGGATCAATTGAGTACCAGGAAATTGGTGTCCGAAGGGTCTAAAGTGTCCGAAGGGTCCAAAATGTTCAAAAGGTCCAAAATGTTCAAAAGGTCCAAAATGTTCAAATGGTCCAAAATGTTCAAAAGGTCCAAAATGTTCAAAAGGTCCAAAATGTTCAAATGGTCCAAAATGTTCGGTCCAAAATGTTCAAAAGGTCCAAATGTTCAAAAGGTCCAAAAGTTAAATGGTCCAAAAAGTTCAAAAGGTCCAATTTCAAAGGGCCCAAAGACGAAGGATTCACTTCATTGCATTGGGTTTCCCAATAAGACTCCGGTCCTGCCGGCAGAGATGGCATGCCATCTGCAGAGAGCATTGCACACAGCACGAACTTCGTAGCTTTGGCAACAATCCTAGGGATGCAATAATCATAAGGATCTCGTGAAAAAACTGCACATGTGACTTAGTCCGGATTCGAACCTACAACACTCAGTACGACAGGCAAACGAGACTTAACCACTTCGCCATTGAGACTCTCTCATTATTATAAATATTAATATTGAGACAAAAAGTAGTTACAAATTATAAGACAGTTAGGTAAGAACATACCTCTCAGAGCGTGTACTACAGCAAGATGTATACTCTATAGCACTGCTAGCATACATGACTTCTACTTCAACTTCTAAATTACTGACATCAGCGACCCTTGAATAAATATGTTGAGATAAATGATAATGATATTAATTTCAGTAATTATATATTGTTATGATTAGAGCCGCTGTAGCGTAGTTGTTAGTGAACTCGCTTCTCAAGGCTGGTGTTCTGGGTTCAACTCCCCAGTGCGGTGGAATTTTTCCCGAACTGCTCTCAGGTCGACCCAGCCTCAACTGGATACCAGACATGCTCTGGGAAAGTAAAGGCGGCCGGCGTGATGCTGACCACATCACCCATCGTGTGCCGACGGTCAATGAAAAGTACAGGCCTAACACTGTATTTCCCTATATACCACGAGGTATGAAAGGGTTCCTTTACTTTTTTAAAACTTTAATTGTTAATCGGTACCTGTATTGCTTATACGGTGTATGAGGTTGTTATTTTTTACTATATTGTTTATGTTTTTGTTATGCGATCGATGTCATGGCACATTGAGCATTCCCATGCGTGCTCTGTCCTCCGCTGCAGTAGCTATCCTAAGTCCATTTGCTCACCGTACCCATGAGAAGTTGATTAGTATTTCTTCTCTCTCTACCACGACGACAACCTTCTGGCATGTCCAAACTTAACGCCCCTTCTTCTTTGCGTTCGTTCTTTACACCAATTTTAATCACTCTTTGTGATATGTTTGATCTTTGCCAAGAACGTGTATACGTTGCACATCGGTTTGATAGGCCCCTAAACGCATAGACTTCTACACGTTTAGAACATGTGCATCCGATTTCAGACAAACCATCTTAGTCGCCTCTTACGACATGCGTGTCAGATAACAGTGGTTCTATTCTTTACACCCCAAATTTGGGCCCCATGTAACCACTCGGGCGACTTAACTCCTAATTCTCGCACTCGTTCTAGTGTCTTATGATCGCACATTTGACATTAATGAGATTACTATATATTGTGTGGTAATAGTAAACGACTTTGAATGCAAATGCTACAGAAGAGTACTTAGAATATCATGACAGAGAAAAGAACAAACGATTCTGTTCTTCAACAGATTGATATTAAAGAGAGTTGGCTATTAAAGAGCATAACACCAAGAAAAATTAAATATTTCGGACACATCAAACGACATGAGTGCCTAGAGAAAATAATTTTGGAGGGAATTGTGCCTTAAAGAAGAATGAGAGGAAGACCTAGAAGACGATGGGTGTAAGATGTCATTGACGATCTGAGAATGACTGCTACTGACGCCGGTCAATTTGCACAGAACAGATAGTTTTTCAGGACTGCTGTCATGGGAGCCAAGCTCCGGAAGGGAAGCTACTTAATGATGATGAATAGTTACAGAAACATTTGTAATGACAGCAACTAATGTTATAAGTATCAATAATGACAGCAACTAATGTTATAAGTATCAATAATGACAGCAACTAATGCTATAAGTATCAATAATGACAGCAACTAATGCTATAAGTATCAATAATGACAGCAACTAATGCTATAAGTATCAATAATGACAGCAACTAATGCTATAAGTATCAATAATGACAGCAACTAATGCTATAAGTATCAATAATGACAGCAACTAATGCTATAAGTATCAATCATTTCAGAAGATAAGGATATCTTCTTCTTCTTCTTCAATCTCTGGTCATGCGCTTAGTTTACTGTGGACCACAAACTGGGCAGTCAGCTTCAGGTCTGTCAGGTTTCCTTCTTCATCGTTCTCTGGTCATGCGTTTATTTTACTGTGGACCACAAACTGGGCAGACTTCTTCAAATCTGTCAGGTTTCCTTCAGAGATTTATGGGTATGCGCTTAGTTTACTGTCGACCCCAAACTGGGCAGTCTTCTTCGGGTCTGTCAGGTTTACACAAAACTTAGTTTTTATGTCGATTGAGATTGGCCACGTGTTGCTTCTCAGTTCTTCGGTCTCTTCGCGACTCTCTATTGGATGAGGACACTAAAATCGATGTTGAATCGATCAGCGATTTAAGCAGTTTGGAGTTACCCGTTTTTCTGTCGAACTGGATGCCTGAGAGGCAGAGTGAGAGGTGTGTTTAATCAGCGAGCCACAGGAACCATCAGTATGCATACTCTTCGATATCTATTGGGGAGACTGAGCACCTATGGGTCTGCCCGGAGTGCAATGACGTCAGTTTAGTAACCAATAACCAATCCCGCAGAAGAGAATAGTCTTGCATGCCATGTCTGTTCCGCTTTCTGACACTGTGATGATGATCTGACGACTAAACTAAACTTAATTAAACACTTCTACCTACGTGGAAGTGAGATTGTGAACATCCAATAATTGCTGAAGCAGTGGTCTCATTCTACCAATAAGCCATGGACAGTTATTGTGAATCGCCTTCAACTTGTATTTTTCAATTCCATGCGGATCAGGTCCCACTGTGATCAAACCTACACCCATTGGATCTGTCAAAACAAAAATAATATTAGTAATACATTTATATAACATCCCTGTATGTAATGCAGCGTATCATGGACAATGAACTAGCAATCATTAAGATCATTGAAAGCTACATAGACGTGGTTTTACAAAAGAATGCTACAAATTCCATGGACAGCAAAGAAAATAAATAAGGTTTTAAATCAGGCATGTACACAAAGAAATCTTATCAAAAGAATAAGAATCAGACAATCAAGGTTCTTCGGGCATATAATGCGAAGATGAGGTTTATACCATTTGGAGACAACAGGTAAAATTCAGGGAAGGAGAGATCGTGGAAGACAAAAGAGAAGTTGTTGGATGGTCTGACATCATGGTTCCACATAAGAACAACGTCAGAACTGATTAACTGCAACAGTGAGAGAGAGAGAGAGAGAGAGAGTTGTGGAGATACATGATCGCCTATGCCGGCAGGCATGGTACTTGATTGATTGATAACAGCAGTTTTTAAAAGTCTAAATACAATATGTTCTCCCAAGTTATAAAATGTGTACTCCTAAGTTATAAAATATGTACTCCCAAGTTATAAAATATGTACTTCCAAGTTATAAAATATGTACTTCCAAGTTATACAATATGTACTTCCAAGTTATACAATATGTACTTCCAAGTTATACAATATGTACTTCCAAGTTATAAATATGTACTCAATTATAAAATGTACTTCAAGTTATACAATATGTATTTAAGTTATAAATATGTACTCCAAGTTATAAATATGATCAAGTTATACAATATGTACTCTAAGTATACAATATGTACTTCAAGTTATAAATATGTACTCGTTATAAAATATGTATCAATTATACAATATGTACTTCAAGTTATACAATATGTACTCAATTATAAAATAACGATAGTATCAAGTTATAAAATATGTACTCTAAGTTATAAAATGTACTTGTATATAATGTACTTCCCAAGTTATAAAATATTACTCCCAAGTTATACAATATGTACTCCTGTATACATGCACATGTCAGTTATACAATATGTACTCAAGTTATACAATATGTACATTTCAATATGTATTCCAGTTATATAATATGTACTTCAAGTTATAAAATATGTATCCAAGTTATACAATATGTACTTCAAGTTATAAAATATGTACTTCAGTTATACAATATGTACTTCAAGTTATATAATATGATCGTATACAATATGTAATCAAGTATACAATATGTACTTCCAAGTTATACAATATGTACTTCCAAGTTATACAATATGTACTCAAGTATACAATATGTATCCAAGATACAATATGTACTCCAAGTTATACAATATGTACTCCCAATTATCAATATGACTCCAGTTATACAATATGTACTTCAAGTTATACAATATGTACTTCCAAGTTATAAATATTACTCCAATTATACAATATGTACTTCATTATACAATATACTCAAGTTAATAATATGTACTTGCCAAGATACATATGTACCAAGTTATGAAATATGACTCCTAAGTTATACAATATGTACTTAGTATACAAATGTACTCCTAGTTATACAATATGTACTTCCAAGTTATACAAATGTACTTCAGTTATAAAATATGTAATTCCCAAGTTATACAATATGTACTTCAGTTATAATATGTACTTCCAGTTATACAATATGTACTCAAGTATTCAATATGTACCCTCGTTATATAATATGTACTTCCAAGTTATACAATATGTACTTCCAAGTTATAAAATATGTACTTCAAGTTATAAAATATGTATCCGAGTTATAAAATATGTACTAAGTTATCAATATGTACTTCCAAGTTATACAATATGTACTTCCAGTTATACAATATGTAGTCCAAGTTATATAATATGTACTTCCAAGTTATAAAATATGGATCTGCAAGTTATATAGTTTTAAAACGAAATTTAAAATGGTCAACGTAAATGTTGCATCAATCCTAACATACGCAAGCGAGAGTTGGACGTAAATGTTGTATCAATCCTAACATACGCGAGGGAGTTGGACGTAAATGTTGTATCAATCCTAACATAAGCAAGCGAGAGTTGGATAATTACTAAAGATAACTGATTGACAAGAGGCGTCGCCGAGTGGTTACCGGGGCCCAAATTTGGGGTGTAAAGAATAGAACCACTGTTACTGCCACGCATGTCGTAAGAAGCGACTAAGGAGGTTTGGCTGAAATCGGATGCACATTTGCTAAATGTATAGAAGTCTATGTGTTTAGGGACCTACCAAATTAATGTGCAACGTATATACACGTTCTTGACAAAGATCAAACATATCACAAAGAGTGGTTAAAATTGGTCGTAAAGAACGAACGCAAAGAAGAAGAAGAAGAAAGAGACATACTGAAGAGGAGATCGGAGCACTTATGAACTAATTTGTTCAATGTGTAGAGATGACGATCCAACCACTAAACTAACAAGAACTGGTGTCGTTAGTTGACACCCGCTGAGAGACATACTGAGGAGGAGATCGGAGCACTTATGGACTAATTGGTTCAATGTGCAGGATGATCATCCGACCACTAAATTAAATTAAACATCTAACTTACCCAATATTTGACCCAGTAAAACAGTAAGACTCTTCAACTTGTCAAGTTCTCCATGCATTCTTCTCATTCCTGGAACATATTCTTTGATAACATCTAACTGCTTGCCACTGATGAGTTCACTTTGCCGGAACAGCACAAAAGCATGGAAAGACGTCCTAGTTAAGGTGACAACTGGTCCTTGGTAGGGATAAATCTCCTGTAAATATTGTTACTGATATAAAACAAATCTCTCAAATTTTATTTTTTGTGCGTTAATTCCAGACTTGTTCTTCTTCTTCGAGTGCTTCACATCGACCAACTGTTAAACCACTCTGTGTGATTTGTATGTGACCTGAGCCTAGGAGCGATTGTACGTTGCGTCAGTTATGCTCCGATAAGTAAGCCAGCACATCCGATTTCTGCGACGCTTTTTATTTACTAGGTTAGCTTTAATAGGCCCCTACAACAGTCGTCTCTTACGACTTGGAGGTCCCAGTAGTACTATTCTTTTGCTTCCTTGCGTGCCCGGCACCCACGGGCGAATTGTTCATTTTATAATATTAGTAATTAAAAAGTTGGGACATACACTAAGAATGCAGAAGAGCAGACTCCCACATGTGGCTTTAAAATGAAATCTGGGAAACAAGAGAGGTAGGGGAAGACCTAGAGAGACATGGAGACGAACTGTGGACAGAGAAAGAGAAGAGGCAGGAAAAACCTGAATTAACTAAGATGGTCACCGAGTGGTTACCGGGGCCCAAATTTGGGATGTAAAGAATAGAACCACTGTTACCTGCCATGCATGTCGTAGAGGCGACTAAGGAGGTTTAGCTGAAATCGGATGCACATGTCCCAAACGTGTAGAAGTCTATGCGTTTAGGGGCCCACCAAACCAATATGCAACATATACACGTTCTTGGCAAAGATCAAACATATCACAAAGAGTGATTAAAATTGGTCGTAAAGAACAAACGCAAATAAGAAGAACTAAGATGGCTTGCTCAAGACAGATCTGGTTGGAGGACATTTGTTGATGCCTTATGCTTCAAAGGAAAAAGAAGAAGAAGGAGGAGAATTATCATTTATCATTTAACAAAGCAGTGAAAAACATATATGGGAGTTTGAATATAAGTGTTACTGAAGACTCATCTACATAACATGGATAGAGGCATCCAGCAAAGAGGAGAAGAGGAAGACCACGGATAAGATGGATTGAGGATGCACACAATCCGTGGAAAACATATGTGCTTTTGAATATATGTGTAACAGAAGAGTGTTCCGTATATCATGAACAGAGAAGAGAACAAATAGATCTATCCAGAAAGATATCAAAATCTAAGACAACTGGCTAATACTACAAATGAGAAAGAGAAATTTGAGATATTTTGGACATATAAAGAGACACAAAGAACTGGAGAAGATCATTAGGATCAGAAGGAGGGATCCCACAAAGAGCAGAAGCGGAAGACCACGGAGAAGATAGATTCAGGATGTAACTGATGGTTTGTGCACGACGGCTGCAGAGGCGGAACATCTGGCCTATGAGAGAGAGAGAGAAACTCGAAGGACTGTGAAGCAGACAAAGTTCTGCGCAGGACAAGCTATTTGATGAGCATTACTATTAATATTACTATTGTTTTTATTAGTGTTAGCATTGTAGTCGTCAGGGGTGCCGGTCTTCCCAGATATCGTCAGATGCACCCAATATATAAAAACATTGGACAGTATTGATGTACACATTAATAACAAAAATAACAAACACATTTTCATACATATCCCAGAGCAGAGTCTCCGCCCTTGATGTTGACCCACATTCCAGCTATCAGAAGATGATCAACGTTGTATGCTACTAATGTGTACACGATCCCTGGTTCTGAGTCCCAGATGATCGCAGGACGGTTCCTGAGTGTCCAGCTATCCAAGTAGGTGATCATGGAAAAGTCGATGTCTTCGGTCATGTACACAGCCGGGACATCAAATCTGTGACCACAAGCTAGATAGGAACCTGGATGTGAAGCATACAAATCATATTATTACATTTTAAAAGTAATTTTTTTCCCAATCCAGAAGCACTTGAGCTTTCAGCTCTTCGGCTCGGTGCCATGGACATCGTAACCCTTCGGTTCGGTGCCACAAACACCGTAAATCTGGAGAACCTGTGGCTTTTTCCCTACCGGGCTAGAACCGCACCCGGCGAGTAGTTACATGGGCCCAAATTGGGGTGTAAATTATAGAATCACTGTTACCTGCCACGCATGTCGTAAGAGGCGACTAAGGAGGTTGGGCGTGTTCTAGCTACCCCAAACCGTAAAAAACACTAGATGGCTACAGAACGGAGAGTGAACCGAGTAAACGCTGACTGAAACCGGACACATCGCCGAAGGATAAGCACCAGAGCTCCAAATGGTGCTGAAAATGTGACGTAAAACACACCAATGTTAAGGCTGCATGAATCAGATTTCCACATGAATATAATTTATGGGGAGATCTGATACATCGGTCTGGTCGGTGATCGCGAGAGGAAGAGAGAGAGAGAGAACCTCACCCACAGGGAGCTTGTCATCTGTTGGGCATTAAACGTATTTAGAGAAGTCTTAAGCAGCGTTATGCAGCGCCGTCTCCGCAGGGTCGTGTAGTATGTGTCCTACATTTGTCTGATTGATTGATTGTTAGGACCTCATCATTGCACTTCGGTAAGTAACCATATGTCCTCTGATCTCTTTCTTACACAGGAAGTCTCATATAAAGTACACGAACTCTGTAGCACCGGCGAAGGTCCCTGATGTAATTTTGAAGATGGTGAAAATATTTTGTAGGAATGTAATAATTTTTTTGTTCTAATGAATTTTGGGAGTCTCTGTGGCGTAGATGTTAGGTGCACGCTTCTCGTTTCAAAGGTTCTCGGTTCACTCCCTCATGGAACCATCGGCATATTTTCCCATAAATCCCTAATCTCAGTGTAGGTGAGATCTAGTTCCTAGTCCAATCGGAGACTGATGATAAAACTTAGGTCTCGTGTTCAATTTGAGCCCGTTAAAGAATCCTTGGCAGTTCAAAATCTAGAACAGCAGGCTGGATAGCCGCTGCCTAGGATATAATTCAGAGTTATACATTTATGGCACTCTATGTGTCTATACGCCCGAGTAGTTACCGAGGCCCAAATTGAGGTGTAAAGAATAGAACCACTGTTACCTGCCACGCATGTCGTAAGAGGCGACTAAGGAGGCTGGGTGTGGGGTTAGCTCCCCCACCCGTAAAAACACTAGATACCTACAGAAACAACAACCAAGGAAAATCATATCTCGCCACCTGAGGAAAAGAAGGACCCCACAAGGAGGAACACCTGGAGACGGAAGTTGGAGACGGAATGCAAGAACATTGGGAGAGTGTGCAGACATCTGGAAAAGATCGCCTTAGATAAGCGGGTTTGAAGGCCTTGGTTGCGGACCTATGCTTCCTAGGGCAAAGGGTGAAGAAGAAGCAGAAGAAAAAGATGCGGCTATACCTACTTTAAGCCCGTCTGCCCAGCGTGTTCGTAGCGCGTTGGACTACGGGTGACTATCCCTCTGTGTGTGCGAGTTCAATTCCGCGGATGGCAGAAAAAGCCACAGATTCCCAGATTTACGGTGTTCGTGGCACCGAACCGAAGGGTTACGATGTCCATGGCACTGAGCCGAAGAGCTGAAAAGCTCAAGTGTTTCTGGATCGGGAAAAAATACCTACTTTAACGTTAGTCTGATGTCAAGAAAACAAGTTTTCCAGTTTTCGTAAACTCTCTCTCAAGAACATGATCTTCTC
This sequence comes from Arion vulgaris, assembly GCA_020796225.1. Taxonomy (NCBI): domain Eukaryota; kingdom Metazoa; phylum Mollusca; class Gastropoda; order Stylommatophora; family Arionidae; genus Arion; species Arion vulgaris. The sequence goes on from CM036761.1 coordinate 7,274,010, forward strand.
GTTTTTGTAATCTAGCTTCATTTTGTAGCCATTCCACTACCCACTAACTATTATACAGTAGTGAATGCTGGATGAAGTAATATACTGGGAGTGCTATTATACAGTAGTGAATGCTGGAAGAAGTAATATACTGGGAGTGCTATTATACAGTAGTAAATGCTGGAAGAAGTAATATACTGGGAGTGCTATTATACAGTAGTGAATGCTGGAAGAAGTAATATACTGGGAGTGCTATTATACAGTAGTGAATGCTGGAAGAAGTAATATACTGGGAGTGCTATTATACAGTAGTGAATGCTGGAAAATGACCCAACACATAATACACAAGTTGGAGACATTTCAGAATAAATGTTTAAGAAGAATCCTGCAAATTTTCTGATCAAATACCATAAAAATGAGCTTTTGAAACGAACAGAATGTGCATCCTTGGAGACCATCATTAAGAGACAAAGATGTATGTCGTATGCCAGTGGGGGCAATGGCTAGGATAGCTCTCAGATGGACAGCGGATGGGAAGAGAAGGCCTGGACGTCCAAAGGAAACATGGAGAAGAACGGTGGAGAGAGAGTTGAAGGAGTGTGGCTTGACGTGGAGACGGTTGGTAGAAAGGCAGCAGAACGGCAACAGTGGAAGTCTCTTGTGGAAGCCTTATGTGTCAATCGGGACACGAAGAGATTATAGTATGTCTGTGTCTATATATACATGGCGCCCACGCTTCCACAGCCATCGGTCAGATGCGCCCCAATATATATATAAATGTTGAATAGAACTGGTCTATTGTGTCTAAATGCAGAGGGTTGAGTTCAGTGCAGCCGGTTTCAAGTTTAAAAAATGACAACGATGATATTGATGAGGTGTCTGATTATGATATTGATAATGTTGGCTATGATGATTATGATGATGATGATGAGGAGGGGGATTTGATGATAATAATGATGATGATGTTAATGATAATGATGACGATGATTAATCAGTGTTGCATACCTGCAGGTACATAGAACCGCACATGTAGAATCTGTGTAATGTTACCGACATCAACATTTGATGTTTGCAGTATTCTGGAGATGATAGTGTTGTATTCTCTGTCAGAATTTGAACATGCATATCTCTTGTCTCCGCCCATGACAGGACATGTTGAACTGAGGACATGATCCAGAAACATAGGTGTATATATATGTGTGAAAGTGAATTCTCTCTCTCTCTCTCTCTCTCTCTCTCTCTCTCTCTCTCTCTCGTGCGCCCGCAAGCGATCGTTCTTTTTGGCCATTTTGATCATTCTTGTGATCAATTTTTTTTTTTTTTAAATTTAATCCTTGGATTCTCCGAAAGGAGTTAATTCTTGTTTTTCATGTTTGTTGGCCAACACGCTCTGATATAACCAATAAAAGGTTCGCCTTAGGTTGAAAGGGCGTGCCTCGGCTTAAAGAGGCTTTAATCCCCTACTAAACAAACAAACAATTCTTGTGATATTTAAACAGCCTTTGCCAAGATAGTATTTTTACGTCACATCGCTCAGCACCATTTAAAACTCTAGTGCTTATTCTTCGGCGACGTGTTCGGTTTCAGCCAGCGTTTACTGGGTTCGCTCACCGTCAGCCTTTGGCTGTCCTCAGCCTACCCACAAGGCAGCAGGTTGCTATTTTCTTTTAGGGTAGCTATCCTTAGACAACCTGCCCTTCAGGTTGCTGAGTGTCATCTGCCCAGGTTACCTGTCGTTTTTGGACTACTTGGTGTGCCTACAGTCCAGTTTTGTGTACGGTTTGCTCCACTAGCCTTTGATTGTCCCTAATCTAATTACAAAGCAGCAGTAAGTGAACTATCTAGAAACGAAAAACAAATTGCTTCAGGAAATAGAAATTAAAGAAAAGATTATTTCCGACACATGAAAACATGAGACATTGATGAAAACCTTAACGGGAAAGTTGATGGTCAACGAGCAAGAGGAACACCAAGACATACTGGGGGTCGGAAAACAAACAATGGACAACATAAATACATTAAACCGAAAAGCACAGACCACATTCTTCAGACTTAGAACAGGACACTGCGGTCTCAAAACATACCTCCATAGAAATGGATTTAGGGACTCGGCTGCCTGCACCTGAATATCCCAAAGCAGTGCCCAGAGCACATCCTGCATAACTGCCCCAGCCTGAGCAGTGTGAGAATGGAATCTGGCCAACAGAAACAACGCGTCAGAACAAACTATAGGGACTGGTGAAGACCTCAATCGCCCCGTCCTGTCTATGCCCCAGAATAGTCGCATAGCAGAAGATGATCACAGAAGAAGAAGAAGAAGGAGGATGAAGAAAAAAATCAAATGATTAATTAATTACGCAAGCCACGCAAAAGATGGTCCTCAGAGATAAAACACGTAATCACAAAGTACTGTAGCTTTACAAATGACAAAAACAATGACAAAATACAGCAACGTTTCGACCAACAAGGCCTTTATCAAGCAAACGAACAACAGGAGTAGCAAATTATTTTTAAAAATATGGACGACTACATACAAACGTTTCTAATGAAAATCTGGGAATAAAAACGAATAACGAAATAAATGTAGAACAAAAAACACACATAAAAACTAGAAATAGAAAGAAAGAGAAACAATGAAAAATCTAGTAAACATATAACTTGAATACATGCAACATATGCCCATATATTCGGTTTCGTATGATCGTCTAAACCTTGAGATGGATTGCCTCTATGAAGCTGCATGTCAGTTGGAGTTTCTCGAGAGGTATGTATATTTTGATTTTGGTGGCTCTATAATTAACAACAATGGAGATTATACGAAAGAAGTTAGAAGAAGACTAGCCACGGCACTCCAGAGTGTAGCTAGCATGAAGAAACTATGGCACGACATAAGCACAAAAAAACAAAAGAAAGAGTTCTGAGAAGATGCATGTTCCCTGTGACAAACATATGGATGGGAATCTTGGTACATAAATTAAACATTAAAAAACAAAATTAAAGCTTCCGAAACAATGTGTTGCGGACAAGTTCTTAGAACATCCTGGACAGAGAAGAGAAGAAACAAAGATATCCTACAAGACCTGAATATCAAGGAGAATTGGCTCATAAATAACATCATGTCACGTACGTTGAAATATTTTGACCACGTTAAAGTCACTGTGATTTAGAGAGAGGCAGAGGACGACCAAGACAAAGGTTTCATCAGGATATCATAAAGAGACATTGGACATGTTGCTGGAGGAGATGGGAGAGTTTTTCTGGGAGGCTGGGATGAAAACGACTTTGTGCAATAGACATGCAACTACTTGATAGACATGCAACTACTTGATAGACATGCAACTACTTGAAGTGTTTATGTCTAGAGGTGAAAAATTAATAGGAATGTTGATGAATATTGAATGAATAACAAGAACATGATGGATAGATAATATCTCAGAGTCCCTGCAAAAGCATGGACTGACAACGTCAAGCACAACACACCTGGCACAAGATAGAAATTAACTCTCCCCACGACGCTTCACGACAAATGTAGTTAAGATAAGATAAGATGAATAATGAGAAAATAGACAGAAAATAAAATAAATAGATTTTTAACAATCGTGAGATAAATCGAGAAATAAGGAAAAAAAATTGTCAGAGAAATTGTCAGAGAAATTGTCAGAGAAATTGTCAGAGAAATTGTCAGAGAAATTGTCAGAGAAATTGTCAGAGAAATTGTCAGAGAAATTGTTAGAGAAATTGTCAGAGAAATTGTCAGAGAAATTGTCAGAGAAATTGTCAGAGAAATTGTCAGAGAAATTGTCAGAGAAATTGTCAGAGAAATTGTCAGAGAAATTGTCAGAGAAATTGTCAGAGAAATTGTCAGAGAAATTGTCAGAGAAATTGTCAGAGAAATTGTCAGAGAAATTGTCAGAGAAATTGTCAGAGAAATTGTCAGAGAAATTGTCAGAGAAATTGTCAGATTAAAAGTAAAAGAAGTAGGAGAAAACTATTATGAAAATGAAAATCGTGGCATATCCTTTACAGGACGTAGCCATCAACCACAGTAAACGAGTCATCGATATTCTAGACACCACTTATGCGTTCAGTAGTTTGCCATTGCTTTCTGAACGGAGATGTCGACTTTTACAGTTCGTAAAACTCCAAGGGAACTAATTTGCTTCCAAATTTGCCCACCACGGAGTTTGAACCAGATACTGGTGGGTTGTGATCAGCTCACTACCACTTAAGCTACAGAGATAGGAAACTACTACGAGAAATAGTGAGAGAAAGAAAGAAATAATCAGAGAAATAGATAAATAGCTAGAGCAATAGATAAATAGCTAGAGAAGTAGATAAATAGCTAGAGAAATAGATAAATAGCTAGAGAAATAGATAAATAGCTAGAGAAATAGATAAATAGCTAGAGAAATAGATAAATAGCTAGAGAAATAGATAAATAGCTAGAGAAATAGATAAATAGCTAGAGAAATAGATAAATAGCTAGAGAAATAGATAAATAGCTAGAGAAATAGTGAGAAAAATAGCAATGACGATAAATATTTATTCAAGTTTATGCTCAAAGTTCTCACGAATAGTTATAGTGGAACACTAGAATCCTGACACTTACTTGTAGGAATCTCCGAACCACCAATCTGTCCTTGTCAAGAAATCTCTTAAAGTCTGCAGACACATCGCTTGAGAACCGCTGCATGACTTAGATTGACCTAGTACTAGAAAATAAGAGACAGTAAACAAATATTAGGATCCTCCGGAACAAATAATTTACCAAATACGGGATACGAACCACAATGTTACTTCTTTCGGCTCCCATTGCCTTGCCCTGCAGACGAGCCTTTTTCAGAACACAACCAACTAGCTCTCCAAGAAAAAGAGCTTCACGCTTCACTTAGTCGTGTCGTTTTCAAACAGCGTCGACTGGACAACACAGAAAGATCAGGTCAGATTCAATCGAACAGTGTTTCCACAAACACATACGATAGCTTTTTTGTGTTTGTGTATATGAGACGATACAACAACATACATACACACAAGTATTCACACATATGAGACGATACAACAGCATACATATACACACGTATACACATATACGAGACGATACAACTGCATACATATACACACGTATACACAAATACGAGACGATACAACTGCATACATATACACCAGTATACACAAATACGAGACGATACAACTGCATACATACACACAAGTATACACAAATACGAGACGATACAACTGCATACATACACACAAGTATACACATTGGTTATTGGTTACTAAACTGACGTTATTGCACTCCGGGCAGACCCATAGGTGCTCAGTCTCCCCAAGAGATATCGAAGAGTATGCATACTGATGGTTCCTGTGGCTCGCTGATTAAATACACCTCTCACTCTGCCTCTCATGCATCCAGTTCGACTTGAACAACGGGTAACTCCAAACTGCTTAAATCGCATGATCGATTCAACATCGATTTTAGTGTCCTCATCCAACAGAGAGTCGCGAAGAGACCGAAGAATATCCCCCTTATCCATTTTAAACATATATAACTCCGTATTCACTTGTTAGAATAAGAAAGGTTTGATCCCGTATGTGTTTCATTCGTCTTTTACTTCTTCGAATGATCCATATCGACCGCTTGTTAACCGCTCTTTGTGATTTGTATGTGATCCAAGCTTAAGAGCGATTGTACTTTCACCAGCTATAAGCCAACAAGTAGGCCCGCACATCCGATTTCTGCGATGCTTTTTATTTACTAGGGTAGCTTTCCTAGGTATCTACCTCAGTCGTCTCTTACGAAATGCCTTGTAGGTCGCAGTGCTACTATTCTTTGCTCTCGAGAGCCCCGACAGCTTGAGGGTGGGGATACTATTGAATATATAGACAATATTTCAAGCGAACGAAAGGAAGGGAGGATACAAGAGACAACATTTCTCGAAAACGAAAGGACGAATAAAGGAAGGATACAAGAGACAACATTGAATATATAGACAATATTTCAAGCGAACGAAAGGAAGGAAGGATACAAGAGACAACATTGAATATATAGACAATATTTCAAGCGAAGGAAAAGAAGGAAGGATACAAGAGACATTGAATATATAGACAATATTTCAAGCGAATGAAAGAAAGGAAGAATACAAGAGACAACATTGAATATATAGACAATATTTCAAGCGAACGAAAGGAAGGAAGGATACAAGAGACAACATTGAATATATAGACAATATTTCAAGCAAACGAAAGGAAGGAAGGATACAAGAGACAACATTGAATATATAGACAATATTTCAAGCGAACGAAAGGAAGGAAGGATACAAGAGACAACATTGAATATATATACAATATTTCAAGCAAACGAAAGAAAGGAAGGATACAAGAGACAACATTGAATATATAGACAATATTTCAAGCGAACGAAAGGAAGGAAGGATACAAGAGACAACATTGAATATATAGACACTATTTCAAGTGAACGAAAGGAAGGAAGGATACAAGAGACAACATTGAATATATAGACAATATTTCAAGCCAACGAAAGGAAGGATACAAGAGACAACATTGAATATATAGACAATATTTCAAGCAAACGCATTGTGAGGAAGTATAATACACTCACCTACAGAAATCCATAATGTGGTTGCAACTAGTAACAATAATATTCGAACAACCATAATCTCATGTAGTATTTACAGTTACCATCTGTCTAAGTTGTACCACCAAAACTTCCTGGCAAATTCAATAACACATGTAAATTATAAACAAGCTTGACAGTCTCTATCTCACCTTCATGCCTCCATTATACTTCAAAGTATCTGATTGTCACGTCATTCACAATGATTGACAGGAACAACGTAACAGGTAACCCCATAAAAGGGAAAAAGTACGGAATATTTGTAGATATTTTTGCTACAAGATACACTTTTAAAAAAATGTTAAACAATTAACAGGTGTATTCATGGGCGTCCACGTAAATTTTTCCAGGAGGGGGCAACATTCATTTTAAAATTGTTTCTTTTTAGTTTCTTCTTCACCATTCGACTCCCAACGGAGCGCAGGTCTTCAACAGACTTCTTCCAGCATTTCATCTCTCTTTCTCTCTTGCTTATTGTCTATTGTCTTGTCTTTCCTCATGTGGATGATGGATTGGTTGTCCACTCTTCCCGTTAAGCGTAGGGGTTAAAGCTTTAATTTGCGTTCCAGGGTCAGATGAGTCGCCCTTGTTGTGTTATATCCGTGTTTATTTAGTGTGGTCTTGATATTGTCTATCCATCTTTTCTTGGTCTTCCCTTGTCTCTAGTATCTGATCTCTTTTCATTGTATGCTGTTATTGGTGGTTGGTTGTATTCCATTCTCATTAAATGTCCGAATCACTGCATTTGTTGTCTTTCAATGTATTTGGTCCACGAGTCTCTTGTCATCCATTCCAATTCTGTCCAAGTTTTACCTATATTTTTTATATCAGTTTCCCTCCAGAGTGGTTACCGGGGCTCAAATTTGGGGTGTAAAGAAAAGAACCACTGTTACCTGCCACGCATGTCGTAAGAGGAGTCTAAGGAGGTTTGGCTGAAATCGGATGCATGTGTCTTAAACATGTACTAATCTGTGCCTTTATGGCCTACCAAACCAATGTGCAACGTATACACGTTCTTGGCAAAGATCAAACATATCACAAAGAGTGATTAAAATTTCTCATAAAGAACGAACGCAAAGAAGAAGGAGATATCAGTTTTCAGCTCTCTTTTCCAGGTATGTCTAAGTCTTTCCCTACTCCTCTTTCGTAGAATTCACGTAGAATTCACGTAGAATTCCTACAAAGATTTCACCGACTTCAAATATTAAAGGCATCAGAAATTGACTACATTTATACTAGGGAACGAGGTGGGAAAAAGAAGGGCTCTGTGCGGTTCTATGATACAGTGGCCAAGTTAGGGTTCACTTCGCTCATTCCCCGTTACTAGATTGTCCGCTGGTCATGCAGCGTTCTAGTATATTTTCTCGACATATGTCATAATGGTTCAAGACATATGTCATAATGGTTCAAGACATATGTCATAATGGTTCAAGACATATGTCATAATGGTTCAAGACATATGTCATAATGGTTCAAGACATATGTCATAATGGTTCAAGACAGAGAGACCATCAAGTCCTGAGTCACCGCACGTTCACAATGGGCGTCAATCACAGGATAGCTGAACGTATTACTTCTTTATCATCAGGTCTGCCCGCCTGCCCAGCATGTTCGTAGCGCGTTGGACGACTGATGACAAGCTTCCTGTGAGTGCGGGTTCAATTCCGCGGGCTGGCAGAGAAGCCACAGGTTCTCCAGATTTACGGTGTTCGTGGCACCGAACCGAAAGGTTACGATGTCCATGTCACCGAGCCGAAGAGCTGAAAGCTCAAGTGCTTCTGGATAGTGAAAAAAAATCATCGGGTCTAGTCAGTATCTTCCTCTTATTCTTCTCGAACGTTACAAGTTCAGGTGTAGTGAGGGAAACTTCGTGAAGTTTTCCGACCGTAACAGCTCTCAGGTCGACCCAGCCTCAATTGAGTACCAGGAAAAGCACTGGGAATAAAAGACGGCAGTCTTGATGTTGATCACATTACCCATCGTGTGCCGACAGTCAATGAAAAATACGCGCCTAACACCGTATTATTTTATATACCATGTGGTATAAAAAGGGTTAAAGAAGATGTTGACTAGTATGTACCTCTGACTGATTTTTGCATGAATGCTTGCTTTTCTTATCGTCAGTGTCCCTCGATATTCAGGCGAGCTTTCTCCTACAGCAGAGGTACTTGTAATTTAGATACACAATTAAGGAGGTTAATATCATTCTGGGTTGTTTTTTTTCAAAAACAGAAGGTGCATGCAAATTGTTCCACAGGACACAAACTCTAGCCCTTTCTAACCTGCTCCCCATCCGCCCTCTTTTTTTAGATCCAGAAGCACTTGAGCTTTCAGCTCTTCGACTCGGTGCCATGGACATCGTAACCATTCGGTTCGGTGCCACGAACACCGTAAATCTGGAGAATCTGTGGCTTTTTCTGCCAGCCCGCGGAATTTAACCTGCACTCACAGAAGGCTTGTCACACCGTCGTCCAACGAGCTACGAACACGAAGCCCACCCGTCCTCTAAATACCCTTGCTGTTTCTAGTTCCCGCAGCCATGGGCGTATATACGTTAAGACAATGGAGGACAAGTGCCACCCCTGGAAAATGAATTTTGTATAACACAGTTTTATGGGAATCTGGTCTTCTGTATCTCCGCGTAGTCAAATATGCTGGTCTCTGTCTCCACGTAGTCAAATATGTTGGTCTCTGTCTCCGCGTAGTCAAATATGCTGGTCTCTGTCTCCGCGCAGTCAAATATGCTGTTCTTCTCTATCTCCAAGTAGTCAAATATGCTGTTCTTCTCTATCTCCACGTAGTCAAATATGATGTTCTTCTCTATCTCCACGTAGTCAAATATGATGTTCTTCTCGATCTCCACGTAGTCAAATATGCTGTTCTTCTCTGTCTCCACGTAGTCAAATATGCTGTTTTTCTCTATCTCCACGTAGTCAAATATGCTGTTCTTCTCTATCTACACGTAGTCAAATATGGCGAAACGCGTAAAACCAAGTACTGCAGTATTAGAAACAATTTTTTTAATCCACAGCAACGTTTCGACCAAATGGCCTTTATCAAGCAGTAAAATACAAACTTTTTTTTTCCTTTTGCGCCTCCCTGGAAAAACTTGTGTGGACGCCCATGAACGCAACTTACATAATCGCGATCCAGTTCTTCATTTGTTTCCCTCTGTCAATCACCATCTTAAGTTTCTAACAATGTCTTACCTGTACTTATAGTTCAACATATGTTTACGTCTCTGGTTATAGACAGGTATGATCTATGTCACCTGATCTTACGTGATCAAGGTTTCAAACGAAGTCACCTTGTCCGACCTCTGATAAATCTCTCTCTTCATCTTTCAACTCCCAGCGGAGCACAGGTCTTCAACAAACTTCTACCAGATCTTTCTCTCTCTTGACACCTTTTCCAATACTTTCCACGTCTTATCTATCGTTCTAATATCAGTCTAGCTATGTAAAGTAAGTAAAGGAACCCTTTCATACCTCGTGGTATATAGGTCAATACAGTGTTAGGCCTGTATTTTCCATTGACCATCGGCACACGATGTGTGATGTGGTCAGCATCACGCCGGCCACCTTTACTTTCCCAGAGCATGTCTGGTACCCAGTTGAGGCTGGGTCGACCTGAGAGCCGTCGCGGTCGGGAAAAATTCCACGCGCATTGCGGAGCTGAACCCAGACCACCAGCCTTGCGGAGCGAGTTCACTAACAACTACGCTACAGCGGCTCTCTCTAGCTATGTACTAAAGGTATTTATAGATCGTCCCCTACCCCTCTTTCCCTGCGGGTTCCAAAATACTGCATGTCTTGCAATGCATCCTGTCGGCCTTCAAATGTATTTCCTATACTGTTTTTAGTTGTTTATTTTTTTGTACGGCCATGTTTGTTATTCTTTTAATTAAAAAGTTGTGATAGAAATTGTAATAACTGTTATTGCTTGACATAATACATATGATATTTATAAAACATGTAATTGTTGTATCATATGTCTCGTTGCCCGAGCGGTTACCGGGGTCCAAATTTGGGGTGTAAAGAATAGAGCCACTGTTACCTGCCACATAAGTCGTAAGAGGCGACTAAGGAGGTTTGGCTGAAATCGGATGCATGTGTCCGAACCTGCTGCCTTGCGGGTCGGCTGGGAACAGTCAAAAGCTGACGGAGAGCGAACCCAGTAAACGCTGGTTGAAATCGGACACATCGCCGGAGTACAAGCACCAGAGCTCTAAATGATACTGAAGATGTGACGTAAAAAAAGTTTTTCGCAAAGGCTGTTTATATATCACAATAAGAATGATCAAAATGACCAAAAAGAACGATCGAGAGAGAGAGAGATATGTCCCGTGACCGAGAATATCCCATTGATACTATCGGTCATTAAAGACAAACACAAAAACATGGTATCATATTGCCTGAAATAACAACAATAAATATAGACTTGTGGAAGGAAAGGTGATACAGGTGGAGAAAAAGAAACAGAATGTTTATAAATTTATGATACACTCTGGAAACAATGTCAAGGTGTAACCAAATATGCATTGAAATAGAAACCGCATTCGAAAATAAGAGGCAATGTCAACTGTGGGAATTTGAAACTTGTGTTGATGTATGGCCGGAAAAGTGGCGAGTCACTAAGTTAAATATAAATAAGATTAAGATCTTTATCAACAGATGTCTTTGTCGGATTCTCAGACTGAGATGGTATGATAGAGTTGCAAACACAGATCTGTGGATAAGAACAGGACAGGAACCCCATGATGACCCCCGGAGTGCTATGATCATAGTCCTCTGATAACTGAAGAGGAGAAAATGGAGATGGGTCGGGCATACCCTACAGAAGACACAGTCGAGTGTCACTAGACAAGCACTTGAGTGGAACCCGCAAGAAAAACGGAAAAGATGACTTCCTAAACAGACCTAGAGACAAAGTCTTCTTGAGAAACTGAAGAGTGCTCTACTATCCTCTCTCTCTCTCTCTTTGCCTTTTTACCCCGGGTTGGGGCATAGGCCATCAACCAACTCATGCCAAGTCTTCCTATCTCTAGCTATCTCCTGCAGCTCCCTCCAGCTCTTCTTTATATTGTTGATCTCCGCCTCCAAATCTCGTCTCCATGTATTTCTCGGCCTCCTTCTTTCGCTGCCCTGCGGGTTCCAGGCAAGGACCCTTCTTGTTATATTCCCTCCGGTTTTCGCAAAGTGTGTCCTATCCAGCGCCAGCGTCTTTTTTAACCTGTTCGTTCACTGGAATCTGTCTTGTTCTCTCCATAAGTTCCTCATTTGTGACCCTATCATACCATCTTATTCCCTCTATTCTGCGCAGACACCAGTTGATGAATGTTTGCAATTTATGCGCTATTGTTTTAGTTGTTCTCCATGTTTCTGACCCATACAGTAGAACTGCTTTTACATTAGAGTTAAATATCCGAATTTTTGTTCTAGATTTGATTTCTTTGGACTTCCAAATGTTTCCCAGTGCAATGAAAGCTCCTCTTGCCTTCTGTATTCTTATTTTAACATCTTTATCTGTTCCACCCTCTTTGTCTACGTTGCTGCCCAAATATGTGTATGATTCTACCTCTTGAAGTGGGATTTCTCCCAGGGAGATCGAGTTGTCGTTTGCTTGGTTAATTCTCAATATCTTTGTCTTTCCTTATGAATGTTCAGCCCTAGTTGCTGGGACCTTTGATTCAATGTGTTTAGCTTATCCTGCATCTGATTTCGTGTATGTGACAGAAGGGCTATATCATCAGCGAAGTCCAGATCATCTAGTTGCTCTGTCAGAGTCCATTGGATTCCATTTCTGGTGTTAGTTACTGTGGTCTTCATAATCCAGTCTATTATCAGTAAGAACAACAAAGGTGATGCTCTACTATCATGGGAGACCATAAAGAGAACAGCCAGAGACCGAGAAGAGTGGCGAACAACTGTCGAGGCCCTATCCTCCACGCGGAACGGAGAGAAATAAGTCAAGTAAGTCAACTGAGGGAATTGATAAAGACTTAAAAGTGGCACAGCATTTAGACCCTGTTTAAAAGATGGATTCATGATGTAACTGATGGTTTGAGCATAACGGCTGCAGAGACGGGACAACTGGCCTAAGAGACATTCCGAAGGATTGTTAGGGGGCAAAGTTCTGCTTAGGACAACCTATCTGATGATAATGATGATGGTTATGATGATGATGATGAAACAAACTCCACTGTATACATAGTCCTTTACAGCTGAACATCAGGAATGAAGACGAGAGGTGGACCACAAAAAAGATGGTAATACGGAATAGCAGAATCCTGTCAAAAAGCAAAAATAACTATCACCCAAGCCACTAGAGTCCTGTTTCCCAACGTAGGGCCCACGCCCCACAGGGGGGCATTTTCATCGTTAAGGGGGGCAATGGACTAGTTCAGAGATTAACTAATGTTCATGATGTTGCAAAACCGATATATCGGCTTTTGTATGTCTGTTGACAAAAATGAATGTTGTTTCACAATCACGTTACTGAAGTTTACAAAATAATATATAAAAAGGGGTGGGGGCATACGAATTTTTTTAAAACTTTGATGGGGCATGGCACAAAAAAGGTTGGGAAACACTGCACTAGAGCATTGCAAGACAGAAACAAAAACTACGACACTGGGCAACAACCCTATAACAGTGTGACAACAAAAGAAGAGGATATTTACATGAATTTCTAAGTACTATATTTACATTGTTTTGTGGTCACGCATGGGAAGATCCAGGACATAGGATCTATTGTTCTGTTATTTGAGATTTGAAGCCATCTCTATATACTTTAGGGAGGGGTGGTGGTGGAGCTAAAGAGGCGGAGTTTAAAATTGTCAATGGGCGTAACTTAAATTTTCAAAATAGAATTAGGGAGGTATCACATCGTGATAAAAATTTGTTAATGATGTTTGAAAGAGTAGATAAGGAATGTGGTAGCTTATAGGACACGGAAGAGAAAAGTAAGTTGACACACTAGGCTCAGTTAACACAGGTACTTCGCTAGTATGTTACCTGTCATTGTTACCTGTCTGAATACCTGTTTCGGGCTTTCGTTTGTTTTATGATTTAATTATTCATTTTGCTTGCTTATGTGATACCATACATACATGTCTTTGCTTGCTTATGTGATACCATACATACATGTCTTTGCTTGCTTATGTGATACCATACATACATGTCTTTGCTTGCTTATGTGATACCATACATACATGTCTTTGCTTGCTTATGTGATACCATACATACATGTCTTTGCTTGCTTATGTGATACCATACATACATGTCTTTGCTTGCTTATGTGATACCATACATACATGTCTTTGCTTGCTTATGTGATACCATACATACATGTCTTTGCTTGCTTATGTGATACCATACATACATGTCTTTGCTTGCTTATGTGATACCATACATACATGTCTTTGCTTGCTTATGTGATACCATACATACGTGTCTTTGTCCTAAAATGCCAATTTATTAAGTATCACCTGAGCCTCTCTTATGTTTTACTCCAGATATGTTCTGATTCTCTCTGACCACCTCAAATTTGTAGGTTTCCGTACATTTACCTGTTATAATCCGTAATTTTTATTTGAAAACATGTTTGATATTTCGGTCATAGGACTTTTTCTTCGCGTTTAAGACATATTCAATTTGTGCTTTCTTCAGATTTTTGCTGGAACATCGGAACATGATGAACAAGCTTACAGTTCTTGTGAGGATTTTGTTTATGGTGACACTACCTTGCACAGGTGAGTAAAATAGTTAGGGATATTAGAAGTAGATGTTGGTATTACCTTCTACAGGTGAGTAAAATAGTTAGGGATATTACCTTCTACAGGTGAGTAAAATAGTTAGGGATATTACCTTCTACAGGTGAGTAAAATAGTTAGGGATATTACCTTCTACAGGTGAGTAAATAGTTAGGGATATTACCTTCTACAGGTGAGTAAAATAGTTAGGGATATTACCTTCTACAGGTGAGTAACATAGTTAGGGATATTACCTTCTACAGGTGAGTAACATAGTTAGGGATATTAGCAGTAGATGTTGTTATTACCTTCTACAGGTGAGTAAAATAGTTAGGGATATTACCTTCTACAGGTGAGTAAAATAGTTAGGGATATTACCTTCTACAGGTGAGTAACATAGTTAGGGATATTAGCAGTAGATGTTGTTATTACCTTCTACAGGTGAGTAAAATAGTTAGGGATATTATCTTCTACAGGTGAGTAAATAGTTAGGGATGTTGTTCTTCTTCTTGTTCAAACGCTTCATATCGAACACTTATTAAACCACTCTTTGTGATTTGTATGTGATCCGAGCCTAAGAGCGAGTGTACGTTTTGCCAGTTGTGCACCTACAAGTAGGCCAGCACATCCGTTTTCTGCGACGCTTTTAATTTACTAGGGTAACTTCCGTAAGCCCCTACCTCAGTCGTCTCTTACGACATGCCTTGTAGGTCGCAGTGTTACTATTCTTGCTCCCCTTGCGAGCTCCGACAACACACTGGTGGTGATTCAAATAAGAATGAGAAAAACGAAGCATTTTGGACATATTAAATAACACGACGGGTTGGAGAAGACCATTATGTAAGGAAGCATTCTTGCAAAGAGGAGATGAGAAAGACCACGGAGAAGATGGATTCATGAAGAAGTAACTGATGATTTGAGCATGACGATTGCAGAGTTGGAACATCTGTTCTACGAGAGAGAGAAATTCCGAAGGATTGTTAGAGAGGCAACGTTCTGATCAGGACAAGCTATTTAATGATGACACTTACAAACTTTGTTGTTTAAAGTATTTTTCATTATTTTCAGCATGGAGTCACAATACGCCATGTAACACTAACAACGATACCGCATGCGTGGAAGGTGTCAGGAGAGAGTTCGTCCGCACAGACTACTGGTTTGGTGATGGTTACAACAGCACGAACACTGACAACACAGGTAAGTTTTATTGTCACTATCATCAATATCATGATATTTCGCTTTCCGTACCGAGTTATTTCCTCAGTTGAACACGGTTAATTCAAGGTAAACCACAAAAACAAACATTTACAATCGTAACAACTCGTTAATAAATAAACATATATATATATCTTAGTATAGGACTAGTCCTCTGTAAGTGGGGTTCAACTCCGCGGACTGGCAGAAAAGCTACAGGTTCCCAGATTTACAGTGTTCGTGGCACCGAGCCGAAGGGTTACGATGTCCATGACACTGAGCCGAAGAGCTTTCAGCTCAAATGCTTCTGGATCGGAAAAAAATTTTTAAAAATATAAACTTATTTGAAGACAACTGGGCAACCTATTAGAATATCAAAGTTAAAAAGTTGTAGAAGTAAAACTAGAAAGACCTGTATAAGAGGAAACAACTCGAATGGCGCAGCGTACGGCGAATGGCGTTCAACGGAATACGCTGTAACGGATTGTTTGTCGCGATTGGCGTGGAAAGAGTTAATAGAACCGTCATCTTTTTCCCGATCCAGAAGCACTTGAGCTGAAAGCTCTTCGGCTCGGTGCCATGGACATTGTAACTTATAACACTTCGGTTCGGTGCCACGAACACTGTAAATCTGGAGAACCTGTGACTTTTCTGCCAGTCCACGGAATTGAATCCGCACTCACAGAGGACTTGTCACCCGTAGTCCAACGCGCTACGAACACGCTCGGCAGGGGATATTCTGCACGAGAGAGAACCATGATACACTGACCCTGTCATAACTTGGTCACAATAACTATTATCACAAGTCTGGTATACCTGGAGATGCGGACAATACATCGCTGCTTCTCGGTTATTGGTTACTATTGTTGTTGTTGTTCTTATTGTCGAACCGCCAGGTATTATGAGTTTACACCCTTTTGCTTATATTGCTCGGGGGAGAGTACCCAGTTTTCTTGCAGACCCAAGAAACCTTCAACAACTCTACGCTTGTAGTGCTATGCTTAGTGTTGTGGGGGCTCCTACTCAGGTAGATTCTTATTTATTACTAAACAAACCTCATATCCCTCCAGGTAGACCCATAGGGGCGCAGTCTCTCACAGCAGATGTCGAAAGGTATGCATACTGTTGGTTCCGGTGACTCAGTGTTTAAACTAATTCTTTCGCCGGAGTGGTTACCAGGGCCCAAATTGGGGTGTAAAGAATAGAACCACTGTTACGTGCCACGCATGTCGTAGGAGGCGATTAATGAGGTTGGGCGTTTGGCTAGCTACCCCACACCGTAAAAAACACTAGAGGCTACAGAACGAAGAGCGAACCGACTAAACGCTGGCTGAAACCGGACACATCGCCGAAGGATAAGCACCAGAGCTTCAAATGGTGCTGAAGATGTGACGTAAAACACACCAATGCTAAGGCTGCATGAATCAGATTTCCACATGAATAGAATTTATGGGGATATCTGGTACATCGGTCTGGGGGGTGATCGAGAGAGAGAGAGAGAGAGGGAGAGAGAAACCCATTCTTCTCTCAGCCCTTCAGGATCCAGATCTACTTGTACAAGTGTAATTCCAAATTCCTGAAATGGTTGGATGGATTCAGTAACAATTTTAGTGTCCTCATTCAACAGGCAGTCGCGAAGAGACTGAAGAAATTTGCCATTATCTATCCGTAACTACCCAACGATCACTGTTATTGATGCAAACCTGATCTCTCCCTCATTACTGCGAACACTCAATGTCAAGGACACTACATCCACGACACACAACATTCATTCATACCGCATCCTGTCATCTTGAACCTTATTCTACCTGGGGTTATAACCCTGCTACACATAGCAATCCTAAGTAGGCTATTTCTTCTTCTTCTTCTTCGAACGCTCCATATCAACCACTTGTCGACCACTCTGTGTGCTTTGTATGTGATCTGAGCCTAAGAGCGATTATACGTTGTGCCAGTTATGCGTCTACAAGTAGGCTAGCACATCCGACTTTTTATTTACTAGGTAGCATCCCTAGGGCCTACATCAGTCACCTCTTACGACATGCATTTAAGGCTGCAGTGGTACTATTCTTTGCTTCCCTTGCGGGCCCCTGCACCACACGGGCAAGTAGACTACTAAACCTGCAGCCTGTGATCATAAAATGAACTTCATTAGATTTACTGTTACCCCTGAAGCCGAAGAAGCTTTTCTAGTGGGGGACGCTGACAAAATGAAATCAATCCTTCACTCAAAAATCAACTAAAAGCTACATACCAGGAGCCTGAAGTCATTTTTACTGCGAATGCGAGACGAAGAAGCTGTAGTGTTGTACTGAAACTGCTCTACGCCTTCTCAGTCATGTTTCACAATATTATTATTTCGTATGAATTATTCTTGTCTGTTTTCTTCAGGATCCTCAACAAATATGATGGAATTCAGTTGGATGATCTCTGGTCCCAACCACACCAACATTGCTTCCCGTTTGCTCGGACATAACAACTTCAACGTCAGCACAATACAACAATTTCTACGGATTCGATTCAACACTCCTAAAGGTAGATCAGATTTACGTTGATAAGTTGCGCCAATTATACGCCTACATACTTTGTAGGACAGCACATCCTGTTTCGTCATGCTATTTATTCGGGTTCGTCTCCTGGTCGCAAAAAGAACCTAACCTATGGGGTCCATCCTCTAGTCGACCCATAGCCCCGTTAGCCTTGGACCTCACGGTAAAATTGTCCCGGTCTATACAAATGGGAGGTGGAGCTGGCTTGTGTGTTCTACGGGTCATTCGCTTGCTAATCTTTTTCATATTTTTACAATTCCTAGGAAATACTTACTTATTCCAACTCTGCTTATACCATTAGAGAAAATATGATTTGTGCTCATTACAGACAATTTTTTTTAGATGACACACAAAAATCTCTACCGTCCGAGTTGTTACCGGGGCCCAAATTTGGAGTGTAAAGAATAGAACCACTGTTACCTGCCACGCATGTCGTAAGAGGCGGCTAGGAGGTTTGGCTGAAATCGCAAGCGGGTGTCCTAAATGTGTAAAAGTCAACCTGCTGTCTTGCAGGACGGCTGGGGACAGCCAAAGGCTAACGGAGAGCGAACTCAGTAAACGCTGGCTGAATACGGACACATCGCCGAAGGATAAGCACCATAGCTCCACATGGCACTGAAGATGTGACGAAACCCACCCATGCTAAGGCTGCATGAATCAGATTTCCACATGAATGAATTTATGGAGAGATCTGGTACATCAGTCTTTTAGGTGATCGCGAGAGAGAGAAGAGAGAGAAAACCTCTACTGCAGATTTGGAAAACTTTTGTTTTTTCCCAGTTTGTCCGATATGATTTCAGAAGTAGTTATATCGTCTAATAGGGCGCCTCTAATCGTTTATTTTGTTTAAAGACTTACTCCAACTTGTCTTATTAACTTCTCTCTTTGTTCTTTCATCTTCTCGATTTGTTTTATCAAATTCTTTCGTTGTTTTGTCCACATAGTTCTTCTTAATGTTTGTTACTGTGACGATAACTTGTTACTTTTTGAATTGTTTTTCACGTTTAAATATTAAGACTGATTTCCCTTGATCTGGCTGACAATATCTTTTTAGACATTTTCTTGCAACTTATCAACTATTACTATCCACTGCTTCAGGTTCCTATGCATCATGTGGTCACTGGTTCAACGTCAATGGTTACGTCATGGACAAGGACTTGGACAACACTCACACAATTTATCTGGACTCCTGGATACTTGGGCACAGACCGACAGTGACATTCGATGCCACTGAAGGTCAGTCTTACACTCTGGTTGCATACGATGCTGGCTATTTCAGACTTGGTGGAATCTGGGTCAACATCGTTACTGGCGATTCAGCTACTGGTCAGGTAACTGTCTAATATATTGAATCTAAATTATGACTAAAGCTTGCAGACATTTAGTCAACCTTTTATAAATGATGATTTTGTATACTTGAAAACTCTCTCATAAAGGATGATTTTATATTCCAGAGATCTTTCTTATAAATGATGATTTTATATTCCAGAGAACTTTCTCATAAATGATGATTTTATATTCCAGAGAACTTTCTCATAAAGGATGATTTTATATTCCAGAGAACTTTCTCATAAATGATGATTTTTGTATACCAGACGACTAAGATGGTTGGGGCATGTAGGAAGAATGGAAACTTGTCGGATACCAGAAGAAATGTTGTTCTGTGAACTTTCAGAGGGGAAAAGGCACCAGACAGGCCACTACTCAGATATAAGGATGTCTGCAAGGCTTCAATTAAGAACGTTTCTATAGGTCCCAGCACATGGGAGAAACTAACTGATGACAGAAATTACGTGGAAAGCGATATTGTGCAAGGGCGCAGAGTCTTTTGAGAAGAGACTTATGTATGAGCTGAAAGACAAGAGAGAAAATTGAAAACTGAGAGTTTATCACAGTAAAACACTTGCCAATCGACAGTCTGTTAAGATCAAAAAGGCCATACATATATACATACCAGAAAACTCTCTCATAAATGATGACTTTAGATGTAAGAAAATATTTCATTGCTTTTGACTGATGATGTAATATTTCTTCATAATGTCAGGAGTTGTATCCCTACATGGGACCTGCCAACCCAGTGTACACAAGAAACCCGTTTGTATTTGCTCTGTTTAAGCAACCTGGGAGAAACTTTGTGAATATTGAAGACAATAAAAAGAGAATAATGAAAGCAATTATGGTCAATAATGGACATTACTACCTGGATACTTTTATTAGCGAGAATAATCTGGAAGGTATGCAACAAATTATTGGGTGTTTTTTTAAAGATGGATAAGTGATGACTGTTTATGATTATATAGTCATCTTCTTAGAACTCTCCATATTGACCACTTGTTAAACCACTCTTTGTGATTGTATGTGATCTGAGCTTAAGAGCGATTGTACGCTGTGCCAGTTATGCGTCTACAAGTAGGCCAGCACATTCGATTTCTGTAATGCTTTTTTATTTACTAGGGTAGTTTTCCTAGGCCCCTACCTCAGTCACCTCTTACGGCATGCATTGTAGGTCGCGCAGTGGTACTATTCTTTGCTCCCCTTGCGAGCCACCATTGTCATCAATGTCGTCTGTATCATCGTTTCTCCATCACCCTCGTCAGCAATATCATAAGTATTTCACCACCATCATAGCCCTTTATGTCATCATCCGAATCACCATCATCATTATTAGCAGTATCCCAATCACCATCATTATCGTCATCGTTACCATCAGTATCATCATCGTCACCACTATTGTATCATTGTATTGATGATGATGATGAAGATGATGATGATGAAGATGATGATGATGATGATGACGATAATGATGATAACGATAATGATTATGATGGTGAAAATAATGATGATGATGGTGATGAGGACAATAATAAAATATGTTCAGTATTAATCATGTATTCCTGCTTGCAAAAAAAAGACATTTGAGTCGAAACGTCCCTTCTGTTTCTGTATTATTTTTAAATGACCACATTTTGTTTTCCTCAATAGGACCGGTTGCTATTGGTTACATTGTTACCAACACTGACCCTTACAGTATCCAGTATTTTGTGGACAGGAATATTTACAACAATTGTCCATACTTGGTGTCCAAACAGCCAGGTAAATTAAAGTGCAAGAGTGGATGATAGATAATAGAAGAATCTTCTGCTTCTTCTTTCATTCTTCTGTCGTCACACTGCTACCGGGCTGTTGCCCAGTGTCGTCACATTGCTACCG
The DNA here is from genome assembly GCA_020796225.1 of Arion vulgaris. NCBI lineage: Eukaryota > Metazoa > Mollusca > Gastropoda > Stylommatophora > Arionidae > Arion > Arion vulgaris. The sequence continues at coordinate 7,295,329 of CM036761.1, forward strand.
GGCTGTTGCCCAGTGTCGTCACACTGCTACAGGGCTGTTGCCCAGTGTCGTCACACTGCTACCGGGCTGTTGTCCAGTGTCGTCACACTGCTACCGGGCTGTTGTCCAGTGTCGTCACACTGCTACCGGGCTGTTGCCCAGTGTCGTCACATTGCTACCGGGCTGTTGCCCAGTGTCGTCACACTGCTACCGGGCTGTTGCCCAGTGTCGTCACACTGCTACCGGGATGTTGTCCAGTGTTGTCACACTGCTTTATGGGCTGTTGCCCAGTGTCGTCACACTGCTACCGGGCTGTTGCCCAGTGTCGTCACACTGCTACCGGGCTGTTGCCCAGTGTCGTCACACTGCTACCGGGCTGTTGCCCAGTGTCGTCACACTGCTACCGGGCTGTTGCCCAGTGTCGTCACATTGCTACCGGGCTGTTGCCCAGTGTCGTCACACTGCTACCGGGCTGTTGCCCAGTGTCGTCACACTGCTACCGGGATGTTGTCCAGTGTTGTCACACTGCTTTATGGGCTGTTGCCCAGTGTCGTCACACTGCTACCGGGCTGTTGCCCAGTGTCGTCACACTGCTACCGGGCTGTTGCCCAGTGTCGTCACACTGCTACCGGGCTGTTGCCCAGTGTCGTCACACTGCTACCGGGCTGTTGCCCAGTGTTGTCACACTGCTACCGGACTGTTGCCCAGTGTCGTCACACTGCTACCGGGCTGTCGTGGTTTTTGTCTTGCGCTGCTCCAGTGGCTTGGGTGATAGTTATTTTTGCTTTTTGATAAAGGTTTTTAAACCGAAGTATTGACTTCATTACACCGGGCTTTTGCCCCATATGGCTCGGTCCTTCTCCTCAGAAATGGCATGCCACCTGCCGAGAGCATTGCCCAAAGCACGAACTCCGTAGCTCCAGCAACAATCCTAGCGATCTCTGGAAAAAACGCACTCGTGAACAGAACGGCGCGGTCCGGATTCGAACCCACGACCTTCGACTCGCAAGGCAAAGGCGTAACCACTTTTTTTAACTCTATTCTGCTATGCCATTTAACCATCTTTTTATTGGCTGAAATCGGATGCACATGTCCTAAACGTGTAGAAGTCTATGCGTTTAGGGCCTACCAAACCAATGTGCAACGTATACACGTTCTTGGCAAAGATCAAACATATTACAAAGAGTGATTAAAATTGATCGTAAGGAACGAACGTAAAGAAGAAGAAGAATCTTTTTCGTGATCTTTCTCTTATAAAGTCAAACTTGCAATATATACAGAATTCGCTTGATCTTAAAATTTACAGCGGGCCTTAATATTGTTTCTGAAGGGTGAAGGAGTTAAAAGTAGATTTCTAACTATAGTAAAGGTACTAGAATCCCGTTGATATCATATAGTCTTATCTTATCTTATCTTAACCAAATTTGCCGTAAAGCTTCGTGGGAGAGTTAGTTTCCTATCTTGTGCCAGGTGTGTTGCGCTTGACGTTGTCAGTCCATGCTTTCGCAAGGACTTTGAGATGTTATCTATCCATCGTGTTCTTGGCCTGCCTCGTGCTCTGCGCCCTGAGTGTCGATTATTATAGGCACGTGATGGTAGTAAATGTGGTTCCATTCTCATTAGATGGCCGAACCACTTGAATCTTTGCTTCTCGATGTACTGTATGCATGGTATAGTACCAACGATACTTCTGATATTCTCGTTTCTCACTCTGTCTCTCCTTGTAACGTTGACAGCTTTTCGTAGACATCTCATTTCACATGTTGTAATCTTTCTTTCTTGTGTCTTAGTCAGGGGCCATGTTTCTGTGTTTTATTGTTCTTTGTGTTCTTTGTGTTCTTTATGTTCTTTATGTTCTTCTTCGAACACTCCATCCATATCGACCACTTGTTTCCTCCATAAATATACATTCTTCCTGCTAGATGTCATGAAAGCGTTACAAGTTATGGAGTACAGCTTAACAGCTGATAACAGCTACAGCGACTACCGAGGAACATTTCTGACACGGCTGGAGAAGATTGTGTCCGTTACCTACATTAGTCCCGAAGCTCATTTTGATTCCTGTTGTCAGCACACGATGATGATGTGAGTACTCTTGTTTGTTTGTTTGTTTGTTTGTCTGTCTGTTTGTTTGTCTGTTTGTAAGGTGGTGGATTAAGTCTCTAGGTGGTCGATGCATGTACCTTTCACCCTAAGACGGATGTCTTTTTTGGTTATATCATGTTGGTCTTATATATATATTGGTCTTTTTTTCTTGGCGTTGCCATGTAGCATGGGGTTAGTAGACCGGGCTGTTTGTTGACTATTGGGTTCTGGTCTATTGACTGTTGTATTTTCCCAGGTGGATGATGAAATTGGTTGTCCACTCTTCCCGTTAAGCGTAGGGGTTAAAGCTTTAATTTGTGGGTTCCACGGTCAGATGATTCGCCTTTGTTGTGTTATATCCGTGTTTATTTAGTGTGGTCTTGATATTGTCTATCCATCTTTTCTTGGTCTTCCCTTGGCTCTGGGTTCTTGTATCTGTTTCAAATCCCGAGGACTTTGTCTTGATCTGAATGTAACCCAGAAAAGTACTTTGTGCTGATTTTGATGTAGCCATGAGAAGGGTTTTGTGTTGATGTAGCCATGAGAAGGGTTTTGTGTTGATCTTGATGTAGCCATGAGAAGGACTTTGTACTGATCACGATGTAGCCATGAGAAGGACTTTGTACTGATCACGATGTAGCCATGAGAAGGACTTTTTACTGATCTTGATGTAGTCAAGAGAAGAACTTTGTGCCGATCGCGATGTAGCCAAGAGAAGGACTTTGTGCCGATCGCGATGTAGCCATGAGAAGGACTCTGCGCTGATCGCGATGTAACCATGAGAAGGGCTTTTGGTGTTAATCTGGGTGTAACACTGATTCTACGTTGTCGATGTTGTTGGATTTGTCTTAGAACCCAGCTACTTTCTATAACTATCTTGTCTCTGGGTGGTGCAGTAACCGAGATTCAAATACTAGAGTATCTTATCGTTCTTTATTCCTTTCCACTCCTCGTGGAGCATAGGGCCTCAACAATTGTTGTCCACTTTTTTCCGGTCTCTTGCTGTTCTCTTTATGACTTCCCAGAATAGTCCAGCATCCTTCATTCTCTCAATAAGATTCCGTCTCCAGGTCTGTTTAGGACGTCCTATTTTCCGTTTTTCTTATGGGTTCCACTAAAGTGCTTGTCTAGTGACACTCGACTGTGTCTTTGATCCATTGCCCTCGTGTCCTCTTAAATTAGATCATCGTGGGAGGGGGTTTCTTGTCCTGTTCTTATCCACTGGTATGTGCAGCTCTGTCTGTTATCAGTTATCAGCTAGAGGACTATCATCATAGAACTTCAAACATGTCCAAAGGTGCTCCGATCTTCGCCTCAACAAATCCAGCAGCGTCCAACGGCCCAACACGCCAGTTATACTACCTCAGTCTGAGAATATACCGAATCATCCGTTGATAAAGGACGGAATATTATATGTTTTTAACTTGGTGACTCTCGACGTTCCTGAGCCAGACAACATGACATATTTCACATGAGCTGAACATTCTGAACTTTGTTTTTTGTGGAGATGGCATAGATTTCCACACTGTGTGCAGGAGATGAAAGACTTTTTTATAACAGTATTGCAGCAAAAATACAATACTTGTTATTCATATTTTCATATTTATTCTCATGTACTTATCCCAGGATGACAGAGGTACCAGTAGACCCTCTGGACTCAACTCCCATCATGCCATTGTACACACGGAACCAGCCTTACATCAAGTTTTCGTTAATCAAGATGAACCTAAAGACATTTGTTCCAGGTAAATCTAAGTGTTTTCTTATGAGGAAATGTGGGAGTCTGTAGCTTAAGTGGTTGTGAAGTCGATCACAGTCCATGTGTACCTGGTTCAAATTCCGCGGCAGGCAGTTTGGAAGTAAATTTGTTCTGCCTGGAGAAGAGGATGACCACTAAGAAGACGGATTCAGCACGTAACTGATGAATTCAGTATGACAGCTGCAGGGGACTGACATCTGGTCTACAGAGAGAGAAATTCTAGAGGACTGTTAGAGTCGCAGAGTTCAGCTCAGTATGACGGCTACAGGGGACTGACATCTGGCTTATGAGAGAGATAAATTCTAGAGGACTGTTAGAGTCGCAGAGTTCAGCTCAGTATGACGGCTACAGGGGACTGACATCTGGCTTATGAGAGAGAGAAATTCTAGAGGACTGTTAGAGTCGCAGAGTTCTGCTCAGTATGACGGCTACAGGGGACTGACATCTGGCTTATGAGAGAGAGAAATTCTAGAGGACTGAGTCGCAGAGTTATGTTCAGTATGACGGCTACAGGGGACTGACATCTGGCTTATGAGAGAGAGAAATTCTAGAGGACTGTTAGAGTCGCAGAGTTCTGTTCAGTATGACGGCTACAGGGGACTGACATCTGGCTTATGAGAGAGAGAAATTCTAGAGGACTGTTAGAGTCGCAGAGTTCTGCTCAGTATGACGGCTACAGGGGACTGACATCTGGCTTATGAGAGAGAGAAATTCTAGAGGACTGTTAGAGTCGCAGAGTTCTGCTCAGTATGACGGCTACAGGGGACTGACATCTGGCTTATGAGAGAGAGAAATTCTAGAGGACTGAGTCGCAGAGTTCTGTTCAGTATGACGGCTACAGGGGACTGACATCTGGCTTATGAGAGAGAGAAATTCTAGAGGACTGTTAGAGTCGCAGAGTTCTGTTCAGTATGACGGCTACAGGGGACTGACATCTGGCTTATGAGAGAGAGAAATTCTAGAGGACTGAGTCGCAGAGTTCTGTTCAGTATGACGGCTACAGGGGACTGACATCTGGCTTATGAGAGAGAGAAATTCTAGAGGACTGTTAGAGTCGCAGAGTTCAGCTCAGTATGACGGCTACAGGGGACTGACATCTGGCTTATGAGAGAGAGAAATTCTAGAGGACTGTTAGAGTCGCACAGTTCTGCTCAGTATGACGGCTACAGGGGACTAACATCTGGTCTATGAGAGAGAGAAATTCTAGAGGACTGTTAGAGTCGCAGAGTTCTGTTCAGTATGACGGCTACAGGGGACTAACATCTGGTCTATGAGAGAGAGAAATTCTAGAGGACTGTTAGAGTCGCAGAGTTCTGCTCAGGACAAGCTTTTTGATGATGGTCATGGTCATTTATTTTTAATTTTTGAATTATTCTTTTAATTAAAGTCGTCATTATCATTATTATTATTATCATATTATTATTATTTATTTATTACAGATGAATTGTACACGCTCTTTCTATTAGATGTAACTGATGCTGTCAACAATGTATCATCTCCAAATGTTGTTATTCATTGGCAGGTGAGATTCTGAAAGAGGTCCGTTTTGTTTGTGGCTTTGGGAAAATATTCACAAATATTAGTATAACATTTCGCACGTGTGTTGCCGGGGCTCTGAAGGGAAGCAAAGAATAGTAACACTGCGACCTATAAGGCATGTCGTAAGAGGCGAATGAGGTAGGGGGCTAGAGAAGTTACCCTAGTAAAAAAAAAAGCGTCGCAGAAATCGGATGTGCTGACCTACTTGTAGACGCATAACTGGCACAAAGTACAATCGCTCTTAGGCTCAGATCACATACAAATCACAAGAGTGGTTAATAAGTGATCAATATGGAGCATTCGAAGAAGAAAATCTGACCATGCTGCTCTGTTTACGAGTTCTTTATTTCAAGAGATCCTATGATTGTTTCCGTATCAACGGAGCTCGTGCTTCATGCAATATTCTTGGCAGGTGGTGTGCCATTTCTGTGAAGAGATTCCGAGTCATGTGAAGTCTAACCCGATGAAAGGAAATTAGTTTTAAAATGTTAGATTTACAAATAGTAAGGGTTTATCTCGTGAAATGTTAGATTTACAAATAGTAAGGGTTTATCTCGTGAAATGTTAGATTTACAAATAGTAAGGGTTTATCTCGTGAAATGTTAGATTTACAAATAGTAAGGGTTTATCTCGTGAAATGTTAGATTTACAAATAGTAAGGGTTTATCTCGTGAAATGTTAGATTTACAAATAGTAAGGGTTTATCTCGTGAAATGTTAGATTTACAAATAGTAAGGGTTTATCTCGTGAAATGTTAGATTTACAAATAGTAAGGGTTTATCTCGTGAAATGTTAGATTTACAAATAGTAAGGGTTTATCTCGTGAAATGTTAGATTTACAAATAGTAAGGGTTTATCTCGTGAAATGGTTAAACGGATGCATTGCGTTTTGTAGGGCGTAGTTTCGAATCCGACTGCGTCGTTCAGTTGACAAATGCATTCTATCCGGAGATTTTCTAAGATTATTGCTGGAACTACGGAGATGCAATATTATCGGCAAGTGGGTGCCATTTCTACGGAAAGGGCCGAGCTATATTGGGAAACACGTTCGAATGAAGACCTTTTTACTCACAGATAAAAAGATCGACACAGAGGCGGTGACGTGGTTGGAATCTCATAACTACTCTCGTGTTTTCATACTCAGTGACTCCATGAGCATGATTCATAAAGTCGAATCAGGAATGGTGAGACGAAACTGGGTGGAGGTACTGGTAAAGACAGTGATCATATAAAATCACCTTTATTTTTGTCCCTGGGCACGCAGGAGTTAGGGTAATGAACGAGCTGATAGATTAGCTGACTTGGCTACAATATCAGAAGGAACTGCAATGGATCGAAGTGACATTCTTCACGCATTGAGAGAGTCTTTCCGAATAGAGCAGTTTCAAGGTTGTGAATCACACTCGCTGACCAGATTGAAAGAGATGGGTGTCAATATTGGTGCAGCCCGAAAAGAAGACATACCAAATAGGCAAATAGATTGATTAATCAACATCGAACTGGCATGTTGGGCCGTTGGACGCTGCTAGATTTGTTGAGGCGGAGATCGGAGCACCTAAGGACGTGGTCGAATTGCTATGATGATAGTCCTCATATAACTGATAACTGAAAATATCAGCAGTGTATTAAACCATTAACATAACTCTTAGGCTGCAAAGCTAAGCTAAGCAGGTCATTGTGTTAAAATTCATGAGTAGTGTTTTTAAAGAAAGTGCTAAGAGATTTGAGAAGAGATATTTAAACCTGATGTCTGAATGTTAATGCAGTGATACGCCAACTAGCGCCATTACTTCTTCTTCTTCTTCTCTAACCCTGTTTTGCCTCACAGCGTCCGGATAAGAAGAGATCTCTAGAATGGGATTTCTTGTGTGCGTTTCATAGTGTTTTTGATCACCTCTGTTATGTCTGAGATTCACCATTTGCTTGGTTGATCTTTGCTTTGTGTCCACTGTATCGAAGTAACAATTCTCTTTGAGACGCACTGTCTGTTGGCAATCCGCAGAACCATATAATTTGTTGTTTCTTGATGAAGCTCAGTACTGATGCATCGAAATATTAGTATGCAAGTTACAAGGCTGGTTACATATATTCATGTATCTTGTCCTTGCAGTCTCTCTTATCACAACTCAAATAATATAGCTACTAGTGTCTGTAACAAGTTCTCCCACCTCCACCGTCATGCTCAAGAATTCTTCAATGTCCTATTTCCATCATCGTTTTATTCGTCTCCACAGACGTTTTATTTTGTCTTCCGTTAAATTTTGTTTTACATCGTTTTGTTCTCATTTCTGAAAGTATGCTGGTGGATTCTATAAAGCAGTGAGGAATTAAGACCCCTTACCCGAAGCTGTCGCCATGCATTCGCAGGTCATCGGTTTTACTTTCTTCTAAACACGACAACTAAACATTTGACCTTACAGTGGTGTCGAGCATGGGATCTTTGGTCAGGAACCCCAACCGTATTTAACAATTTGGCCACTCTCTCTCCCTCTCTTCATTTTCATTTTCCTTCTTTCTTATTTCTTATGTTTTCCTTTCTCGTCAAACTTTTACAGGGTTGTTGCTATTGTCAGTTCCAAGATGTGTTCATGTTAACCTTGTCTATTCCCTCAAAGCAAATAATTGATTGCTATTATACACATATTCTCTCTATCTCTCTTTTACTCTCTAACATTTCTTATCTGAGCGTGTGTCACCTGATGTGCTCTTCTTCTTCTTCTTCTTCTTCTTCTTCTCTTAACACCCCTTCAAGTATAAACCATCAACAAATTTACTCCAACCAGATCTGTCTTGAGCAAGTCAGCTTAGTTCATTCCAGGTCTTTCCCACCTCTTCTCTTTCTCTGTCTACAGTTCGTCTCCGTATCTCTCTAGATCGCCTCCTAATGTGGTATACCTATCTCAGTGGCGGATTGTGATCATTTTGTTGGTTGGGCCAGATATTTTTTCCGGATAAATCATGGTTTTTGGTTGCTATATTTTAATTTATAAAATAATAAATACAAGTTATACATTATTTTTAGTGAAGCCTGGCCCCACAGGCCCTTAATGACGAGCCGCCACTGACCTATCTCAAGAAACGTTTAATCTTTTACTTACTTCCTCTTTTTCCCCTATCAACTCCCAATGGAGCACATGTCTTCAACAAACCTCTTCCATCTCTTCCTCTCTTCTGATATAGGTAAAACAATCTATTTCCAAACGTTCTTAATGGAAATAGAATGTTCTACCCAGTGGCGGCTCGTTATTAAGGACCAGTGGGGTCAGGCCCACTAAAAATAATGTATAACGTGTATTTTTTATTTTATAAATTAAAATATAGCGACCAAAAAACAATGATTTATCCGGAAAAAATGTCTGGCCCCACCAACAAAAATGATCACGAGCCGCCACTGGTTCTACCTGTTATCATCCTAATATAATATTAGCTTCCTTTTTCTACCTGACTCTCCAGGTAGTGAACATCCCAGAGGAAGCTGTGGAGAAGTGATACTGTTCTGCCTTACATGCCACCTATGCCTCTCAACCGGACAGAAGTGAGGACTTTCTTATTTCTACTGCTTAAACAGACAGGCCGAGTCGACGCCGCCGCTTTGTGGTCTTACACTGGGTCCAACTGTGACAGCAGGATAGTCTTAAGGTAATAGTACCAGGTTGTACGAGGTTACAGCTTCGCATTTTTACTTCGGGGGTGGGGAAGGGGTCTCTGGCGTAGGGGAGGGTCTCTGGCGGAGAGGTAAGGTGTTCCTTCCAGCTCCAAAGATGCTCGACAAGGTGTTTGCCTCTCACTCCATTCGCTCCATGGTGGAGCTTCTTCTTTTTTTTGTTCGCTCTTTGATACGACCAATGTGATCATTCTTATTGTGATATATAATTGATCTGTACAAGAACGACTAACATTAAGCCCTTGTTGATATTAGGCCCCAACTTGTGTATGCAGTGGCGTGCCGTGACTTTTATCAAAGGGGACTAGAGGATTCTGGTCTGAAACCTTTTTCGTTGCTTTCATATTAATGTATAATTTGTATTACAATTTTGAGATATTATGACTTAGAAGAGAAGAAAAAAATTAGTTTAAAAAAATATGTCAATGCGTTGTCATGGAAATAATAAAAAATGGCTGCCAAACACAAAATTTTAAACCCTAAGGCTCTGAAAGTAATGAATATAAATGAATTCTATTTTCACTCTAAGGTGAGCAGTTGTAATATCTAAACAAATACATGATTTTTAGGATATATTAAATATTACATTTTTAATGAATTTTGGGTAACACATCCCCAAAACAGCTTTTTGACCGAATTTTGAGTGAATTTTTACCCAAAATTTTATAAAAAATTAAATATTTAATATATCCTAAAATTCATGTGTAATATTTTAGATATTACAATTACAAAGTGAAAACAAATTCATTACATTCATAGATTCAGAGCCTTAGAAATTTTAAATTTTGTTTTTAACTGCCATTTGTATTTTTCCATGGCAACATTTTACTTATGTTTGCTACTATTTTAAGTCATAATCTTTCAAAATGGTTATACAAATTTTACATTAATGTGAAAACAACGAAAATAGCTTCTTGCCCACCATATTATCGAATTCTCCCCGAATACCGAAACAATGCAATTTAGCAAGGATACTTTTACCGTTTACAGATTACCTCTTTCGCGAGCTTTGCAATGTCCATAGTTTCGTCTAACATTATTGCTAGACAAAATATGCATTAGTAAGTTCTGCCTTAACCTCATCCAGAATGCTATCATCAACACATTCAATGATGTAGATTTGAATTATGTTGGAGGCTCCTTTTTCCCGATCCAGAAGCACTTGAGCTTTTCAGCTCTTCGGCTCGTGCCATGGACATCGTAACCCTTCGGTTCGGTGCCACGAACACCGTAAATCTGGGAATCTGTGGCTTTTTCTGCCATCCCGCGGAATTGAACCCAAACACACAGAGGAATAGTCACCCGTAGTCCAACGCGCTACCAACACGCTACGAACACGCTGGGCAGACGGCTCCTTTAAACCCCCTCTCCCACCCCAACTCTGAAGATAAAACTCCAACTTACTATCACATTTATAAAGTACGTAAAGGTTTTTCAGCCAAAGGATTGACTTTATTGCACTAAGTTTTACCCCAATATGGCTCGACTCTATGCAGAAAAGACACGCCTTCTGCTGAGAGCATTGTTCAAAGCATGAACTCCGTAGCTCCGGCAACTATGCTAGTGTTCTCTGGGAAATAAATGCACTCGTGAACAGAACAACACTGTCCAGTTTCGAACACACGACCGCCGACTCGCAAGGCAAGGGCTTAACCATTTAGCCACAATGACCCCACATATAATACATGCATGTGCTCTTCTTTGAACGCTCCACAATGACTACTTGTTAACCACTCTGTGTGATTTGTATGTTAGCTGAGCCTAAGAGCGATCGAACGTTGTACCCGTTATGCGCTTACACAAAGTCAGCACATACGACTTCTGCGATGCTTTTTATTTACTATCGTAGCCTTCCTAGGCCCTACATCAGTCGCCTCTTATGAACTGCCTTTAGGGGGCAGTGGTACTATTCATTGCTTCCCTGCGGATCCCGACACCACACGGGCGATGCATTTGTTCATTGTAGTTTCCCTGGTTAAGGGAATCTTGCCGTTCGTTGTGAATGGTAGCTCCTGTTTAGTTAAAGCACAGCACACATCAATTAATCACCCCATTAGTTCCTGAGTTGAATCCACCAATGAGTTATGTTCTAAAACAGGGGTGGCCAATACGAGGCCCGCGGGATGCATACGGCCCGCCGGGCGTCATGTGCGCCCGCGGAGCTAGATCAAATGGATTCGAAGCGACGATGTGGTCGAAGCTGTAGCGCGCTTGCTTGTTTACTTTAATTGTATTTTTTATAAAGTGTATGGCCTGGCAGGAAATATTATTTCTGAAGTTTGGCCCGCCTGCTGAAAAGGTTGGACACTCCTAGTCTACAGTGACAGCCAATGTATCGGAATAACATAGACCAATATAGAAAACCGTTGCGTAAAGATTTTTAATTCTTCTTCTTTTGTCGTCACACTGCTAAAGGTTGGTGCAAAGTGTCGTGGTTTTTGTTTGGTCTTGCGCTGTTCATGTGGCTTGTGTGATTATTATTTTTGCTCTTTGATAGGATTATGCTATGCCATCTAACCATCTTTTTCGTGGTCTTCCTCTCGCCTTCTTTTCTGATGTTCTGCTGTAGAAGATTCTGTATACTGTGGAGTTTTGATGCATTCTAAGTAAGTGACCAAACCACTTCATTCTTTGTTCCTCAATGTAATTCAAGCAAGGTTCTGTGCTAACTTGCTTTCCTATGCTGATGTTGGTGACTCAGGCAGCGCATTTCACTTTTAGCTATTTTTGTGACTGCTTTTTAATTATAGAATGGCTCAAATTAAAGTTTGATTTAGCTGATTATACCGCTACCTTACGGTGCTGCCTAATGCAGCCACCTCTCTTTGTCATAGCACAGCACAGCCCTTACTGAGGTAGGGGACTAGGGAAGCTACAGTAGTAAATAAAAAGCATCGCATAAATTGGATGTGCTGGCCTACCTGTAGGCGCATAACTGTCACAACCTGC